>LPNX010121472.1:0-167996 GCA_001517045.1 Pseudotsuga menziesii
GGAAACATGGAGAGGAAAACCGTCGCTTAAGCGACACTTAGGAAAAAAACCGTCGCTTAAGCGACACTTGGAGGAAAACCGTCGCTTAAGCGACACTTAGGTGGATAGCAATTTTAGCGCCGTCCCTTAAGCGACGCTTATGCCCATTATTTCAAAAAAAAAGTAATCTTTCTGATTTTTGGCACGGTTAAAATAAAAAATCCACGCGCCGTCGGAAAAAACCGTCGGATTTTGGATCAAAATCTAGTAGTGAATTTTTGGCTCTATGTTGCCATTGATGAACAAAAAAGGTGTCTACCAGGGACCATTTAGGCCTGAGGAACGATTGTATTGATTTTTAAGTGTCCAGGTAGCTTGACACCAAATCTTTTACCAATTTCCTTCATCAATCCATATGTCTCCTCTTTTCTTCTAAGGAATACCTCATGATGCTTGTGTTTATAAAGTAACATTAAGCTTTGTATGAGGTATTTAACAGCTTCATTGGGGATATCGACCTCACACTTATCATGATGGACACATATGGTAGGCTTCTGTAATAGTGCTGCCTCACAGTGAGAGTTTAGACTGTATGGGCCGAGATGAGCAGGTCCTCCAAATGCTAAGCTTTTTCCAATGACATTTGAGGCAAATTTTTGTTGGGTCATTTGCACTATCTCTCCTCTTAGACAGTACATGTGTTTTGCTTCAATGGCCTCTAGAACTCTTTCATATGCAGCTTTGATAGAACACAGGATGTAATCTTTTGTCTATGTAGGAATGGCATCCGTCTCAGTTTAGATGTCATTGTCATTAATGCAGGATGTTCTTGTTATAGGGTTGTAAGGAATGGTAGCCATCTCTCCCAGCAACCACAGCTGCTGTCATTATCCCTTTGATGATGCTTGATCCCTTTCAATAGCATGGATCGATCTTAACCTTGCATTTGTCAAGTGCTGAAAGGCATTTGAATTAAATTCTTTGAGCTGCAAACTGCATTCCTCAGGTTTTTACAACCTCAGAAATGCTTGTACCCAGAAAAATGTTTGCACCTTGAGGGATATATTCTAGTGTAGAACGCCCAAATCACTTGTCAAAACAAATTGTTGGAACAATACCCAAGTGCAACATCTGACATGAATAGTTTGTAACTTTGTATGATAGCCAAGATTCTCCATGTTGATTTCAAAAACTCCATGAATTCCTCCTCAACAGGCATGCGCTCATCCAATGTGTCAAAATTAGAAACAATGCATAAAAGGTTCTTATAGAGTCAAACTTTAAATAATGACCATCTGCCCAGTGACAGTCTTCACCTGTTATATCACCTCATGCAGGCCTTTTTACAAGGTCAAGCACAACTCTCATAGCTCTTAAAATTCTGCATGCTGAGTTAAACCTGTTGGGAAAGAAAGACCATCAGCTCCTTCATCTTCATTGGGACTCATTTCAGTTCCAGTTTGCTCCAATGTATCAAGCTGAGCAGCCGTATATTTAGCTGCCACTCTTGCCACCATACACTTGATTTTCTGTCAGAGGAATAAGCTTGTGAGACACAACATAAGAGTTCCGAGGAATCTTTAGTGCCCACTCTACCTGCTACAGCATTTTGTATCTGTAATGTGTGATCAATAAGGATATCAGTAACTGGGGAAATGACATTTCAAGCATCATTTATGGTAGACCCTTCTCAATGATTCTGAATGAACTCTAAGAGATATGGATATAAATTTGGTCTTTTGCTCTTGTAGCAATAAGCAGCCAACACACACATTGTGGCAACATGAAGACCAGCTTATGCCTCTCAGAAGGATACTTTTTCTTAACCAGCTTCGCAAAACACTTGATTGCCTGCCCTTAACACAAGTTTTGAGGCATATTTTGGTGTATCCCCAGATGTTGCAAATTCTTGGGAAATTGCTAGTCTGTGCAGATCAGCTAGTGATTTTTGTAGCTCAAACCAATACACTGCAGGTTTTTCACCAACTTCAAAAAGCCTTAAGTGTATGAATTCCTTAGAACCAAAGTGTTGTATTTTGAGATTGTCATCTTTGATGTTCAGGACTTTTACAATGCATTGTGACAGCTGCAAGAAGTGCACGTTTTTGGGATTTTTTTGGTTATTCAGCTTACAATTCTTTTCTATGGGTTACGATGGATGTATTTTATATGAATTTTTGCAGAGGCCTTCGTTTTTTGTCTTTGTTCTCTTTCAAGCTCTGGTGGATGAAAGAGAGGATGGGTTCATGTGGGAAAGCTGTCCCATTTGAGACTCAGTTTTTGCTAGTCGAGGGTAGAAAAGGTTCACCTTTGAGTACTGGTGTAGGTGATGGCATTGGAGAGCCAACAATCTATATTTTTTTCTTGCCGCTATTGGAAGGATCTTTCAGAGCATTTTTTCAAGGAAATGAAAACAATGAGCTCGAAATCTCTTTGGAAAGTGGTAAGAATTGCAGAGATTATGAATGGTATAAATTTCTTATATCTAATACATGTAAGACTTAACATAACTCTAACTGTAAATTCTCAAGAGAAAATTAGTCTTTTTTATTTTCTCTTGAATTTACTTCATATTTGGCATTCCAGGAGATCCTGCTATTGAAACAACTCAATGATTTTATTCAGTTTTTCTTGGGGCTGGAACTGATCCATATGAAGTGATTACTAGTGCAGTAAAGTGAGAACCCTTGCTATGTTTCAACTTTTGTATTTTATTTCCTTCCTTTTGGAACTTCTCATATTCCAGCATCAATACTATATGAATAACATCAATTGTTGCTAGCGCAGGGCTGCAGAGAGGCATTCTAAAACCTTTGTTCATCGTGAAAGAAAGACGGGTAATCTCTCGTGGAATTGAACCTTGGTTTTTTCCAACGATGTCTGAATGTGTTTTGTGTGCTAAAACGTTTAGCTCACATTGAATCTTAATTGAGAATAAGAAGTATCTGTGTACTGTTTTACTAAGTCATTATAAGTCTTTGTTGGTTCACTGTTAGCTTAGAGTTTGGATATTTGTCTTGCAGTTACCTGACATACTCAACTGGTTCAGGTGGTGTACAAGGGATGCATTTTACACAGATGTCTTAGCTGAGGGAGTAAAACAAGGTCTAGAAAGGTATACTGTTTTTCCAGGCCACTTGTATGTTCTATAAATGTATATTAACTTGTGTAGATATATACTTACACAGCGACATTATCCTGAAGGTCCAGTTTAAAATGATTATGGTTTTTTTTATTTCTTTAACAGTCTAGAGAAAGGGGGCACCCCTTCGAAGTTTCTGCTTATCGATTATGGTTGGAAATCTATTGAAATGGACCCTAATGAAAAGCCTCCTCAAGTTGGCTATTCAGCAAAGTAGGTTTGATCTCCTTTTTTGTTTGAACTATGACATTTGGAGACAAAAATTCATCTCTATTTGTTGTTCGAAGATCATTTCCTTTCAATTCTTGGCTTTCTAATGGAACTCTAATCATTCTATGGAACTATGAGAATCAGAAGAAAAGTGGCACATCCCCAGTGTATTTTTTGACTGTAGGGGAACGTGGCATTGTTCGTATATGGTATTCAGAAGGGTAAGCTGGTTAGCCACATCTACCAATTTTAGTTACTGACTGCAGTATGATTTTATGGAAGTGAAAATTTGAGATCATTGTTTATGCTATTATGTCTTGAAGAACGGTATTTTGAGTTTAACATCATCTCCAAAGCATTTGCTTATACATGTAATTAGTCTCAATTTTCCTTGCATTGTTTGTAGCGCTCTATGCTTATATGAACAGAAGTCCTCAGATGCAATCATTAGCTCTGACAAAGATGACATGAAGGGAGGCTTTGTATCTGCTGTCCTACTACCCCTTGCTCAAGGAGTGTTGTGTGTTACTGCTGATCAGCGCTTTCTCTTTTATGACCTGGGTGAGAATGATGAAGGAAAATATGATTTAAAGATTAGCAAGAGGCTTATAGGTTACAATGAGGAGATTAGAAAGAGGCTTATAGGTTACAAGAGGGTCAACACAGTCCTTGGCAGAGATATGACAGTCCCAAGCGTGTATTCCAGTTGAACAAATTACTATAAAAAATGATGTAAATTCTAGATCTGAAATCACAATAATAAAATATATCCACCACAACTTCTCGCTCATCAGTAGTTTCTAACTAAGATATTAAATACAAATGACTGTCAAAGATATACTTTCCAGCTTATTAGATTATCACTTCAAGTTTACAAAACGATATCTTCCAACTCTTCAAAATTGTTGTAACATAGGCTAAGTGTATGAGAACTTCCTTTTGTATTTGTTTTCCAACAACCGAATGATACAAAAGATTATGTTATGACAGTCCCAAACAGATGTGTATATGTGCCTAGCTGAAGTGACATTAATGAGGAAGAAGCCAGGCGTTAGGAGATTGTTTGAATAGAAGTGATGGGTAATAGCATCCCCGTCGCAGGTATAGCATCCCCGTCACTATTCCTGGGGTTTGCATTTTTATTTTTTTTTAACTTATACAAAGCGTGGATACAGCGACGGCCAGGCGTGGATACAGAGACGGCACAGCGTGGATACAGAGACGGCAAGGCGTGGCTATATCGACGTCTTATTCCTGGGTTTGCATTTTTTTTTTAAAACCTTATACAGAGCGTGGATACAGCAACGGCCAGGCGTGGATACAGTGGCGGCCAGGCGTGGATATAGAGACGGCTTAGACATCTAACGAAATATAGAACATTGTCGCTCTTGCAACGCAAATTAGGGGTCATCTCTATTGCGACGGAATTGTTTCCACAGAAAAAAAAAACACTTAGACGTGGCAATATCCACGCTTTTCCGTGGATATTGCCACGTTTTGCCGTGGAAAAATTGATCACTTGTACTATTGACATATGAAAATTAAAGTTGTTTTAGTTTTTCTATTATTTGAAACTAATCCTTAAAATTTGTTAAACTGTTTCATTTTTCGCTAACCACTAGCAGTTACTATACTGTGATTTAAGACATTTTATGTCACTTTAAAAATTTTAAATTTTTACAAAATTTTGGGTCATTACATTATAGGTATGAAGCCCTAGACTGCCTATTCCATTTTCCTATAATAAATGATGGCTATGTTAGAAAAATGATTACATCGCATTTCCTAATCCTATGTATTTATTTCTCTGTTTAAAATCTGCTAGGGTTTGCATTTTTAAAATTATAACCCTAGGTTGTAAGTTATTTTCTATACCAGACTTATCCAGGGTTTATTCATCATTTGATTCTGTAAGTTTAATTCATTTATAAATTTTTATCAAGGGTTCTGCACCCTAGTTTTAATTCCTGTATTATTTTTACTGTTGAAACTGGGTTAAGTACAAACTAAGTTTTATTTCATATCGATTACCTATCTGCTCTTTTGGCCTTTATACTCTACTCACATATTCCATTTGTCAGCAAAGGATTGTTTTAGATTTGAATAGACTAAAGCAGAAGTGAGAATTATATATATATATATATATATATAAGCTTACAATCTAGTTAACCTAATCTACTATCTACAACTAAACTAATATATTTATAAATATATATATTAACAGGTATAAAATAGAAATACAATTATTATATCTAATGCACAATTTATAACCATTTCATATTAAAATCCAAGATAAAAACCAGCAAGCAAGACCTTTCAAGGTCTGTATATCTAAATACATGCCAACTACTAAATCATTTCCATTAAAACTAACCTCATCATAAAGAAATAAACAGAGTAAGCATCGTGACCATTCTTTGGTAAGTTCTATTTCCTAATTAAAATCCACAGTCCTAACATTATAAATCTACATAATCAAATCATAAATCATTTAAGTCCCATCTAACTTTACTCACATCCATCACATAACAAGTAACCCAATAACTTTCCATTAAATTAAACTAAAACCCTTAAGCTATCAGAGGTCACAGTATCCACCCGTGGGGGTATCCAAACCCTAGTCGCAGGCCATATTAAAAACCCCAATATAAATTCATACACAGTAATCACTTACCTAACCATGCATTTGATCCATATTATATTTAAACCATGTAGTTACATTTATATGCAAGAGAGGGCAGGAATCGAATCCTATGGGCATCTAAGCCCTAAATCGCATCCACCCTTAAAATACAACTCATTGCATCAACCATGAATAGGATTTGAATCATGTGTAGTTGTTTACATTTAATCAAGGCCACGCTATACACAGAGAGTACGCAGGCTACCATAATCAAATAAATTCGCTACAGCAAAGTCGTGTGAGCCTTGTGTCTGCACTCACGCTGTAAGCACGACCTTGGCCACTCTAAAATAAATACACAGTCCCATAAGTCAACTCTGTAATCTCATGCCTATCAACAAGTAAATCTACAGGACGATATCGATTCAGGGTTTACACCCACAACTATTATATTCCACATTACATACTAATGAATGAAACAGTAATGAAATGCAACCATCCAAGCTGTCGTAGCAATACACGGCATGACCTCAACCCGTTTGCTGTCAAGTATTAATAGCTAGGAAAATAATTACAAGCATTTATACACAGTCCATCCATGAAGGCGAATCTCCACATAAATCCAAGATTTAATAATAACAACGCATTGCCAAAAACACAGGATAGATTTATTTACACAAAACCATTAAAGTTTGCAAATCGAAGTTTACACAGTCGTGCCAAGAGCCATGGAACCATTACAAGCAATGGTGCTTCCCAGGCTTAAAATCCCAAATCAAAACATGATTTACATAAACAAAATACAGAGTCTGCTAAAAGTCTCGAGGTTCCCCTTTCTCTGCTAACAACACCCTTATTATTTTTATAAACCCAAACCTTGCTTACACAGGCCCGAAGGCGGATCAAAATCTCACAGTAAAACCCAAAAAGCAACATGATAACCTAGTCCTACCCATAATGCCGAGAGGTGACAAGCATAGGTCGTTTAATAGGATTACTATGCACCTATGGCATCGCCCACCAACCTAGGGTAAAAATCTAAACCATGAAGCTCCACGCCAACCCTGTCACCTGCAACCACGGCCAAAACAACGAGGATGAGAAGTATGCAAATGATTAAGCCACAAATCAAACATCAAACACTGCCATGAAACCAACGAAGCATACCTTCGTTAACCAGGGTGTCGTCTCCATCCTCTGCGCAGAGCCAAGACCAAACCATCAACGAGACAAGCAAAATGACCAAGTCGCTCGTGGGGCCAAGCCCTAAGCTTGGGCTGCCACAAACCCTGAGATGCATTAATGGCGCCAGCCTGGTGGCCAATATCAAACCAAAACCCACATCTCCATAGTTCACCATCGCTTCATTATCGCTGGTCTCCATTTCCATGCAAATCTTTAACCCCAACATTTAATATTTGAACGATGTGTTATAATTCGCCACCCCAATGCTCATACAAAGTATAGTGTAATGTTTAGTCCATACTATATACGCTAACCCAAAGTCAATCCCCAATGCACAAATATGTTAGGTATCGTTTAGACCATAGGTTAAGCCTTAAACCTTCGCTTTCCCATTTCCCCTAAGCACTAAGCTTAGAAACCATGGCATATAAAGTATGCCATGGTAGTATGTGGTTATATAATAAAATCCAGGTTTGATCTTAAACCAAGCTTATAGCCTTCCATAAAAGAAATAAAATATATGTTGATAGTTATAATAAAATAAACATGAAATATAACTATAATGATTAATAGATATAACATAGATAATTTATCTATGTTAGATAATTAATGAAATAGATATTACCTTGCTAACAAGCTGAGTCGGTAAGGGACCGTATTGACAACGAGTAGGTGTGTTAATGATCAAAACGTTCAGCACACTTTAACAAGTCTTCATCGCTAAGTATAATCTGCATACGAAATGGGAGATGTGCCTTAGTTCAAACAAAAGTAAGCCTAGCTTTCTAGAGAAGTGAACACTTTACCTCTCAGTAATGTCAAATGGGAGAACGAGTCCCGCGACTCCGCCCACTTTGTTTCCAAAGACTAAGTTAAGTTAGAACTTCATAATTAACAAGTAAACATGTGCAGAAATGAACAAAGTATGAAATCAAGTAACGACACATACACGACAATGTATAACCATAAGAACAATGTAGTAATCAGCATTACGACATCTTAATTAAAACACAACAATAAGTATAACTGAAAGTAAGATGATAGGACGTAAAAACAATTTACGACCAAACAGTGGTACAACTAGTGTACATTATATTCCGCAAGTTGAATAATGTTCCATTTATGTAGTTTTTACTAGCCTAATAAATAAATAAAAATTCAATTTTTGGGGACATTACATCACCACTACACTTTTTATCACAAAAGAAGAGTTAAACAAAATTAGTTTCAATGCTGTGAGGGGTATTAAAGCCAATTTTAATATTTTTTAAATTATCAATATAAAAATAAAAAAAATTATAATACATTTCACTCTAAACACTTTACAAATAAATATACTAGCACAACTATTGAACTTTTTGAACACCAATAGGTTAAAAGTTAAGTTTCATTAATAAGTTATGACTTACTTTAGTTAAATGAGTTGTCCATGCATCAGTTAAGAGTTATCCATGTATCAATTATTTTTTATATATATATTTTTTTAATAATTGTTTATTTTGAATTTGTAACGACCACCATAAAATCATTATCCTAATCCATAAATGAAAAAGCATAATGCTTGTCCACTCCAAAATCTCAAATAAAAAACACCTATCAATAAAACTAGCACACCCACATATTTTGTGGCTAGATCACATCGATAGGGATCATAGGGATCAAACAGTTGAGAGATAGCGATGTAATGGATGATAGTTTGATTTTTTTTATTCCCATTTAACTAGTTCAACTTTGAGTTCTCCATGCCTAGATACATGTTATCACCAACATTCTACCTATTATCCATTTATCAACTATCAATTTTTTTATATTATTTATTTTATCTCACAAACACCTATCAATAAAACTAGCACACCCACATATTTTGTGGCTAGATCACGTCGATAGGGATCATAGGGATCAAACGATTGAGAGATAGCGATGTAATGGATGACAATTTGATTTTTTTTTATTCCCATTTAACTAGTCCAACTTTGAGTTATCCATGCCTAGATACATGTTATCACCAACATTCTACATGTTATCCATTTATCAACTATCAATTTTTTTTATATTATTTATTTTATCTCACATTCATATCCATGCATCGCTACCAGTTATCCATTCATCAGATATTGATTATATTTTATATTTTTTTTAGTTGTTTATTTCGAATTTTGAACCATTGCCATAAAATCAATCTCCATAGTACACTTATCTCATCCTCATCATGAAAAAGAATAAGGCGTAACCCACCCCAAATCTCAAATAAAAACGTCTATCAACATAAATATAATAAACAATATTTAAATTACAAATAACTAAAACTTAAGGAGTTGTCTAAAGAGGGGACTTTTTGACCTTTTTTTCTGGCTGGTTTTTACCAGTTTTTTGCCCATGAATCTTCATAGAATTTTCAAAACATTCAAAAACACTACTAGATGTTATAGAGTGTGGTTGGTTGGGGTTTTTTGTCACTTGAATTCATTTCTAAACATAAAATTACCCAACAAATAACAGAAATTACAGATTTTGTAAATTAAATTCACCGATTTCCAACAGAAAATCAACCTGAAAGTCAAAAGAGTCCCCTAGTTAGACAGCTCCAATACTTAACCGTAAAATATCTCTCAAAGAGTCAATCACATTGAAAAATCATTTTGACCAAACTTGATGACACATTATGCTCCCACTTGTTCCGTGAGATTCTCTCATCAAAATCATTTTCGCATACTCCATGACGTCACATTGAAAAATCATTTTGACCAAACTTGATGACACATTACGCTCCCACTTGTTCCGTAAGATTCTCTCATCACAATCATTTTCGCATACTCCATGACGTCACATTGAAAAATCATTTTGACCAAACTTGATGACACATTACGCTCCCACTTGTTCCGTAAGATTCTCTCATCAAAATCATTTCCGCATACTCCATGGCGTCACATTGAAAAATCATTTCGACCAAACTTGGTGACACATTATGCTCCCACTTGTTCCGTAAGATTCTCTCATCAAAATCATTTTCGCATACTCCATGACGTCACGTGTTTGTAACGACTGATTCGGAGTAGCAATGCAAATCAAGCGATGTATATCATAATTGGTATCTAAATTAAAAAGTCGATAATAATCGGACCTGCCTGTTAAATGCAAAGTGGACGTTCATATATTTTAATATTGAGAGGGCGCGCACCATTTTTTTTTAACAAAGCAACGTGGGGATGAGGACGACATGTCATTGCTTTGCCTGCATAAGCCCGACGTATTCTGATTCCGATTTTTTTTTATCATATTTTTTGAAAATCGTGGTTATTATTTATGTATGTAAGTAGTCTAATGATTGGGATCTTACAGGGTTATATTTTTATATATTTTGTTTTGGATTTGTTTTATTATAATTTAAGGTGTGAAAAAAAAGTATGATTCTGGTTATTAACAGGAATAAAAGAGCATAGAGTCCTCGAGTATTTTGAGAAGTATTATAAAAATCACATCAAAACACCTTATACCAATTTAAGAATAATTTTGTGAGCAAAACTTAAATCTATTTATATGTTATAAATATAAAAGTTGATAAAATTACATATAACTAAATTTTATAATAATAATAATAAAATTGAAATTTTACTAACATTTTCAATAAATTTAATATTAATCATATTTCATTTTAATATATAAATTCATCTTTATATTTTTATATTAAAAATGTAATTTAAATAATGAAAATAGAAATTTAATAAAAGATTATATAACTAAATTTGATACTGGTCATGGTTAATGTTTATTTGGATCAATTTAGATCTATCCAACTTCCTTTTATAAACTTAAAGAGGAATAAATGAATTATTTGATTTATTGTAAAGTTTTATTTCTATATTCAAAAAGCTTAAAAAAAGGGTTTCTAGATCATCATAGTTTTGACATGTTAGAAACTTAGGAATGTATGCATTGTAGCAAAGATGATGAAAATGCTATTTAATGTGGACTTAAGCACGGCCCTATAATAGAAAGTGTCTTTCATCCCCAATGCTTATAGTCTCATAGAGAAGGTAGAATCTTTCCACCTAAGGTGTTTTAGGAGTTGTCTAGCTTACTATTTCACTATGAAACTCATGCAATTTCATTCTTATCTTGACTATCTTAGTTTTCTTCTTTGAACTAGTAGATAAAGAGATATGTTTGATATTCTACGTTAGGGTTAATGATATCCTTATAGTATCTTAATTTTTTTTAGACTCTAATTCTTTCTCATCCCACAATTTCTCTTTAAACATAGATATAATAATATTTTTAATTTGTTATTGATATTTTGCAGAGTGGCATTTTCCTCAATCCGCCAATGGTATAACCAAGTCATGGCATTGTTATTCCATGCAGCGGCAATTGTTCTTGAATTGATCTTAAAGCAATTTTAAGAATTCTCTGGTCTCCCATGTTATTTATCATGTATTTGTACATTAGGTACCTAGTCATAGCAATGCTCTGGATTGGGGAGAGGCCCACTTCTATTAGGAGAATATGACGGGGCATATTTCTTTTAATTTTGAGGTTGTAAGTTATAAAACATTTATCTATTTGTTCAAACTTTCTCTACGATTTTTTAAAGATGTTGCAACTCCAAACATCACAACTGTACAAGGTAATAGGTGTGAGGAGAGTTTCAAATAGGAACTTTTTTATTATCCCACATCACACAATGTTTGTTGTTTTACAATTATTTTCAAGACAAAAATAAGCTTTCCACCCTCCCTTGATAATTTTCTTAAGCTTGGGATGAATATAAATTCTTAAATATTTGTAAGAAGTCACTTCCTCCAAGTTTGTTTAATTGGTGTTAAGAGTCATGCCCATATTAGAAAAGAAATAAGAACAATATCATTAACATAAAGAAAAAGGATGTCAACTATTTCAACTAAAGGAAACACAACTATTTCTTCTAAACAACCTTTTAACTTTTCAGTGTATATATTTAAAAAAATAAAAATAAAAAGACAACCCTATTTAACTTCAATACTACAATACTGAAATTTGAAAATAACAATTTTGTGTGTACAACCTTATAATTTATTATATAATAATAAGTGAAAAATCTAAATCTTATAACATTTTCTATAAATACTTAAATTTAACCATAACAATTTTGTGTAAAACCTTACAGCTCTTATAATCTATTGAAAAATCTAAATCTTATAACATTTTCTATAAATACTAATAACAAAAATGGGTTAAGTTGTGTTGCGTTTATGCATCCATGCATGTGTCCTAGGCAAAGTTCACAGGGTCAAACATAAATGAAGCTATTCACAATGTTCGTTGCAGCCTATTGGAGCACACTTACGTTAGTTCTATCTTTTCCAAGGAGCACGGCCATAAACCATGATAATCATATAATTAATGTAACTGCGATGTTCGTCTTCGGGGATTCTCTTTCAGACGCTGGCAACAACAATTTCATTGCCAACACAACCGCTAAAGCAAACTTTCCGCCATACGGGGAGACCTTCTTCCATCGCCCCACCGGTCGTTTCTCTAATGGCAGAACTGCATTCGATTTCATCGGTATTTTTTATTTACCTCACCTCAGCTCAGCTCAGCTACTCATAATTCTATGCTTGATTTTTTCCATGGGAATGATATAATAGTTGTGATTACATTTGTACCTACAGCTACTAAGTTAAGGTTGCCGTTCCCACCTCCATATTTGGATCCACGATCCAACTTTTCTCATGGTATCAATTTCGCTTCTGGAGGAAGCGGATTGCTGGATTCCACGGGCAATTTCTTGGTGAGTGCCAAATTAGAGAGATGCTGATTGATAGAGATGAGTTTTCATTTTCAAAATAAGCAAGTAATTAAACGTTGTTGATGTTTTCGCTGCAGAATATCATTCCTTTAAGTCTCCAAATACGCCAATTCGAGAACTATTCTTCGAGCCTAGGACATCAACTTGGAGGAATTAGTTACGCAAAAGAATATCTATCGCAGTCCTTGTTTACCATTAGCGCTGGTGGCAATGATATTGGCCTCAACTATTTGGCGAATGCAACCTTCCAAACGACAACAAGTGCTCAGGATTTCGTTAAACTCCTGCTTACTAAATATAACGAGCACTTGCTGGTACAAAATTCAAACGAAGTTTTCATGATTATTTTTCCCATCTTTCCATTATGTTAAATGAGTGGTATCTTCTTATCGGTGGTGGATGTTGCTGTTGCAGAGGCTATACAAGAACGGAGCTAGAAAGTTTATTGTGCTAGACGGTTCTCTTCTCGGATGTACTCCAAATTCGAGGCTCGCTGGAGTGAAGGCATATAACGGTGGATGCGTGGAAATAGCAAATCAGCTGTCAGTGGCATATAATGATGGTCTCAGGGAGCTCATCAACAACCTGAATAAAAATTTAGACGGAGCAGCGATCCTGGTCACTAACACTTATGATTTCGTTTTAAATTTAATTCAACACGGCAAATCCTACGGTAAAAATAAGAGATAATTCAAAAAACAGTACTATCTTAAAAAGAGTGCATGGGTGGCTTGTGGTGTGATGAAATGCAAAATCGGACGTGGCTGTGATTGCAGGTTTTGAAAACACAACGTCTGCTTGCTGTGGAGCGGGGCCGTTTAACACCGCTGTGTCTTGTGGGTTGGAGATTCCAGAGGATAAGCGTGGAGAATACAAGGCTGCTTTCCTGTGCAAAAATCCAGAGAAATATGTGTTTTGGGATGGAACACATCCTACTCAGAAAGTCTATCGGATGGTTTCTCGCCAAATATGGCATGGAAATGCATCATTCATCTCCCCTTCCAATCTCAAAACACTGCTGGGCAAATAATGAACGGCAGAGTAAAGCATGCCACATTTGTGAGACTTCATCCATTTGTCTTTACCGTTTTGTATGTCCTGGCCGGACTCGTGGCCAAGGCTTCTGTACCCATTGGAAAAGACTTTTTGAAATTTGATTAATAATAAAATGCATATGGGCCTTTAGCTACATAAATAGATATAGATAATTAATTAGCAAGTTACTTGCGGTGGATGAATATTAATGGATTATAAGTTAAGTGTTATAAATAAGTTGTTTATTATTTGTTTTTTTTATGTTTGATCATTAATTATCTACATGTTATCTCTACATCAGCTAAGAGTTGTCTATGCATTACTTACCACTTATTCATGATTCAACTTCTAGTTATTTTTTATATACTTATTTATTTTATAATTGTTACCTTCATGGGGTTTTTATTTGAGATTTGGGGTGGACTAGGACCTATGTTTTTTGATCGGATGAGACAAGTATAGTGTAGAGATTGTTATTTGAGATTTGGGGTGGACTATGGCCTATGTGTTTTCATCGATGAGACAAGTGTCACTACCAAAAAAAAAAGATTTTCGCATCACATTAGCACCACTATTTGTAAAAGATTTGGGAAAACATCAATTTTCAAATAGTGGTGTAAAAGTGGTGATAATGTAAGGATATGCAAGTGGTGCTAAAATTTATGGTGCAAAAATGGTGTTTGTCAAAAAAATTGATTGTAATGTTAAATGAATATATGACATTTCATGGTGTATGGTGCAAATCACCAAAACTAATATTAAATGAATTAACATTTTGTGATGCAAAACACCAAAATTAAATTATTATTATTATTTAATATAATCAATTATATAAAGTACAAAACATAATAAAATAAATAAAAAATTATAAATCATATATATAGCTATGATTATGTGTTTTTTCGTTCTCGCTAAGGTCGTTTGATATATATACACACTTGGCAGTTGTGATATCTCAAGGTCATTTGACCACTAGAACATATACATTTTATTTTGAGTTCTAAGCTCTAGATGTATGATCTCTTTTGACTAAATGTTATTATTTAAATTTTCTTAACAAATTTGGTCAATGATAGATAATAAGTATATTTGCAAATTTTGTTATTCTGATCCATTGGATGCTGCTAAAACTCCTCTCTTTGCTACTGCCTTTTCTGGTCGACTTAAATTGGTGAAGCTTCTACCTTCCTCGCTTCAGCTAATAAATTTATAATTGCGCTATAAAATTAATTATAATGCCTCTGTATTGATTAATAATCATGAAAGACTGCGCCTTTGTTGTTGAAACGAATGTTGTAGAGATGGTGGTGTTTTTAATCAATTTTATCTCAACAACACAACATCCAATTTATTCAAAGCTTGCTGTGCCCCTGTTTTTTAAACAATTGGTGCGAGGTTGTTGTTCACTGTAAATTAACCGGGTATTCAACCACTGCTTTTCCTGCCTCTATCTATACTCTAGTTGGCTTTAGATCAATTGAAGAAACTGCAACTGGATATGGGACTGATACTTCTGATTTTGGTTCCGGGTCAACAAGCTCAACAACTCGCTCTACATCAATTGGTTCTGACAATAACCAGCTCTATGGCCTCTGCTTGTTTATTAGGAACACTTCTATAAATATCTGCTGACAACCTATTTGATGAAAGATTGGATCAAGAAGACAGTATGCTTATCGTTTGAGTTATGGTCTTGCAATACATTGGTAGAATATTTACCACCACTGGCCTCAGCTTCAGTCTCAGAAAATCCCCAATACTTAAACTCCAGAGAATGTCCTGCTGCCAAAAAATTCATGAACCTTGTGCCCCAAGTGTTACGGGTGTTTTTCCTGCGGTTGTCAGTTAACAAATTCGAGTTTGCATAAGATGGTCCAGATATCTGGCTGTATTGTCATGTCTCCCTCGATATCCACACTAAAGAATGGACTAAAACCGTCGCTGCTTAAAAAAAACTCCTTAATATCTTGGTTGGGAGTACTACCAACCTTAAATGGGGATCAAAACACCACGGTTAAACTTATTTACTACGGAATAGATATTCCCCTAGGGTTACGTCATTATTTATGGGAACTTTCTCTTCTTTTGAAACAAAAAAATGAAATCCGTTTAACTTGAGTTGTTCCGTCTTTCAAAGATGATCTCCTTCAAATGCTCGAAGGAAGTTGCTGTGGAGAAGGGATTTATGGCAGACTGCACGACGTTTGTCAATATTGGGCCAAGTGGTACACTCGCTTTATAATTGAGAGAGATAATGCGCGTACACTGCGTCTTGGTATGCAACATATTTGGGAATGTAGATTTCATATTTGGGAATGTTAAATCATCAACAAAATAGGGAGCAAACAAGAAAAAAAATATAATTGTTGGAAAAGGCTCACAAATTTGCTCTATTAATAAATAGTACACAATGGTACATATATAGTACATAATGTATAACTGACCTCTAATTGTATGACCATTATGATAGATAACGAACTTAGATTAGAGCTTTCAACATCCCCCTTAATCTTAAGTTCGGTATTGCCTGAAAAACCACCTACTTGACAATCAAATATGTCAAGCAAACTCAGAGAGTAAAACTCAAAAAGCTCAGCTACTAATGGCTGAAAATCTCTCTGACACAAAATCTAGCAGAAGTAGTAAGACTTCTACTAAGTTGCATGGTTTTGAGTTGACCAAAAACTAATGGTTTTAAGTTGACCATAAAGCTATCAAAGATATCAAGAGGTGGTTTTGGGATGACCACTAACCAAGAGGTGGTTTTAGGATTATCATTAACCATATCAACTAGAAGCTCGAATGACTTTTGTTGATCACAAAAATTGTATCAAGATCCATGAAAAGTAGACTCTCATGTGTTCTACTTAATTGATGGTTTTGGAAACTTTTAAATTTCACTTTGTCTTCAAAATTCAGAAACAAGGTTGCATACTTGTTTCCCATTTGTTTGTTCACAAGCTCCATCACTTAAAAACTTTAAAACTTGGAACCTGACATTATTTATTCCCCCAAGGTGAGAAAATGCAAATTCTCTGTTCAAATTTTCTTGTTCATTCTCCACTCAAAAACAATATATTGTTTGTCTTGTCTGAACATAAACAAGTTCAGACTGTTTTTTTTTTCTTTATGGATGTTGGGTTCAACAAAAAAATGCACCCAATTACAATCATTTTTCAATTCAACAATTTAATACTCACTAAATAAACAATAGTAAATACCAAAAACTTGGATAAAATTATGAACAAGAACAAGTTCAAAAAATGTGTTGAATTGTTCTTTTTTTTTTTAATTCTAAACACTGAAAAATTTGTTTTAATTTGTTTGCATATTCAATCTTCAATTTGGTTGTTAGGCTTACATAAACATCTTTGGCAATGAGCAAATTCATGTTTTTGGCTTCGTGCAATAGGTGGATTCGTTTATTTCGTAAATCTGTCACATGGGCATGAGATTTTCTTCACAGAGAAGGGAAACTTTCTCTCTAGAGAGTCTCCATGCGAACTCTCGGAAATCTTTAGAGCGGTGTATCCAGCAACAACGGCTATCCAACTTAAAAATTATTATTTCTCCAAATTTTTACCCCCTATCACCTAACGGTTTGCTCTCATTTCATATAAAAAAGGGTTTGATTGGATTCTTGTAAATGACGATGGGCTCTTAAAAAGCCATTTTTCATATATTCATATAAAAAAGGGTTTGATTGGATTCTTGTAAATGACGATGGGTTTTAAAAGCCATTTTTTATATATTCAATTTTTTTTGAATAAGGATGAATACTATAATCTTTCAAATAAATTCCCATTTTTCATATATTCAATTTCTTTTCAATAAGGATGAATCCGATAATCTTTCAAATAAATTCATCTACGCTCTGACTTCATAGCTCATAGCAATTAACCAATTTGCTAATAATAATAGTAGACATTTACTAGCCACCCCACTTTTGATCTTCACAAAAGCTTATTTTCAGGTAGCACCAAATGGTGGACTTCTATATTTTATCAACAGTCTCCAAGCCCTACTCTTTACCGGTGGCTAGAACGATCTTTGCAGTCTTTCTTTCTTATGCACAATTTGATAATCGTATCTATCAAATAACATCTTCATCTTTAACTTACATAAGAGCCCTTCGCATTATTCTTTCATACAATTTAGCAAAAGCTCTATTAACCAAGGCCACTGATTTTATGATGCTATGATACCATTGTTAAATCATCAAGAAAATAGGGAGAAAACAATGATGAAAATATAACTGACGGAAAAAGCTCACAAATTTGCTTCATTAATCAATAGTACACAATGATACATATATAATACATAATGTATAACTGATCTCTAAAGGTATGACAGTTAGGCTAGATTACGAACTTAGATTAGAGCTTTCAACAAAGAATGTAGTCCTAGTTTTTCAAAGCTGCACTCTGCTTCCCATAAAATCAAATCAGGTGAAAATAAAAAAAAATAAAAAAGTAATTACCGCACAGGGTTTTAATGAACATTAATTTTTAATCTGCAAATGAAACCACTATCAAACCCAGTTAATAATCTACAACCATTTCAGTAGATAATAAACGAGATCTTGTAGCTATGTACCCAAAGAGAAGATGGTATTTCTCATTAATTATAAATACTTACATTTGCAACGTTGGCATAAAACAAAACAGTGCACATGCAAGGGGCAACATCAAAGCCTGAAATTATAGTATACATCTCATTAGAGGCCATGAATGATAACAATGCAGCTGTAAAAGAAGAAATTATATCCTTTCATCTTAAGTAAAATATACTTAATAACCCAATTTTGAAATCAAATAAAAAGGGTGAATATCCCTAATCTTAACAAATCCATTAGATGCTGGGATGGGCATACCTGACTGGAGTTATTGTTCGTGCACGCCCAGGAAGGGTTTCATTATTTGCATAACATAAAAGGAGTATTATTTAGTATGCCCAAAAGAATTTGGCTATAAAATCAATATTCATATTCAGACCAACTCTGAAGCAAGTAAACTTACCGAGAGGCCAATGAAATGGCTCATCCTTCCAAAGCCATAATTCGCCCAGGATATGGCCTCAAACCATGTCAAATACTGTGGTGACTGTATAAAAAATAGATACCCAGATTAGCTCTCAAGGCATAAAAGATGCAAGACCATCAAATAATAATTAAAAATCTCGTCACACTACAAGTTCATTCTTCAAAAGTAAATGTGTGCGAGGTTTAAGCCTTACCTTAAAGAGCTCGCATAAGAGAGAAATAAAATTGTGGGCAATGGATGAAAAGTTAACCCAAAACCCAAGCCATAAGACAACTTTCTCACCAGATCAAATTTCTCACCATATGAAGAGAGAGCAACGAGTTGATCTATTGGTATTTTTCCCGTGCAAAGGGGATCGTACTGTTCAATTCTCACAGAGTGGTCCATGTACCGCATTTTAACAAGGTACATGGAAAAACTACAGCTGAATAAATATCATGTAGAACATTACCATTTAAGGTTAATCTCTCCGATTTGCACCGTCCAGAACCAAGTCTCTTCACTGCTTTTGTCTGCAGCTATTTGACTCTCTTTAGGTATTTGTTGGGCCAGTCAAAATCCATATAATCTTGACGAAAGCTATTCATTGAGCTACATAGTCTTACAGACTCTATCAACTCGTAGATCCACCCATGAATCTATCCATGCATAGCTCTCTCCTTACAGCAAACCGAAAAATTGCAGGGCAATTGCTGACAGCAGGTTGTCCGTCTGTTTGACCAAGTGATGACTTAGCCATATGCCGAGTAAAGATCTCTACACGGATTTTCTCATCGATTTTAGCGCAAAGAGTGAAAAATAATTTCGGATCCATTAATCAAGGAGAGGATATTAAAAATTACGTTTGGTAAGCATGAATCAGGTTCAATTTTTTAATAAATAAAAATATTATTTGTTTATCTTTTAAATTATATTAAATATTAATTTTTTTTTTCATCACTGGTATCTAAGCATTTAAACGTCATTATATTGTATGTTCATCGAGTCTATTCACTATTACATCATTTTCCAAAACAAAAATTACTACTAGCAATTGCCCCAAGGAGGTGCAATAATACATCGATAAGGTAATTGTTAGAGGGTAGAAGAAGACATAAAATGAGGAATGCAAGATTGCAATTAATACCAAAAAAAATGGAACACTTTAATTTTACGAAAATTAGAGAAAATGACAATTGAGAATAGATAACAAATTTAGTGAACTTAATAGTTTTACAGAAAAGCAAATAGGGCTTTCAAATAACATCACATTATACAGCGAACATGTGATGGCATGGGAGAAATTTATCTGATGAAGAAAATACGCCAATGTGTTGTATGAAATAGGCCAAATTCCACATAATCTCATCAAATATACTTTCGAAAATCATAGAAATGAAGCTCATGAAGTTCAGAATCAAACAAGGTAGATTGTTTCACAATATTGATAGAATTCAAACAGTTTGGGTTGGAAATAGAAGTAGCATTCAAAGGATCCATGCACATCCGCTTCTAATAGAGAAGTAGCAGTTTGAGGAAACAATAGACAATGAAGACATAATAGACATAATAGACATAATACATGTATTTCTACAGATTTCCCAATTGTTTAGAATCTTTAGATCCAATATTTTGCCATGTACTTTGCCATGAGCTTCCATAGTCGTGGCTTCAAGAAGATACCTTCTCATCTATGGCGAGACACATCTCCTAGATTTGAACATTTGGGGTGGTAGATAGTGATGATTCCCCTAGAATCATCATTATCTATATCTTTGGCCTTCTATTTCTGAGCTAAAGGTGCCAAAACATTAACAACATAGTTCATGTGCAATGACCTGGTAGTTCAGCAACAGTGCAATGCAATGACCTGTTCAAGTTCTAAAATCAAGTATTTCCCAAGTCAATTTCTCAACCGATGTTCCTTTTGTGAAAACTAAAAAACTTTCTTAATTAACAAGATCTCCCATATACACTAACCTGAAAGGAAATCATTTCTCTTTGATGTTCTAAATACATTGTATGAACCTTAAGAATAAATTGCACCCAACATATCGGTATTCATCGTAGCATTCATAACTCAGTTGAAATTAACCAATCAAGGATCACTCCTTTATGGTTTGATGCTTGACCAAAATCCAAAGCCTTTTGTTGAGTTATTTTTTTCATCAATCCTAAAATCAAGTATTTCCCGAGTCAATTTCTCAACTGATGTTCCTTCTGTGAAAACTAAAAAACGTTCTCAATTCATAAGATCTCCCATATACACTAGATGAACTCAACTAAGAATGTACACAATTTCACAGATAATTATTATGGGGTAAAAGGAAATGTTGCTTAATTACCACTATATTCAGGTTCTAGATATCCAAAAGTGCCAGCTAATCTGGTCTCCACACATTTGTTTTCCACAACATCTTCATGGTTCTCTTGATATGAATCTATTCAATGCACCATTTCATTTGTAAAAGAGAATTGTTATTTAAATGCATTTATATGGTATTTATATTTGTATAACTGCAGGTTGTAGAGTTCCCGTAAGGTTTATCAACAAAAGTAACCAGTTAAGACAAACACCCAAGGGAAGTGCTTTCTTGAAATAAAGAATCAACTGAAATTATCACAGGTTCTTTCAACTGAAAAATGAACAATGTTAAGTGTGTCAATGCAATAAAAAAAACCATTTACTCATTAGAAACAATCCACAAATCCTTTGGTCAAAGAGTTACAGTAAGATTTTCTTGCATTTACACATGGATTTTATAAATGTTTTCACCTTGACATATGGTTTCCAACAATTTATTTTTCTTGCCACATGTTAACCCACTCAAAGTTTGGGCTCTCCATCATTGACACTAGACATGACCAGAAATTGACAAGCACTCTTCTGATTCTTGAGCAACCCAAGAGTTCCAATTTTAGTTCTTGATAGAGGATAGTTTCTATGATGGAGTTTTTATCACAGGTTTTTATATTCACCACACCTCACACACACCATGAATCCTTAAAAGGATATCTGGCCTCAATGATGCATAATCCCTTTAACAATAGTGATCACATAACAAGCCCAGGCAATTCCATCCATTGTGAGCAATATTTACTTGAAATTTTCCCACAAACTGTGCTCTAGGAGTGTTTTGTGAAAGTAATGCACTGCCATAAAAGAAAAATGACACTATAATTTGTCCGTATTTTCTTGTTTGGTGGTCAATTGCATCTATTTTTGTCACTACTATTATAATAGCGACATGCTTTATAGAAATTTACACGCAGATGGTTTCTAGCATAGTGACATAGAAAGCGACATGTTAAAAACCAATTCTCCCTTTCTGTATCTCGACAAAAAAAAGGAAAAAAGAAAAGAAAAGAGAAAATATTTATAGTCCGTCTATCTTGTGACGACACATATCAAAGGAGAAAAAACTATCGCTAAAACAAAATCACTATACATTCCCTTTATCTCACCACTACACATACCCAATGGCCAACAAACTTATCGACGTATAATAAATGAGAAAAGAAAAGCATTCAATCTAAAAACTTCCAGTGTATATTCAAAGCTACAAAAATGAAAAATATGGCCACACATAAGCATCATATTACCTGTGCAAAGGCTTGGCAATATGCTCCTCAATGACTCTGAAATCGCTCCTCTATGTGAAAATGGAACTCTTGTGGGATTGTTAGAGTAGGAATAGCCTTGACTAGAGGAATATTTCTTGAGTTGCTTACCTGTGAAGCAGAGAACAAATCAATTGAAAGTTAACATCATAGAGGCAGAAAACATAAGAACAAAATTCATTATCTACTTTCTAGTTGTCTAAACAATATATTCATATCCAACCAAATTAAGAAAGCAGAAAAATGACTTTATTCTTCAGTTGTTTAATATGCATAAATTAATGTTACTACCAAATCTCGTTGAAGAAAAGGAAATCTTCCTGAGTTTCCATTTGATCCATTGAGAATAAGTTTTATATGATTATTTTCCATGAGTTTTATATGATTAATTGTATTCACTAATCTTCAATAGAGGTCGAATTTTGTTTGGATTTGACTTTACAGAATGTGTGTTTTATATGAGATTCACCAAACTCAACTAAAGAAACGGGTTACAACTATTCGCGAATTTCCTTGACAAAGTCAAGGAAACGACGATGAACAAGAAACACAAAACCAAAGCAAATAAACTTCAAAGGGAATCCCAAAAAATGTTCAATTGAAGTATTCCATTGGGTTAATGCCATTTTAGATAGACTGAACAATTCAACTTGAACATGGGTGATTCCATGAAGGCGGGTGAAACTTTTTGGCCAAATTTGGCGATGAAAACCTAATTTTTTATTCATGTGCTAGATAGAAGCCCTCGAAACGCATATATGCCATGTGAATTTTGACTTGTAGTAAAAAATAAATTGTAGAATAATATGTTGGCTTCCCAATGATATTTTTTTTAAAATATTCTGATGTCATTTAATGTGTGAAATTTTGCATTTAATGAACTGTGTGACCTTAAAATTTTGAAGAAGTTAATAAGTGCCTCGTGTCCAACCCCAATGATTCAATCTTACATTAACATATATATATATATGAGCATGTGATCTACACAAAATGCATTGTGGTTTGCATTTTTTTTGTTAATTTATTTCGCAATATACAATTATTTATTATTTTTCGAAAGTGACCACATCTGAGTTCAACATCATTTTATACACATGTGTGTCCATCCTAGATTTTTTTTCACATGTATGTCACTAGTTTTAAATTGAAGTATGAAATTGAGTCATCAATCACCTCTCTATGCCATAAACAACAAGTGGAATAGAGATGCGTACATATTCTAAAATAGTGTTTTACAATAAATGCAATTCTAGCATAAGTAGACCAGATTAAGTGAAAAAGGCCATCCTATCATTTTACCATAGTTTCCTTTTAGTTCTTGGAGTGGGGTAAGAATCGTTTTTGTTTATAAACTATGTTTTTCTTTAAAATATAAGTTTCGGGGAAACTTCTCCTTGTTTTGAGGATGGTACATAGTGTAAAGCCATTGGTGTCTACGATCCAAGTGCCTCACCCTGAGAGGATTGAAAAGAGTTGAAACCGTGAACTCCCCTACATAAGGGGAGTGATGTCACATCTGGCTCATGACTACTTGGGATAACCCTTAGAGCTTGTTCATGCATTGTTTTATCGACACAATATACTCTTTTAACTAGGCAAATGATTTTTTTTTATAAACAATATAATAAAAAATACTTTTCATGAAATTTGTTGGTGTTCACATATGCAGTGGTCCTCCTAGTAACATAATGGTTTATTGGTTGTGAATTGAATATGCATGTTTGCTCACCCTCTTCCTTTGTAGGGCATGTTGTGTAGATATATGAAGCATGTGTGTGAAAATAGTAGATAACAAGTTTAAATCCCTCTAAAACATATACTTATCAATTATGGAGAGGAATTAGATATATGGAGGTGCAAATTTTACTATGCAAATATTTGAGGAAATGTTTGCACTTCCACATATTTGATCATTTTTAGCCCTTAATTAGTCCATCCTGACGATGAATATAGATTTGGTTAACAATCATCTATCTTGGTGTTTAACTTAATCATGTGATTACACACACACACATACTATTTATTTATTTAACCTTTTTTTAAAAGAAAGAATCTGCACCCTCCCTCCCCCATGAGTTTCCAAATGAAGGGCGGTATTAAATGCTAACTATGTACAACAATAGTGTGCTTAAGTGTGAAGCACACATGTTTCCTCCTTAGATGTTATAGTCTTACATAAAATTTGATAGAGGATGTTTAGTTTTTATGGACTGACAACAATTAGTTAAGTGGTCTATAATCTCTCTACCCAAAAAGCTGGGGGGGGGGGGGGGGATATCAAAAATATTTTATGGTTTGCCCAAGCTTTGGCCATGAAAAGTTTGTGGAATATTTTATTTGGTCAAGGACTTTGGAGTGAATTTTTAAGAGCTAAGTATTTGAGGAAGATTCTCGTTGTTGATTGGTTTCACTGTGAAAAGAAACATGTTTTGAATGCTTCTAATATTTGGAGGGGGCTACCTGAATCGGTTCCTTCTATGAGTTGTTAGATGACGTGGAAGGTGCGAAGAAAGAAACATATTAATATTGGGGAAGACTTGTTTGTTGGTGGAGATGACAGTTATAACTGTCAGGGGCTATCATTACTTATTTGAAGAACTTTGGTTCCCATTATCTGTCAAATGTGAAGAATTCAATTGTCGATCAAAATGGTATATACGACTGGTTTCATTAAGAGGATTTGGGATTGGATAGCACTTTTTTTTATGAATGAATAATTATAATAATGGTTTGGTTCATTATGGATTCAGATTGTCAAATCGAGAGGACCAACTTGTTTGGTCTTGGAACACTTTCACTAGACAGGTAAATGCTTTATTAACTTGTGAGTCTATCTAATATTTTTTTGATCTTCCAGAAGAGAAGTGGTGGTTTAGGTCCTTATGGAAGTGTTTTGAGCCATTGAAAGTGCAGTTGCTTTGTTGGTTGGTGCTAGATAATAAAATTCTGACACGGAAAAATTTCAAGAAAAGAGGATTTATTGGTCCTACGCATTGTTCTATTTGTAATGTCGATGACAAATCAATTGACCATTTATTTGTTTCCTGTGTTTTCTCACAACAAGTATGGAGTGAAGTTTTGCATTTGCTGGAAATTACTAACAATTTGGAGCATAATTCAATTGAAGGTAGCTTAAGAAAGTGGGTTTTTCAGTGGGATCTCATAAAAGCTTACCATTGTTTGTAATTTGGGGACTCTAACATCAAAGACATCTGGTAATTTTTTAAAATGTTCAAAGAAGCATGTACAAAACTTATTCAAAGATAGTTGGTTCTTTTTTGGAATTTCAAAAGGAGGATAAACAGGAGCCTTTTTATGCTTTAAAATTTCCTATTTTCTCGGAGGTGTATGCAATAGGGTTTTTTGATGGAGCCTCTTAGCCTAACCATTGTGGGTTGGGTATGGTTATAAAAGTTAAAAAATGTTATTTTTTAGATGTGGATGGATTGTGGCATCGTAACCAATACTAGGGCCAATCTCCTGGCTCCCTCGGGTTTGTTGCTTTTTGCTTTGAACATTATTTTTTTATCTCTTTAGGTGGCTAGGGATTCTCGAGTTATATTGGATTGAGCATCTGTGAGAGCTCATCTTCAAGTGAAAATTTTAGATTATTGGAAATTAAGAATTAAGGAGATGTAAAGGAATTTCCATTTTTTTTACATTTTGTCATACATAGACAATTTAACGCTCATGCAGATCGTCTATCAAAGAAGGCGCTAGGGAAAGGTGAAGGACTTATGTTCTTTGAAGAGCACCTAGAGCATTATTTGATCTCTTATGGTCCTTTCAGGCTTATTTCCTTTTAGATACTTGGTACTTTGTTTTTCAATTTTACATATGGTTGTATATTTTGACATAAAAATGGAAGACTGTAATAGGTCTTAGTAGTTTAGTAAGTATGTGTTGATTAAAATCTATATTAGTTGACTATGAATGGTTGTTTAGCAGTTTTATGGTCAGGGGTAGTTATGTCTATGAGGTAAGGGATATTTTAACTTTGGATCTCATAGTATTGTATATCCGGTGCAGTCATAATGATGTATTATCTTTGATTTGTTTCTATGAATATCAAGTAATTGATGTTTTTTCTTGGTGAAAAAAAAGGATAGGGTGTATACATCTTTATAAATTAATTATTCAAATTGTTTTGTGAAGGAGACCTTTCTGTTCAACAAAAAGGAAGTCTCATACATCAAATCGACCTCACATCATATTATAACTCTAAATTAACTTAAATAATAATATATTTTTAAGGTCACAACCTAACCATACACCAAATTGATGTATAAGACCCCCTTAATTGTATGACCCCTCCATTAACTGCTAAAATTTACAAAAAATTGCATACCCAAATAAAACGATCATTGTCATTATATCATCTCAATTAACCTCGAGTACACATAGATTAAAACTATCATGGTTATTATATCATATTGAGTAACCTAACGTCTTTCCGGATAAAAGTAGCAAAAGTATCCAGCTTCAATTAGTAGTCATAAGTTTTACATTTCTTGTCCAACACACTTTACACCTTTCAAAAATTAAATAATCCATCTCGAAAAATATATCTATTAATTTCAATTTATGTGCATCTTTAGACGCCGCGAGAACTATTCACCCCATCGTTTCAAAAATTTCCTTGCCCTCTGAAACCTTCACTAGAGCTCCATCTTATTCTATGCCCATCACACATACACAGGTTAACTTAGCAACAATTTATATATATATGACTTTGTCATGAAAAGGATTTTCGTCGTGGAAGGGCTTATTTAGCGTGAAGAATTGGAAGTTGTTCGAGGTTCCATGAATTAGTTCGAAGAAAAACGAAAACATGGTGGCAGTAAAAAAATTGAAGATGAAGCTGCTGTTATAAGCAAGGTCTTCTCAGAGCTGAAGCCTCTGTGCACCGAATTATTCCATCTTTTAGGCAACTCCGACCATAATAAACCTCAGCTGTTGCATTCCTTGACTGCATATGTTCGAGAGGATCCACCCCTTGGCTTACAAGCATGTCTTGAGTAAGTACTCCTCATTATTCTTCTTTTCATTATGTCATTGCACACTGTTTACAAAGCGCGAAGGCGACAATTAGTTAATGAACCAATAATTATACTCTCCGCCAACTGATGGCCATTTTGCATCTGCTGAATTAACCTCGAAATTAAAAGTAGAACAGTTTTCGCACAATGGGAGTACAGACGGATAAATTTGTTAAATTAGGTATCCGAATATTTTACAAAGGCACTGGATTGGGAAAAACATTAAAAAAACGACTTCATTCTTAACAGAGATGAATGGCTAAACACAATCCACGCTTAATAGCGTTATTTAGAAGACTTTATTCTCAACAAAGCCGAGCAGCTTTACGGAATTCAAACTTAATAGTGGAATTTTACTCTCAACAAAGACAAGTGCTTTTTTTACAAAATCCAACCTCGATAGTGAAATTTAGTCGACTTAGTCTTAACAGAGCCAAGAAGCTTTACAAAGTTCAAGATTTCTAGTGAAATTTAGTTGGTTTTATTCTCAACGAAGACAAATGCTGCTTTACACAATCCAAGCTCAACCGTGAGAATTAGTTGAATTTATTCTTGATAGAGCCAAGAAGCTTTACATAATCCAAGCTTAATAGTGAAATTTAGTCGCCTTTATTCTTAGCATAGCCTACTAGCTTTATAGAATCCAAGCTTAATAGTGAATCAGTTGACTATTGTTGGCAACATCGATGTTGGAAATTGGCAATGGGGGAGTGTAGGTGCGCAATTCCACAAAAAACCTGGGAATGAAGCATCCCTAGAGTGTGCATATATACTAGCAATTTCCCCAAAGGGTGCAATAAAACACAGAAGGAAAAAGTGAATAGATACATGAATTGAATGGAACAACAATATCTTATCCTAAAATAGGGTTACAACTCAAAAACCAACCTAAGAAAAGCACTCATGGATTGAAAACAATATCTCAGCTCAATAAATGGTAAACCAACCTCGAAGTGTTTTTACAATTGTTAAATGACAAAAATGGCAGCGAGGTAAATTATTTTACAATAATTTGACATTAAATATTAATGTCCTTTTAAAGTAAACTGCAAACAAACTAGAAGTGTTTTTACAATTATGAATTATTATACAATAAAATAACATTAAATATTAATGGTCTTTTACGAATTTATGTTGATCTAAGTTAGTAACAATGTTTCTTGATGTTTGACGCTCTAAAAAATGCCATGTGTTAAAATGTAATTTTTATTGTAGAGGAGGAATGAACATGTTTGGACCATTGAGTTTCGATTGAGAGCTACAAATAATGATTTAATCAATACTTATTAAGTCTAAATTGTGTGTTTATAATCTCTTAGAATTGAAAATATATGAATATCATACTTAAAGTCATAAATATTGTAAATTTATATTTATAATAATATTTACAGTAGATAATGTTCTCTTAGTTTAGTGCTCTCCCATCTACTCATCAACTTCAACTAGACTTTGATTTTTTAGGCCTCCCTCCCAGCCGAAACATTTTATCTCATGCTCAAACAATAATGTTTGATTACTTAATTCAAAGGAGAAATAACATAGATAAAGGAACCAAACCCAAAGAAATGAATAAGATAAACATTTTTGTATATATGTATATTGAAGAGTTAGAGAAACAAAAAAAAATGTTAAATTTCAACAACACTTCAAGCTGTATAGTAATTTATGTGATGTGAAGGTAAAGTTGTTCTCAACACTAATCGATAATAAACTTTAAATTTCAACACGTTTGATACACCACAAAACTTTCTAAATACTACATGGTAACGTTACTTTAAAAATGTAAGTCTATTTGGTTTTGTATATTCATATTGAAAAAGTGCATGGTCCTCAACACAGTTCTACACACTAAACACTTTATAAATACTACATGGTAGACTTATAAAATGTAAGTCTATTTGATTCAATTCTCAAGTCTACATAGAAGTAGAATATATTTGATTTTCCTTAAAAGTCAAGTATGTGATTTTGAATTCCCTAATATTAAAGTGTTAATCTACTTTGATCATGGACATCTATAACCATTCTTACCTATTTTTTCACTCCAAACTGTAATTTGTATTTTAGAGGAGGATGCACATGTTTTGACCCATGCATTGAAGTTTGATTGAGAGCTATTAATAATAATTCTTACCTCTAAATTACATGTTTATAAGTTATTACCACTGAAAATATATGAATATTATACTTAAAGTCATAAATATTGTAGATATATATCTACAATAATTTTTTGTAATTCTTGTTCTCTTAACTTAATGCTCTCCCATCTAACTCGATATAGTTTAATGTACTTAATACTAAAACACACTATATATCTTACTAAAATTTATGTATCACTATATAATGCCTTATCACTTTGTCTCATAGAAATATAGTTTCTTTCATTTTCAATAGATTTACTAAAAAAACTGTTTTATTTTATATTTTATGTGTTTCTTCTTTGTTCTTTAGTTTACTCAACATTTGCTTACTTTCTTAAAAAAATAAAAAATTGTAACAATTTACAAAGACTTAATTGAATATTTTATCAACTTTATAAGGAAAGCAATCCCTTGCCATTAATATCAAAACTTTATAAATAAGAAAACACATTTATCATCACATAAAATCACTTTTTAAAACATGTTTATTCTCATAGCTTAGGTTAGTGCTTTCCCATCTACTCAATACAGGGTAATGAGCTTAATACTAAAAATCTCTTACCAAAATTTATGTCTTATTATATAGATGTCTTATAAATTTGTTTTGTACCATAGAAATATTGTTTTTTCATTTTCAATAGATTTACTAAAAAAATATTGTTACAAAACCTCAAATGAATAGTTTAACCAACAAAGATTTTAAAATAGTAAAATATGATAATGAAAAATATTAACAATGTGTTACATTTCCTAAAACAAAAGATATTTATGTTTTGATATTTGTTTGAATATGTGTTTAAATTTAAAATAAACATTATTTCAATCCCATTTTATATGGTTGTATATAAAGAGTATTAAAAAAAGTTGATTCGTAATATTTAAGTTTTTTTAATGTATAAATTATAAATTAATTTCTAAAACTAGAAATGATATAATATTTTGGAAAAATTTTAATCTATTTTTTAATTTGGATTTGATAATGGTTTTAAAATAACTTAATAAGTATTTATATAATGCATTTGCATCAATGACAATATAGTCACGCAAATCATGGAAATTGTGAGCATCCCACCTCTTCTTGTATAATCTAGTGGTGAATATATGCCATCCTCTAATGGCCTAAACCATATTTCTTGGGATGCTTAGTGGCCTAGATTCTATTGGCAAATCAAACATCACACGAAGTCATTGTTAGCCTTTAATGATGTTGTCTATTCCACATATTTGAAGAGGGTAACTACATAACAAATGAGAGAATGTGTGTCCTCAATTAAAGGTTGTGGGGGTGTTCCCTTATGCCTTCTCACATGGTTCTCATCTTCTTTCAATGTTATAATTCTTTTTTGTAGGTCATTAAAACATAAAGTATTTTAATTATTCAATCAATAAATATCTAAGCCCGAACGGGTGTGGCTCATTTGCGTCGCTTGATATGAAGTTACTTGTTGTAAAGGAGGTCACGAGATCAAATCCCATCCAGGTTTACCCATGTCCCATGTCTTGCGGGTGGGTGTAGGGCACCTAGGGGTATAGTGGTAGCATGAATGAATCCTTGAACCCCATGTCACGCGAGTATCAACCCAACCCCAGTTGTCAATTCCCCTAGTCAACAAAAAAAATTAATAAATATCTAAAAATTGTTTATGAAAATATTAAAAATCATATCATCAATGCTTAGTAGCATGGAAGCTATATTATAGTCTCAATTCACAATTTTTTTTTTTATTAGAGGTGTGTTGGTGCTATGTTATTATTTTGGTGGATTCAATATCAAGTGTATCAATGGATTTTTATAAGGTTGAATAATTGTGGGTGGTTTCACTATAGCTTCTAAATCCATTTCCAAAATTTTGTAGATGTTATAGAGAGAGAGATAGTACACACATTTACAAGAAGACATATTTCACATATTAGTAAGAAAATGTGTGTGGCCTCTATGAGTTGGTTTCCCTCCATCATCAAATGGGATTAAGATATGTTCAATAAATTAAATTTGTTTTAGTGGACCTTATAGATACTGTAATTTTATTCTTAATCTTATTATGAGAATCTTCCTCATTTGAATCTTAAAGATTGTTTTTTTAGACATAAGATGCACATTGTTTTAAAGTACCTCAATTTTCTCGGCACAAAAAGTATAGTTGCCAACAAAACAATGATTTTATTGTAATAATGTATATACTATATTCAAGAAAAAATGATGGTGCTTTTAAGAAGAAGAAAAAATCGTAATTTCCCACCTTAAACGCACGGCAAATCAATTATGAATATATCAATTCTAACATTATAGGTTAAGTTTAAGGAGTTCTATCACCAAAATGGATTCAAATGTGAATGGTTCATCAACCATCTTGCTTAAATGTTCTAACATAACATGTGAAGTTTATGTAAATCCATTCCAAAATTGTGAAGTAGGTGTCACTCCTTTGCCAAAATAGTTAGTTTTAAATGTGTATTTATATCGTTAAAATAAATCAGCTATGGAGAGATTTTAGGAGCATTCACTTAATAATGGATATTTTTTAGGAAGAAATATGAAAATGGCATTTTAAAGTTAGAATTAAACGTTAAAATAAACATAAAACTCAAAATTGTTGAAAATATTTTCAAAACATCTATAACATACAAACAATATAACCTAGATTTACATCAATTCAAAATCATATTTGAAAATTTTGAAATGAAAATCATTTCAATAACAAAAACTAAAAATAAATACTAAAACCCTTAACTTAGTTTATTTAAGTTTCTTTACCAAGTTAGTAGCCACCTACAATTTCAAATTATTAAAAAAAAAATTACTAACCAATTTGAATTCTTAAAAATTGCTTTCTTAATCCAAATTGTTCTATTTAATAACATCTCAATTTAAAAAACTCAAAGATTTCATTAAAAAATACTCTTGTATACATAAAAACCTTTGATTATCATGCTTCTTGAATAAATAGAGTACTTGTGACATTTTAAAACAAACTTCAAAATTTTTGCCATCAAAATATTTTCTTAACATGCTATCGAGAAAGGGAATAAAAATCTAGCATGGAAATCATGTCAAAACATGTTTCTAGAAAGGGAATAAAGAGAATAAAAATCTAGCATGGATTGAAAATATAGAAGGAAATCTTTAAATGCATTAAACATTGTCAAGTTATTTTAAGGCGACTTGGGTGCGGAATCACATCCAAAACATTGAAGGACAAGGAGTAGTCTATGTGGGAGCCCCTTAAATTTCCATGCTACTGGTGAGTTATCCATTTTATGTGTCGGTGCCTTTGTGTTCAGTTACTCTGATTTCGACACTAGCCAACATGAGAATGCTGATACGGAGAGCCTGGTTGAGGTTCAAAGGAATTGAGTGCATACGGCTCCAATTTTAGCGCCATCTAAAGCAACTTGAGGAATACACGAAAAGCTTTATTTCCCATCCCACATCATGGGCATTGCAACATGAATAATCTTCAGGAAATCATATTGATTTTCTTAGATTTCATCTTCATTTTCACTCTCTTCTCCAGCAGCCTCTCACATGCCACATCCTTCATCCCATTTACCCCTTCTTCTTTCACGCTACATTCTTCACTGCATTGACCACTTCTTTCTTCAGAGCGCTCATAGATAGAAATGCACCATCATCCTCCCCCATGTTGGCATAGAGAGAAATGACATACCTGGGAAGATTCGATGTCGACCTGAATTCCAATGAGCCTCCTAAGGGGCTCCTTCAATAGGGGATTGGAATCATATTCTCTAATCTTCTTCCTCGCCATCATGGATATCATTGTTTTATTTACAATTTCATCAAAAATCAAACATATCTTTCAGTGGAAACCCACAACAGAAAGAAACCATGATAAAAGATTGGGAAAAGAGATAAAATCTTAAGCAAAGAGAGTCAGTACCTGGAGAAAGTTATAGGAGAAATCTGACTAACCCAACAAAAATTTCACGGTCCATCTTCAGGGAGAGAAGCCTCTCTAGTCTATAGAGAATCCAATGTAGCAGGTAAGGGCGAGTCACCTCTCCTAGTATGAAGAGAATGAATATAGCGGGTAAGATTAGCTCGAATGCATAGAGAATGAATGTAGCAGGTGACTTAGTGAGGTTAGTGTGAAGCGAGCATCAGGGTTGGATTCAACCGCACATCAAGCTTGTTACATTCACCTTACGTCTATCCAATCCATCGAGTGGGCAGTACCATTTCACCTAGTATTTCCCTCAACTAACATGCCAGAAGTATATCTATGCTTTAATTCAAGATTTTTTAAAACACGTGTTACATTCTTATTAGAGAGAGGGATGACGAAGTTGGAAACTCTGTCTCCAAAGTCTACCTCAGAGAAAGAACACCTTCCATGTAATTAGTGGCACACTCGAGGCAAACTTCCTCGACACACAAGATTTAAAACCCTTAACCCTTATTGTAAACTTTGTCTGAAACTTTGTACGCGGCAACTTTTCATTCGGCGGAGGGATGACCATGTGAATAGTGTTACATTCTTATTAGAGAGAGGGATGACGAAGTTGGAAACTCTGTCTCCAAAGTCTACCTCAGAGAAAGAACACCTTCCATGTAATTAGTGGCACACTCGAGGCAATCTTCCTCGACACACAAGATTTAAAACCCTTAACCCTTATTGTAAACTTTGTCTGAAACTTTGTACGCGGCAACTTTTCATTCGGCGGAGGGATGACCATGTGAATAGTGTTTTTTCAAAGAACTTCAAAGAATAACGTCTATCGACGTAAAAATCCATTTCTACGATACACAAGATGATTAAAAGCACATTTAAAGTTGCATAAGCACGTTAGTACCAAGATTTGATGGGAGGAAGTACCCTGAAGCCTGCAATGGCCTGGATGTTGTTGTAGAATATGGGTAGAGGCCATGACACTTGCAAATGTCTCAATGTTGTAAAATAAAACATTGTGAACATTGTATGCTTTATAGAGTTTATGCACCTTTTGATACATGAGGGTGTGTCGTTGGATCTTTAATTGAATGGTATGCTTTCATGTGCCAAGGGTATGCAAATTTTTGGTGTTGTAAAATAAAACTTTGCGAACCTATGTTTTGTAGAATTTATGCACCTTTTGATACATGATGGTGTGTCGTTGGATATTTTATTCAATGGCCTATGGCCTATTTTTATGTGTTTAGGGGTTATGCATTTTTATTTTATTTTTTATAAGCTAGTTGTTTTTTTTTTTAAATTGAATATAGAACTTTTGCATTTTTTAGCTTCATGAGGGTGTATTGTTAGATCTTTCATCCATATCCAATGGCACATCTTTTCTCGTCTTAAAGGTATAAGGATTATCGAAACAAATTAAAGTATTTGCTAATTAAGTCTTAAAATTAGATACTGCTTTTTTTGTGTGGGTTTTGTTAGATCTTTCATCCAAATCGAATGGCACATCTTCACTGGTCTCAAAGGTACAAGAATCATGAAAAAAAAAGTATTTGCTAATTAAATGTTAAAATTAGATAAGAACTTTTTTTTCAATTCATTTTTGTTTTTAACAATAGATTATTGTGTAAAGATTAATAATAGCTCATTCGGATTTGTTAGCTTATCAACCTCATGGTTAATGCATTTTTAAAACGGGATTTTTCGAATGTTGAAAGCCCGTGCAATGCCCATCCTCTCGCAAATCCTCCATTTTCCTTTGTTATCTTCTATTCTTTTTTGTTGGTGAGGCAAGTGCGGGTGGGATCAACTTCGACAGCGGAGGAAATATAGTGACATCTTATGCCTGGGGACTTGGTCAAAAAACCAACAACGAGGCTGAATGGATTGCACTCAGCTTGGGAATGAATCTTGCAAGGCGACTCAATATCTCCAAATTCACTATTGTAGGAGACTCTAAGCAAGTAATTCACAAAATGAACAATGGCTTCAGTAAAAGAGTGGTCAAAATAAAAAGAATTTACAATTGTATTCGTCAAGTCACTGCATCAACTCAAGTCTCCTATCTCCACATCCTCCGAGGAAACAATTTAAATATTGATAAGTTGGCAAACCAAGGTGCCAAGATCAAAATCGGAATAAGCAAGATGAAGGGCATCATAAACAACCTTTGTTATGTCCCCTAAGAATATTAGTCTCGCTAAAAGGCACCAAGGGAAGCGTAACCCCAGCGCTAGAATCACATTCTTCCGTCATACGTCATGCAAGGGAGTCATGAACCTACGTGAAAGGAGTTCAACCACCTTTTTTCGACAATAAGCCAGCCGGCAGGCAGCATGGCTGCCAACACACAACTGTCGCTGCAAATTCCATGTAAAGGAATTAAATGTGAGTTCTGTTCCGCGCAGTTGGATTGGAACACTCACACGAGCCTAGATTGTCTTCCAAATGAATCCTCCCAATGTTCATGTCACTCCCAATGCTCTTTACGCTCTCGCTTTATCGAGAGCTGGTATCATTTATGTCAGCGCAGAGAAGGAAACCCTTAGCCTCGAAAGGATTGTCCCTGGTAACGAAGCAGTTAGTGTAGTGGCGGGTTCTGGCAAAACAGAAGAAGAGAATATCTGCAGAGAGAGAGAGCTTTCCTACCAGAAGAAGAGAATATCTGCAGAGAGAGAGAGCTTTCCTCTGCGAACCGCTTGTCTCGAGTAGTTTTTGGAAATCTTGGTACAATGTTGTACCCTTCCTTCAGCTGAGAGAATTGGTTCAGTGCAGACTCGCCTTTCGCAGGTTCAGACTCCCTCTCCTTGAGCCCCTCAGCTTCTTAAGTTCAGATTGTTGGCCTCAAGCAACAGACCAAGCAGCGCCCTCAGCTCTTTCGTCATTTCATAAAGAAATGGCAGACAAGGAAGTTACTCTTGAAGATCTCAGAATTCTCTCAAGGATATTAAGAAACACTTAAGATGGCTCTATGACATAGTGAATAGAAGCATAACTGAAGGAAGCAGAACAATGGATTGAATGGCTCGTCAGATAGAAAATCAAGACACCCGGATTGAAAATAATCACCCATGATTTAATGGGCACAATAGGGTATATGAAAGATGACTTACAGAAGTTAGTCAATATGAATCAAAGAAGTCACATTCACGACTACCATTCCAGAGACCAAGAAATGGAGGAAGCCTTAGTGATGCAACCTGTCAAAGATACAAAAGGAAAGCAGCATGAGTAGATTAGCTCAATGGGTACTCTATGTTTTACCCTTCTGAAGGTTTTAGAAGTTTCCTTTGAGGTTTTAGAAGTTTCCTTTGGCATAGCTGCAGGTTCAAGACTTTAGTTATTAGCTCAAACATTTTTGTAATTTTGGGTTTCTACAGCACTCTTTGCTTTGCAGGTCTCAAACCTTCTTTTTTGTAAGCTTGGCTAGCTCCATCTAATATAATATCTTCAAGGTTTCTATTAAAAAAAACACTCTATTTTCCTTTGTGAATAATTTGCATCTTTCTACATCCAAAGCCCTTCTGTAATCATAGCTTCTAAAGCCCGTCTGTAATCATAGCTTTTTGAGATACATACAGGTAGGATGGCTTATTTTAGAAGATTTTTATTTGTGGCATCTACGCCATGAGCCTCCTTTTGGCTTCTGTAACTCTGGAAGCGGACAGATGTAGACATGCGATCCAAGCTTTGGAGAATAACTTCAGTCCAGTAATGTCGAGAAGTTCTCCTTCTGCTCTGTGTTGTAGTCTGATAAGAAGCACAGACATGGAGTGCGTGTGTCTAAATATTACTTCTCAAATCACAACAGTCCGTAATATGGCAAATGCCATAGATTAAAAGCTGCGGCAGAAACGTTTGTGACTTTCTGTTGAGTTCCTATTGTTGGGAAGTAAAAGTAATGGGGACAAATGGCGATTCTTTTTTGTTTTGTTATATAAATAGATCAATGTGTATGCATTTCAATAGTAATGCTTCGCCTTTGGATTGTCAACCCCCAGTGTTTTATGATTGTTTGGCTTTTAATTACAGTTTAACACTCTTACCATGGAACTATATTTAATTACTATTTGGATCTTAAAGGTACTGTTTCTTTTTAACGGACTGTAATATTTTCAAATTACAGATCCATTTTTTTCTTTTCGGCTCTCTCGTCTTTTGATGAAGGCATTTTCCTTCTCCACCTCTCTTTTGGTTATTTTTTTTGCATTTTTTTTCTCTTTATTAGTGTTTTTTATTATTCTTTTTAATTTTATGAATGTGTCTTTAACTATAATTTCGTAAATACGTCTTATGTGGTTACAATTTTGTAGTTTTGTCGTTTGTAGTATTGTCACAATTTTCAAATTTGGTCATCAAGTATTATCAGTTTGGTTTTGTGCTGTATTTTTATTTTATATAGCAAGAATTAGTCATTTGCTATAATGTTATATATATTTTATTAAAATATAGATATCTTTAAATTAAAAAAACTTAATTTTTTTTTTTTCCAATGGAAAGATCCATGGGAAACCCAGCAATACTTCCCCACATTAGTGAATGGTAGAGATGGTAAACCGTCGGCCATCCTCGCAGAAAGCCTAACCCCAAAACACTCAAGGCTCAAAGCAATGACCTCTCCGCGAACCGAGAGAATGTACACACGTCTTACCAATTAAGCTAACCCTTGGAGCTAAAAAAAAACGTAAACCTATGCTGTAATAACTCTAGTATATTTTATATCACCAATCTCATAAAATGCTACCACTCATGGTAGATAGTGTCTTCTATTAACATCATCGTTCACTAGTTATCCACAATATGTCATAACGCCTCCATGTCCAAGAAAATCATACTAAAATATAAATAACATTTTCTTGTAAATAACCATTGAATTCAATATTACAACTTTGATACTTGTAATTAAGTTAAAGCATCACATTTGGATTTGAACAAAATGAACATCACGTTGAAAAACCCATACTTCATGTTAATTGTTGTGAATAGCATGGATATTACAAAGGGATTATTAATATATTATAATTTTAATTATTATAATTTATTTTAAAAACTAATAATGAAAAGTTTTTTTATTTATTTTATTTTATTGATTCATGGTAGTAGTGGTGGTTAATTATATTTTAAGAAGATGGCAAGGAATTATTTGATTTGATGTAAGAATGCATTCCTATATTTATAGATTTATGTATTATAGCAAAGATTATGAATAAAGAAATTAATTCAATTATTTGCAAGTATCTCATGAGAAGAGTTTAAATTTTAAATTCATATCAATATTATGTACACAAATAAATACAATTTATTATTTTTTCTTGAAAAAAACTATCTATTTGCTCAGAAAATGATGATGTGGTAAGATGAAGCATATTTTAAGATCGATTTAGTTGAATACTTAAGAAGAGTACTAAATAAAAATTGTATCTACTCACCTAGGCCTATCTGAGATGAACACACAACCCTAAGTTGAATTCTTAGTTCTCATTAGTCCTACAATAATTTCAAAAAAAGTTAACAAATAACTCTACATTGTTACAAAATGTTTACTTGCATGAAAAATTGAATGATCCATGGACTATGTGAAATGGCATCCACAACACATTTAAACTAACTCACTTTAGAAATTCTTATAACTAAGGGTGAAATCATGGATCTGGGTGTCTATTCAGTGAGAATCGACTTTCGGAATCCGCATTCCAAAACCTTTCGGCTGAACTATTTTATGTTTTTTCCGAACTAATTTATCTTTTTGGCCGAAAAAAATGTTCGGCCGAAAGTTAAAATTAACGGAGTGCTTCGTAATGCGCGCTTTGCATAGATAGCCGGGGAAATAACGTCCTGTAGATACTTTTTCAGCCCAACAATTGTTCAGGCGAAAGTTGTTTTCGATCGAAAAGTAGTTAGGTCAAAAACTATTTTCGACCGAAAAGTTGTTCGGCCAAGCAAACTTCATATATGTATTTACCGAACACAATTGTTTACTATTTCGACATTTGCACTCTGCGTGGTTTTTGCTCCTTGTCATTTCTCTAGTGCTTTGGTGCGTCCTCTCTGGTGCTCTAGTGCGCCCTCTCTTGTGCTTTGCTGGTGATGGTGCGCCCTGTGTTGGTGCTGGTGTGCGGTGGTGGAGCTTGTCGACCCTCTGTCCGTGCAGTGGTGGAGCTTGTAAGCCTTTTGTCTACGCAGTGGTGGAGCTTCTCGACCCTCTGTTTGCGTGGTGGTGGAGTTTGTCAGCCCTTTTTATGCACGGTGGTAGAGCTTCTCAGCCCTTTGTCTGCCCGGTGGTGGAGGTTTCGACCCTTTTTCTGCGTGGTGGTGGAGGTAAGTGGATCGGACTTACTTTAATGTCAAAATGTTGTTCCAATCACCGCTTTTAAAAAAATGAATGCACATGCAATATTGATAGAAATATACCAAGGGAATTATTTGTTTTCATATGTTCTATCGTATTGGTGTTTTAAGTTGCTGTCTCTACTGCATTTTCTATCGTATTGGTAATTAGATTAGTAATTCAGTCTCCCTAAGTTGGACAAATATTTGTAAACCTAGGTAGTATCCAGTAATTCATGCACACATTTACGCCATTTATTCTAAAGAGCATATCTTCAAGCCACATGATGAAACTCTATTACAGGTGCTAAAGAACAATAACTTATGGATTTAATGATAGGCCTTGATTGTTGTTTAGAATTAGTGTAAAAGTAGGTTTAGATCACCCCACCAAATCACAGATCCTTTAATAAATCCTACCACTGAAACCCCTATATGGGAAATTTCCACAATGCCTCATTTAACTTGGTTGTAATTACAGGTAAATAACACCCCTTCCATGCACAAATTCAATATTATATATCAATCGAATTACTTAATAGTAGTTATAACTTGAGGGCACACGAGTTTTCATTACGACTTTGATCCTAGGTTTATTAGCATGCACTATCAATAGTTTCAGGATTTCTAGACTCTAGAATTCATAAATCTATGGGTTGGTAGAGTATGTACCATCAATATTCTATGCAAATCAAGGGTTGGTAGAGTATGTATATACTTTACAGAAAGGGAAAAACTGTCTCTGCTGCGATTTTTGTCCCTAGATTGGATTTATCTATTTTGTACAGAGTCCTTGGAGTGTCCATTTTCTCTGGGTTCTACCCACAGTTATGGTTTGCAATTGGATCTCCCACCTAAACAAAGGAATCAAACTTATACTCTAACTAAAGTATTTTCTACTAAAATAAAAGACTATATTTAATTAAGTTTGCCCCTTTGTGTTTCATCCAAAATTAAAATCATAAGAAAAACTATAGTTGTAGTTTAAGTGGTAATTCGATGCAGTCTTAAGTGGCAATTTTCCTGAACACATAGCTCATTTTCAATGGTGTTTTCTTCGATGAAATAATCAGTACCCCCCCTAATGGAATCGATAACGTTATCCAATTCTCTAGCTGTTGCAACTTCATCTTTACTCAGAGCATCTTTGTAGTCAAGCTCACTCAATACAAACTGATAAAAATACATATATTATTTAAAGCAACGATAAATTTCTAGTTTCTCTTAGTGTGACTGTTACAGCTAATTTTACCACACATGGTTGATCACACTTTTATGGTCTTCCCTATCCCTCTGCAGACTCTTTGGACCCCATGGACTATTTTTGTAACTTTGATATTTCTAAGATCATCCCTAAAAACACTCATTATTTGTTGTACGTGACTTTTAATCCCTTTCTCGCGTATATACGTGGACATTACCATTAAACCCACGTACATCGAGATGTGTGCAAAAGGCCAAATATTTTTGGAGTTTTCCTTGATGTGGATCTGAATCACTTGTGTCTTGGCCTTCCATATGCTTCGAGATCGCTCGGATTGGACCTTCCATTACCCCATTGAAGCACTATATAAGGAACCCTTTGGATACATTGAAGAGCAAGAAAACTATAGTCCATTGTTGCCATAGCTTGCTTATACTTGACTCTGCATCCCTTTGTCTCTTGGAGCACTTTGTGTTCTTCCCAAGCTTTCCTTTGCTTGTGAGCTTGCTATTGAGAGATGGAGGATTGAGGTGCTGGAGGCCCAGGTGGAGGACTCAGTTTTTCTGGTTCGCAGACGTGCCGACAAAGGCTGTCACTTATGTAATCTCTGATTTACTTAATAGAAATATCTTTTCCTGTCCAATGATGTGCATTTAAATGAATATTGAATCCATGGATGTGTTTAATTGCTTATGTATCATTGATTATATATGCTAGAGTAGGCCTAACACTATATTATATAGCATGCTTTCCTTGTTTACTGTTGTTGAGAGTAAATTGCTAGCGCAAGCGGGATTGGAAAAAGCTCAACGGGGATCTACTACAGCCGTTTGGAATAAGGTATGTTTCGAGATCCTTTAGTGTTAAATGTTTTATTTCTCTTGCATATCGGGAAGGAATTGATTTCTGCGGTTTCTATGTCTATTGTGGTACACCCCAAGCCATAGGAAGTTTTCTCCATAACAAAATTGGCGACCATACTGGGGAGGTTCCTAGTTGTTTTTATTTGGGGGTTTTCAGCATACAATGTGCTATTATTGCTCTGATTTTTCTGTTTCTGTGTCGAGTCTGGGGGCATGATTACCCAGTAATATCCTGGAGAAGTAAATTTTGTCTCACTTTGTCCATTTACCTTATTTTTTTTTATCTTTTTCTTCCTATACGCGGGTTTTTCTTTCACAGTCGTGTATACACGCGGGTTTTCCTAGAAAAAATCGCGTATGTACGCAGGTTTAATGAGAACAGTGGTGTATGCCCTGATTTTTTGCTTTTTGGGGGGAAGATTAAGTGTTCCTGGGTGAGTTTGGGTGATTGCTGAGTCTTCTTTGATGCTTCTGAGTCTGTATCTCTCCTCTGTTTTTGACTAGAGACTCATTTTTATTTTATTTTTGAAAAATGTACTTGTCATTTCATTTTCAATTTTTTGTCTTGGGATTAGTGCATTAGGTATCTTTTACCTTGGTGCTTTGATTGGCTGTTGTTTGTGAGTGCTTATAGAATCTAAGGTTTGTAGAGTCATACTTTTGCTTTTTATCTCATTTGATTCAAAAATACAAAAAGCATTTTGCTTTTTTGCATTGTTATGCAGTGTTTGCATTTTTCATTTAGCATGTTACCTGCATTAGGTTTGCTTGGTGAATATTAGTCATATTTTCATATAGAAAATGATTGCATATACATTTGAAGGAAAAATTTTGCACTTCACATAGTAGCATACCCTGTTTTTCATCCGACAAAGTGCATTTGCATTGATTGTTAGGTGTGGATTTTACTTCTTGTTGTGTCATAACATCATTAGTTGCACATCCATTTACCCTTTGAGTAATAAATCCAATTAAAATCAACGCATAATAAAATGAATTACACTTTTTTCTTTTTTAGGGTGCACCAACAAGACTAGGTTTTAGGGTCCTAGAATAGTTCACTATGAGTCAATTCTCCAAGACCACTAAACAAAACAATTAGGTGTTTGTCTAGGTGAGAGTGTGAAATCATTTATATAATTAGTGTTTCTCAAAATCCTCCTCTTACAAGGGAGTTAACCACGAGGCAGTGTGAGTGGTTATGATTGGGATGACCCCTGGTTGTAACTAAGTAGCACTGAAGATATTTCCAGGATTGTATTCGTATCTAGGGGCTCTTTCGAGAGTTTTGGGCTTTGCTACCTTTCCCATACATTTAATCCTGCCTCGACTGTCTGCCTGAGCATTGATTATATCAAGGCGACCTTAGTTTCCTTACCTAGGCTATCGAGGGGGTATTTGCAAAGGTTATTCTGTAGGTGTCCTGGCCATATAGGGGTTGGACAGCACAGTCGCTATATGCATTGAAGCTGAGGGCCACTATAATTGTTTATGAACCTCCGCTTGTTGTGTATGGGAGTCTCAAGCCTCTCCTAGGCGAGACATACCTACTTCATTCGGGAGCTCACATATCCTACCCTTGTTTGCTTGCGATTTGGATTTACATTTTATAGGTGTATGATCTGTGCACACTAGTTTTCCTAGGGTTTGTGTAATTAGATCGAGTCTTTTTATTTTTTAAGTCATTATGGATTCGGGCGTGGAACCTCACTGTTCTCGTCGTTTAGCAGGACTTCTGCCTTCCATGTCTCCTCCTCCTTTGAGATAGAGAACTAGATAGTCCGGGCGGACTACTTCTCACTTTGATTCACACACCATGGGAGATCATGAGGATGAGATTCCAGAGATGTCTTCTCCACCCCATGAGGTTGGGGAGGAAGATCCTATTAGCACATATGATGCTTCACATGAACATCCTTCACGATCTGGTTATGATCCCTCATTCACAGGTCACCGGTATTGGTTTCTAGGCGACGAAACTCACCATGAATCCATAAGCACTAGTTATGTTAGATATGACATGTCTGATATCCGTGCACCCGATTCGACACATCATGTTGAGTCAGAATTTGGTCCTAGCACTACGCCTGGGGGCACTCCCATCCCTTTCCATGCGGAGATATTTGGGGGCACTAGTCACATTGCACCCTCCATCCCTGTGGTGGAGGAAACTTCACATGTTCATCTTAGACCTAGTGTTAGTAATCCTATGCGGATACCAAAACCAAGATGAGTGAACTTTGGGAACACCACTTACATTCATTCACATGTCCCTTCGTCTTCAAACCCTATTCCTTCGAATGTGTTTTTAATGACTCATCCTCTTCCTAGTTCACGTGGGCCTTCAGGCTAAAATGTTGCTACTAGCCATGTTCATTCTGTGACTGCTCACACGGTAGTATCTTAGAGTCAAGTACCTCCTGTTGTGTCAGCAGTTCATGTACCTGCTTCTGAATCGTCTCATGTTCCATCTTCTGGAGCTTCCCATACCCTTAACTATGGACATTCTCATGGTACATCCCATGGAACACCTTATGGAGCTTCTCATGGACATTCGTATGCACCGCACTATGGAAAAAACTAGCAACCATATGGGTACGAGTATCAACAACCCTCTTACTCTTCCAATTATGGCTTTGTAGCTCCTCATAATCAAGGCACCCGACATCATAATGCTTCCATGCAACCCTACATGGGTCAAATGGGAGGAGGTTATTATGGCCAAGGCCATAGTATTTATAGCAATCAACCTTACACGAATCAAAACTACCAGGGAGCATGGAATCGACCGGATCAACCTAGGATCCCTTTCCTTGCAACTTTGAACTTACCTGACTTGTCAAGATTGATGAACGATCCTGTGTCTCATAACACAGCATGGTCGACTGTCCCTAACAAGATTCCTTCGAACATTCCCAATTTCGAAGGTAAGGATGGTGAAGATCCTGGTGAGCATGTCACCACCTTCTACCTTTGGTGCTCTTCCAATTCCTTACATGACTATTCCATTCGTTTGAGGCTATTTCAATGCACCCTAATGGGTCCTGCAGCGAAATGGTATATAGAGTTACCGGGAGAGGCTTATGTTACATTTGATGAACTTGCGCTGAATTTCCTTAACCATTTCCATCTACCCGTACATTATGACGTCGGTACCGAACTCTTGTTGACCTTTCGGCAAGATAAAGCCACACGCATTTCGGATCATATTCAAGAGTGGCGTAGACGAAAACGGTTAATCAAAGTTTTTTTACCACCAGATTTTCTTCTTGATTGGTTCCTCAAATCTTTGTTACTTTACATAGAGAAGGATGTTTCGACATCCAGAGTTCAAAATGAGGAACAGGATATTTTTAGGGCACAAGAGTTGGATTGGATCTATGCTCAATCCGTACTTTTGTATGAGATTTTACCCAATGCTCCTAGGTCCAATTTCGACCCCAAGGTCAATCCTGGGCCACATGCCGATGGTATTGTACTATTGTGGGCTGTACAAGTACCAAACCTGCGGACTTGGTTGTGAAACAAGTGAGCCAATTGTCATTTAACCAGTCTGCGTCGGGACAAGCTACGCCTTCATCTCAACCTACCTAATTAGCGAATGTACTTTCTGTGCAAACGTCAAACCCGAAAGGAAACCAACAGCCTGGAAGGAATAAGAAAAAATGAAAAAATAATTGTAAGGGTGGGAACAAGAACAAAAATGCTAATAATAATGACAAGAACACTAATGTTGGGGAGGACAAGTAGTCTAAACGTAAGGTGAAGTTTCCTTGCAAATTGTGTAAGGAGGACCATCTCACTCACTTGTTCCCTCATATGGAAGATGCCTCAAGGTTCATAGAATAGGGAATAGCTGTGTTAACTAATCCTTTAATCAACAATCAAAATAGGAACTCGAGGACCATTGATCCTGGTTGTGCATCGGGTGGAAATCAAAACCCGCCGGAGGCTGCTAGTGGTCATGGATGCATCAACATGATGAGTGCTGCTAAGGTTGTGAATCGTACGAAAGACTATGGTTCGTCACAACCAGACCTTGGGAAAGAACCTTCCCCACCCGAGAGCCCTTTGCGAATCGAAAATCCCATGGATAAACTTGAAGCTCCACCTCGCATTCCTAAGGGAGTCTTAAAGCATTTGGGGCACAATCCTAATTCCTGATCCGCCTAGAACTATTCATTTGTCGAGGATTTGGTTCAAACTCCTTGTGCGATGTCCGCGTTAGAAGTGCTTCAGAGTTGTCCTCCGTAGAGGAAAGCTTTGTTTTTTGCTCTCGGAGTTAGTGACGATAACTCATCTACTATGATCAAATTTGAAACCATGGGATTACAGCCTCTCTTGCCTTAGTACATGTCTCTTTTGATTCATGTAGAGTGTCTTAACAACACCGTCAAGCTTACTGTCATTGATGAAGGCGCTGCTACTCCCGTGATGTATTTGTCTTGTTGGAAGGGCTTGGGTTCTCCTGAGTTATCTCAATCCACTACTATGTTGACAGCTTTCGATGGTATATCATTTCGGCCGCATGGAATCCTTCCTTCCTTAAAGGTCTAATTGGGAGGGAAGACCGTCGCGATCAGAAGGGAAGACCATCGCGATCGAGATCGAGGTGGTTGTTGCGCCCCTTGAATACAATCTTTTGCTGGGTCAGAATTGGATGTATAGTATGCAATCCGTAGCTTCTTCCCTCTTTTGAGTGATATGCTTTCCGTTTAATGGGAATATTGTTACAATTGATTAAACATCATTCCAAAATCTGAGTGTCAATGCATCATTGAGAGCTTCTATCCCGATTATCGATCATTCTCAGCCGGCGACTGGGAGTGTGGGCGTAGGTATGTATCCTTCTCTTATGGGAACCTTTAATTGTCATGTGCCCATTTTTATGATTGGGTCTAGTTTTGGTGGGGCTTCATCCTCATTGAATTCGGTATCTTTTTGCACTACCCATATGGAAGATCCTTGGATTCTTCCTTCACTGAGTACTTCGAATGTGCCCACTGTGACTAACGTTTCGTTGCCTACAACGATGGTGGCTTATCAAGCAAATCTTGATCAGGTTGCAGAGCCTAGCCCTTCCTCTTCACGGACAGAGGAGGAGGACCCGTATGTGCTGCTTGCATGGGAAGTGGAGTCATATCACTCACACGATTGCCTCGATGATGTTTTTCCATCGGATGAAGCTATCCTTGAGGCCATGTCAGGAGTTGAGCAAACTTGGGAGGAATTGCATCATCGATCATATTTTCTTCCTAAGCTTGATTGTATGGAGTGTGATGACTTTAGGGATATTCTTAGCGAGAAGATTGGTACCCCCGTGGTTCCATTAAGCTCTTCTAGTCTGATGGATAATGGAAACAAGGATAATGTATCACCAACTATTCCTATCAATATTTCTCGCGATCCTGGCAAGGTTGAGAATGTCTACATTGGGGCGGATTGTTCCCCCAATGAGATCAAGGAGTATATCAAGCTGTTTAAACAGTTTTGTGACGTCTTTGCTTGGTCATACGATGAGATGCCAATTATCGATTCTCGTATTGTCGAACATGAGATCAAAAACTATCCGGATGCAAAGCCGGTTCGACAACGTTTACATGCTATGAATCCTAGAAAAGCACTTGCCATTAAGGCTGAGATAGAGAAACTATTGACAGCTGGTTTTATCTATCCCGTTCCCTTGACAGAATGGGTTTCAAATCCCGTTCCAGTGGATAAGAAGCAGGGAGCGATCCGTATATGCACTAATTTTCGTGACCTAAATCGTGCCTGTCCTAAGGATAATTTCCCCACATCATTTATTGATCAGATTTTGGATGAGTGTGCCAAGAGTGAGGTATTTTCCTTTATGGATGGTTTTTCCGAATATAATCAGATTCAAATTAAGCCCGAGGATCAACATAAGACAACATTTATTTGTCCTTGGGGTACTTTTGCATATCGAAAGATGCCTTTTGGCCTTAAAAACGTCGGAGCTATGTTTTAGTGGGCCATGACCTTAATTTTTCACGATCTCAAAACAATTATCGAAGTATATTTGGATGATCTCACCGCTCACTCTCGTTTGAGAGTGAGTCATCCATATCATTTGAGATTAGTATTCGAAAGATGCCGTCATTACCAGGTTCATTTAAATCCTCATAAATGCATTTTTTTCGTGGCTATTGGTCGCTTACTAGGATTCATCATATCCAAGGAGGGTATAAGAGTCGACCCCTTAAAGGTTGAGGCAATACTCCAATTGTCTCCCCTGCAGAATGTTAGACATCTTCTGTGTTTGCAAGGCATGCCGAAGTTCTTGCGGAGATTCATGGTTAATTTTTCCAATTTGACTAAAGGCTTTATGCGTCTTTTGAAGAAGGACACTCCTTTTTACTGGGATGAGTGAGCCCAGGAGTCCTTTGATGCTCTTAATCGAGACTTAGCAATGACCCCCCATGCTTAGTCCACCCGACTATAGCCGTGATTTCTTGATTTATGTGGTCGCGTCCATGGAGACGATTGTTATCATTTTGGTTCAGGAGGATGAGGATCTCCATGAGCATGTCATATATTATTTGATTCGAAACCTTATAGATGCAGAACTTCACTATTCCCATGTGGAGAAGCTAGCCTTGGCTACCGTTCATGCGGTTCAGCGTTTGAGACACTACGTCATTCTCCTTTGCCAAACCTTGGTCGTAGCTCATATCAATCTGTTTCAGTTTGTCCTCACTAGAAGGATGAATGGGGGAAAATACAATAAATGGATTGTCATTTTGCAAGAGTTTGATCTCGAGTTCATTTCGGCAAAATCGAATAAATCATTGATCTTTGCGGATATCCGATTTTCCAAGTTTGGAGGAGGAGGAAGTTTATGAGGATACGTTTGTCGATGAGCATATTTTCCTTATCTCAACTTTGGACCTATGGTACGGGGATATCATTGTATATTTACAAACATTGAAGGTCCCTACTCACCTTTCACAGGATGAGCGACGACGATTACGTCATGTAGCTAAGAACTACCTTATAGTGGACAACACTTTGTACTGTCATGGGGTAGATTCCATTTTGTGTCGTTGTTTAACCCATGATGAGGCTAAATGATTGCCATGGAGGGGCATGTAGTGGTCATTTATTTGGGCTTTCTATAGCCCAAAAAATCTTGAGAGCAGGATATTTTTGGCCATCCATCTTCAAAGATTGCGTTAATGCGATCAAAATGTTCCACCCTTGCCAGGTGTTCGCACACAATATGCGCTCACATCCAGCCCCGTTAGATCCTATTGTCACCACCGGTCCCTTCACCAAGTGGGGGCTTGATTTTATGGATTGCAACTCAACTTCGGCTGGGGGCATCATCACATTATCATGACTGTCGGTTACTTCATGAAATGGGCAGAGGCTATGCCCACAATTAAATCCGATGGTGAGATAGCTGCACATTTCATTTTCAACCAGATTATCACCTAGTTTGGCATTCCAAAAGAGCTTGTCACTAACCATGGTAGGCACTTTCAGAATAAAATGATGGAAGAGTTGGCTTCTAAGTTAGGTTATAAGCAAGATCATTCATCTTCTTATTACCCTTAGGAGAATGGACAAGTTGAAGCAGTGAACAAATCACTTAATTCTATTCTCCAACGAAACATCACACGAAGCAAGACCAATTGACATATTATGTTGTGTCCTGCTTTGTTGGCCTATAGAACCGCAGTTAAGACTGCCATCGGTTTCTCTCCATATCAGCTTGTACATGGGGTGGAGTCAGTTTTACCGATTGAATGCAAAATCCCTTCTCTGAAGCTAGCAGTAGAGCTTTTACCTGATACTTCCACATTGGAAGATTTTTTGGTCCACTTAGAGCAGCTTGATGAGCAGCGCCGAGATGCCTTAGTGGCACTAGAGGTTAATAAGCATCGCGTCAAGGTCCAATATGATAAGTCTGTCCGTCCAAGGAGGTTTAATGAAGGTGACTTGGTCCTTTTGTGGGATCAAGCTAAGAAACCCTTGGGGGCAAGGAAATTTAATCCCATGTGGCATGGTCCTTACGTGGTTAAACGAGTCTTAGATAAAGGCACTTATGAGCTGGTTGATTATGAAGGGACAGCCTTGGCGGAGCCTAGTGTTGTTTAGGAATAAACACCTTATAACCAAAGGTCTGGGGTTACCAACGCACTCTTAAAACTTGCAGACAATTAACTTTAAAGTACAGAAAGGAAATAAGAAGATTGGATAGACTCACCCGATTTACGACAATTGATCCAATCTTTGTCTTCTCCCGCTCTGCTTCTCCTCCAAAGATTTCAGGGATGTTTCTCCTTCACCTGCAAAGAGCAAATCCTCCAAGTGCAAACTTATACATGTATATATGACAGGTTAGATAAACAGTATATAGAGTGCTTAATCATAAATATTCATCAAACCATGATACATGAAAGATATTCAACACACATTTGGAATAAGGATTCTCTTTATTAACAATAGTGAATGAGTTAAGGTTACAACCCAATGCCTAAAACAAGGACTCCTCTGCAACCAAAGGATTCTGAGTTCTGCTGCTCCAAATACTTCTGAATAGATACCACCAACATAACTTTGCTCTCCAAGTATGATTGATTAATGCCCTCCCCAAGGCCTTTATTTATACTTAGTGAAATAAGGCAGTTTCGAAGGTTGAGGAGGTTGAGACAGTTAAGATAGTTATTGCTTAGGGCTTAACAAATCTCAATTGATCACGATTTATTATTTTTAATGTCAAAGGAAGGCATACGCGAGTATTGATACTGGAAACCCACGTATGACATGCGAGTTGCTATAAGGGAAACCCGCATACAGATATGTACGTGAGTTGCAATGACAAATACTCGCGTACAGTATGCGACATGTTGTAGGAAAAGTCACGTATGTAGGCGGGTTGCTTATAGGCAAAGTCGCGTACAACAATTGACATATGAAAAGGTAAAAATGGCAAGCTGGATGGATAGTGAATGTATTTCATAACATTCCCATCTATAGTTTTTTAGGCAACCTTCAATCCATAAATGTCCTTTTGTGTGCCAACATAGGAAATGTCGGCACTCAGACGGAGAAGTTCCATTTGGGTTGATAACAGATGGCCCCTAATGTGTGAGGTTAGAGGGAAGCGATGGCCGAAATACATTATAATATTTATCTTTGGAGAACTCAGAAATCCAATGGAGCAGAAGTAGTACCTGAAACAAATACATAATAATGTCATATAGAAAGTCATATCTGAGGATGCTATGTTCAATATACTGGAACACCATCTCCTTTACAATATTTGAGTACATCATATGATACGGGTACAAGACCACGTATATTATAAAGGTGGATCGAAGCCACAATATACAATAATGATGAGTCTTCAAAGATCTGGAAACTATGTACGTAAATAGAACATAATCTTGCGCAACTTAGTCCATAGATGAGGAACTAAGGTCTTCATAAGCAATCCCAAAGAACCAGTACAATCCAACCCATGTGAATAAATGTAGGATGAAGTCGAACATGGAACATATTCAACAGTTTGTCAATCAATAGGTGATAATCAACAACTGAAGCAAAGGAATTCACCAATGATGGAAGTGAATCCTGAGGAACTATCGTCAAAACTCTAGGTCTTCGTCATCAGGAAGTACTGAAGCGAAACCATATTGTGATAAGGAACGAAATAGATCCTCCAACAGATCACAAGAGTGACTAGGAACTGGGCAAAGGAAGGGAGACACAAGATATAACAGATATAACAATGATGAGATCAGGATAGAAATCAGACATTGAGTTAAGTCCTTGAACAGTGAGCACAACACAGAGATGACCCAAGGCAGCTTTTAACTTTATAGATAGAACAACTAGACTTATCTGTCGTGTAGGATACATGATCATATTCCCTAGGTATAACAGACAATAGGAGGAGTAATAAACTCGAAGTAATAGCTGAACTGAAAGTGAACACTGAGACATGGGTATTGAAAAAAATAGAGAGTGCTATGTTCAAGGATGACATGGTGCCACTAACTGAAAACAAGAGAAAACTTCTTCCCTAACTTCCCTGTTAAATTTTAACGAGTCCAAGAGAGTCAACTCAGATCTCTCTTCATTTTTTAAGAAGCTTGAAGAGAAGAGAAAATAATGCTTGATAGTGTCATTGATTCGTGGATTTAATGAGCCCGAACTAGTACATGCTCAGCTGGTGTTTTCACATTTAGAGAGTCTGAAAACTCCAAATAAGACTCTAGGGGGGTCCTTTTTCGTCCAATTTAGTCTCTTGAGGCCGGAAAAGTATAAAACATACCACAGAAGAACTCTCTTAACTTTCGTAGAAGAAAAGGTGAACCTTTTTCGTACTTAGTCAGGGAGGTCCGAAAAAGGTTAAATTACCACCTACCCAACGCTCCTTCAAGAACAACATAAATAGCTTGAGTTTTGTGAGTGTGAAGGAAAGCAAGATCACTCGAAAAGATCCATTTGAGTACGAGAAATGGGGCTTACAACAATAAACTTGTTGCTTTGTTCTTTAGTGTTTAACGAGCATGACAAAGACACAAAGTACACTCAGAATCTTTTTCATGTTTAGGTCCAGAGCACGAAAAAGAGAAAACTAAGCTCATACCAGGAGTTCCTTTTCCGTAAATTTAATCCCTCAGGTCTGGAAAAGTGATAAACCTATGCCTGAGAATACTCTTCTCAATTCAAATATAAAAAAGAGGGATCCTTTCTCGTATTATTCCGCATGGTCCAAGAAAGAGATAACCTACCACCAATGTGGATTCCCATTCACATATTCTTAACGAGCTTGAACGAACAAGTTAACTCGACAGTCATATCTATTTTTAAGGAGTCAAACCTAGGCCTAAAGAAACTCCATAAGGGCGGGGAGTCCTATAAAGGGATAGCTTGTAAAAAGAGACCCAAAAGAGGCTCTATTTGGCGTGAAAAATAGCTAAGAGGATACCCTTGTACCTGAAACAACTGCAACATGAGTATCAAAAGACAACATAGGTTTCAAATGAGAATACTCATGAAAGGAAGGTCCTATCTACAGAAGAACAATGGTAAAGACAGGGAACTAATGGTTTGAAATACCATAGGCCATGGAAAAATGTTGATTGCTAAGTTTAACGTGGATTAAGTATAGATGCAAAAATGCATTGGAAATGTCAAAAACCACCCTATAGGAGCAAAAACACTTTGTAATGACGAAAAACTTGTTACAAGGCAAAAAGAGATATGGTATTAGTTGAATACATTTCAAACTATAGGAAAAAACCCACTTTAGAAATATCATTTCTATAAATATTTCAAAAATTAAAACAAAACTCACCATTTTGATTTTTAACCATAAAAAACAAGTTTTTACCTCTACCTTCATTCGATTGGTGTGGACAATCCAATGGACGAAATACAATTCCACAAGTTGCAGGTAAGCCTACACCCCAAGCTCTTCAATTTGATCCTAACAATTTTCAATTTTTAGTCCCAATTTCATATTTTTAAGCATCCTAAAGCATGTCACACTGTGTACGCGGGGTTCACTATGTTGAAACTTGCGTACACGCGTTCTGTATGCGGGTTGCCCTTAGGGACAGTCGTGTACAGTACGCGACATGTCTAACTAGACAGTCGCGTGTACTGTGTGAAGGATAAAAAGCTAAATTGAGGAAAAAAATTTGAAATTTTATATGATATTGATGATTCATAATGATTGTTTTGCTAGGTGTTAAGATGGTGTTGGAATGGAGGGAACGGGAGCATGAGGATATAGACCAGGAAGTGCTCCAAAGTGCGCCCACCGTACATGTTTTATGAATGAGTGGGTTATTAAAAAAAATTTGCACATCACCAATGCGGGCCAATGCCCGTTTGCTGGAGTTCATGATAAACTATTGGGACCATGATTTAGGGATGTTTGACCTACAGGGTGAAAATTTGGAAATTACTTTCGAGGACATATACTTTATTGCCATCCTATCACGACGAGGAGCATCGGCCAACTTAAAGGGCACTGGCAGGGGCGGTGATCCTTTAAGTGTCAAGAACTACATTGATGTGTATTGCACACCTGGTACCCATAAGAGAGGGATTTGCATCCCTATCGCACATATCCGTGATCTTACGCTACAAGTACTGACCAGCACCATAGTGAGGCTTGTGGGATCCTCTTCATTACATCTAGCTACACGAAACCAAATGAGGTTGGCAGTGGATTGTATGTAGGGTGCCCTGTATGATTGGTGTTCAGGAGTTGTCCCAATTATGAGAAAACAACTCTCTGATTGCAAGAGAGGAAGCGGAAGAATTTCGGGTATTCTAGCATATTAGTTGCCTTCTTCTTCTTCGAGAGTACCAGGGTTGAGCCCTGCCATACCCCTACCAGTCTGATCTCCACGTTAGCCTAGGCTGAGTAGATGGGGAGAAATCTTCCTCCGTCAAGGAGGAGGAGGCTCAGTGCAGAGTGTGTATGATGATGACTTCTACTTCTGGTGGGAGCGGCAGCTACCAGCACTAGAGCAGTTTCCGTATGCCGGAATGGATTTTCGAGGTGATCCAGACCTTGTCCTCCCTCCAGGAGGAGCATGGGGAGAGATAGGTAATTTTTTAATTTTCAAATTTCTAAATTTTTTATGAATTTTAAATTATAGATATATACATATGTATAAAAGTCCTAATCCTATAAACATGTTAAAATGCAGATATTGGGCTGGTCCACCCTGAGGGGCATCCACATATGTTTGTTCGTCCTATCTTAGGCAAAGACTTGGGGCTTATTAGGGTTCTGGAGGGGAAGCTGGCTAGGCTTACCCAGAGAGTTCCCACATTGCGGATAGAGCATATCTCGGCCGTCATGTTGGAGTTTGTGGTTGGAGTTCCCCCTGTCTGGTTACGCCTTTTGAGGTGGGTGGCTAGAGGAGTTCTTATGTACATAGATGCTATGAAGGCTGCCAAAGCTGAAGAGGCTGAGGAAGCCAGAGTACAGAGAGACCATGGGGACCAAGGTGGTCCAAGTGACCAGGGTGGTCCTGTTTAGATCTAGGACATTTTGATGGACTGCGATCCACATTTTGTATATTTTTTGTATATTATACAGTTATGACTAGATCTGAGGATCAGACTCGACCTATCTATAGGCAGATACTCACATATATATATATATATTGTTGTCGGTTTATTTACAAGTCTTTTTTATGTGTATGCTATATATTTTTATGAAATGTGTGTTAGATGCCAATCTAAAATGTAATTAGCATATGCATCAGTCAATCTACACTTTTTGGGTATGTAACACATGGAGAAGACACATGGCTTATTGATAGTGGTTCCTCAAATCACATGATAGGGAAGAAAAAAACTCTGTCAATACTTGAAGAGAAGAACTCTCCCAGAACGTATCATTGGGAGATGACTATCAATATCCCATCAAAGGTATTAGTGAATCAAGCTACAAGCTTGACTTCGGGACTTCCATGAAGATGAACGAATTACTGTATGTACCAGGTTTGAAAAAGAACCTACTTTCCATATCTTCTCTAGATAAGAAAGGATATAGAGTTTCTTTTATAGATGGATAAGTACTTATGTGTTCCAAAGGAAAGACACTTGAAGATGTTGTAGTCATTGGGGAAGAAGAAGGAGGATTGTACAAGCTCAAAGGACATCCAGAGACAACCCTTATCCATGAGACTACCAACTCAAGTGAACTGGGGTGTAGGATACTTGCTCACATAAACTACAAATAATTTCCCTGTGTGAGCAAGGTGGTAATATGGTTACCATATATGAATATCAAACATGAGGGAACTTGCAAAGGATGTGCAAGAGGAAAGAACATCAAGAATCCCTTTCTGAAAAGTGAAACAAAGAACAAAGGTACGTTGTAACTAATTCATTCTGATGTATGTGGTCCTATGCCCTCCATATCCTTAAGTGGACATGAGTTATACTATGTCACATTTATTGATGATTATTCAAGAAAGACTTGGATATGCTTCTTGAATAATAGGAGTCAAGTGTTAGGGAAATTCAAGGAATTCAAAGCCTTGATATAGAACCACTCAGAAAAGAGAATCAAGACACTGAGATCAGATAATGGTGGAGAATACACTTCAAAGGAATTTGAAGCATTCTGTAAGGAGGAAGGAATTAAGAGGGAACTAACCACTCCCTATAATTCCAAACATAGTGGTGTTGCGGAAAGAAAGAATAGAACTATCATGGAAGAAGTGAATACCATGATTCATGACCAAGACCTCCTAATGCACCTATGGGATGAAGCAGAAAGAACAACCGTATATGTGCATAATAGATTATCTCACTGTGATATTGGATTTAAAACTCCTAAAGAGATGTACACCAGAAAGAAACCTGAAGTGAGCCATCTCAATATATTTGGTTTCCCAGTATATGTACATATTCCAAAAGAGAAGAGAACCAAATTGGATCCTTCTGGAAAGAAGAGATATTTGTTGGATATTGTGAAGTCTCCAAAACCTTCAGAATATACATCTCAGTATTCCATCATATCGAGTTTAGTAGGGATGTAACATTTGATGAAGAGACAACTCTTAATAAGTCTGGAAGGTCTAAGATTGAAGAAGTACATGAAGAGGATGTACCTCCTAGAATGTTAGAGGATGAAATCTCTACTGAAATGGTAGCATCAGTAGATCATGACATGCTAGAACCTCAGGAGCCCCCTCCTATAGATATCTATCAAAAGAGAATACCTGCTTGGGTAAGAGAAATCATACAAGAAGCAGAAAGATATGGAGCACCAGAAGGCTCCATGAGAACCATCAAAAGATCAAAGCCATATTCTAGTCATGTAGCTTTTATGTGTTACCTTGTAGATCAATAACCCGCCATCTATGAGGAATTTGCATAGAAGAAAGAATGGGTTGAAGCAATGACAGAAGAATACTAGACAATCATGAAGAATGATGTTTGGGATATTGTTCCCAAACTAGAAAACAAGGGGTGTGGTATCTTCCAAATGGATCTACAAGATAAAACATGATGCGGATGGAAGTATTGAAAAGTAAAAATAAATATTTGTGGCTAGAGGATTCTCTCAGAAAGAGGGGATCGATTATGAAGAGACATTTTATCTAGTAGCAAGGTACACTTCCATCAGAACCATCATGCAACTTGCCTCCATGATGAAATGGGACTTACACCAGATGGATGTAAAGAAATCCTTCCTTAATGGTGAGATTGAGGAAGAGGTTTACATCAAGCAACCACAAGGATTTGAAGTCGAAGACATAGCGAATCATGTATGCAAGTTGAAAAAGGATATGTATGGACTAAAGCAAGCTCCTAGAGCTTGGTATGGTAGAATAGAAAAATTCTTGATAAGTTTGGGCTTTACGAAGATTCAAGCCAATCCTAACCTCTATATGAAAATTATGGATGATGAACCTGTCATACTATTACTATATGTGGATGACATATTTCTAACTGTAAATGAGAAATAGATCACAGGTTGCAAGAAGAAGCTAGCTGGAGAATTCGAGATGAAAGATATTTCATTGAAGCATTATTTCCTAGGGATGGAAGTGTGGCAGAGCCCAGAAGGAATATTTATAAACCAGGGAGAGTATGTAGTATAGATCTTGAATAGATTTGATATGTTGGATTGTAAAGCCATGGCCACACCCATGGACACCAACCTGAAGTCGTTGTCTGATGAGACATCAAAGTTAGTGGACATGACTCACTACAGACAGATTATTAGGTCATTAATGTATATAACAAACACAAGGATAGATATATGATTTGTTGTGAACACCTTGAGTCAGTATCTAGTTAAACCTAGACAGGTTCACCTGATATCTGCAAATCATCTGATGAGGTACCTAAAAGGTACGATTGATTTGGGACTTTACTATGGGAGATATCATGACTAAAAATTGTATGGATATACAGATTCAGATCAGGAAGGAAGTGTTGCAGACAGGAAGAGCACCTTAAGGGGATGTTATTGTCTGGGATCCGCCATGATCTCATGGTTTAGTAAGAAACAGTCTAGTGTTTCTCTTAGTATAGCTGAAGCAGAGGAAATTTCAGCTTGCTTCGCTTGTTGTGAAGCGATATGGCTTCGAAATTTGATGTCAGGAACATTTGACATGGAGTTGGACGCCACAGTAACTATTTGTGACAACCAGAGTTGTAGAAATATGATAGTGAATCCGGTGTTCCACGACAAATCGAAGCACATAGAAATATGATATTTTTATATAAGGGATATGGTGAAAAAGGAGCTATCAAGATCCACTATGTGAGTATCGATGAGCAAGTTGTTTATGTACTGACCAAGAAACTATCTTGAGTGAAGTTTGAATATTTTCGTGACAAGATTGGTGTAGCTCGAAAATACCTTCCTTGCAAGGAGGAACCATGATGGAACTACAAATGATGAATATATGGACCTTCTTCCAAAAGGAAGATCAAGTGGAATACATGAACCCTCCTTGGAAAAATAGGGAGCAGGTTTATAATATAATACTTCCCAGGAAATGGGGAGTAATAATGAGACTAACATCGATAATGGATGACAGTGATGATGAAGGTATGACATTTACTTGTGGATGATAATATCCTCTCTTGAGGATGGCAGGTATAACACTATGTTCATGAGAGTGGTCCTTACTAAGGATGGCCCTGTAGATGTGAATATCGCATGGAGAGTACCCACATTCATTTGTGGATACCATAGAATAACACTTGCTCAAGAGTGTTCCTAACCTCAGTGGTAAGGATTCTCTACGACATGAATGCCATTTTGTTTTTAGTCGAGATTTGCTTTGTAGACTATACTCTTGTATGGAGAGTATGCCTACATTCATATGTAGATGCCATAGAATAACACTCGCTTAGGAGTGATCCTGATCTCAATGGTATGGATTCTATATGATGAGTCCTCACGGACGTCGTAGTATAACACTCACTTGGGAGTGGCTCTAACCTAAGTGGTATGGATTTTGTATGATGGGCCAACATTTTTTATGCGGTCGAGATCTTCTCTGCACACAGTACTCTTGCTTGGAAGTGTATTCCTACATGTAATTGTAGATACCAGAGTATAACACTCACTTGGGAGTGGTACTAACCTTAGTTGTATGGATGGTCTCCAATGAGTCCTCATGGATGATAGGGTCATCACTTGGTACGGTCAAGATCTACATTTAGTTGTAGATGATTCAGCTGATCGATTTCATGGATCATGCTAATGGAGGATTGCATCGTCCTTGGACTTATGTCCTAAAGTGATCAAGATTGATCATCCCACAAATAGATCATGTGTACTGTAGGTATGGTGGCGGCGAAGGATCAAGTAGATCGAAGTGCTGCTACAAAAGGATTGAAAGGATCAAAGTACTATTACAAGGGATCGACAAGATCAGAAGGCTGCTGCAGAAGATCGAAGTGTTGTTGTAAAGGATCAAAGTGCTACAAAGGATCAAAATATCAAAGTGTTGCTACAAAGGATCGAAAGGTCGAAGCATTGCTGCTAGAGAATCAAATGATCATGTGATGCATAAGATGAAAAGTAACTGTTCCAATTACTGATTGTGAAAACTTCCTGCGACATATAGATGTATTACCTCGATGTACTATTGAAGATATTGTCTCTTTGTTCTCCTATAGTCTATGATGATGTTGTCAGTAGAATAACCTTCTCGTTAAGGGGGAGTGTTGAAATATTGTAACTTCAAAGGATATTCTAAATGTATTTTATTGATGTAACCCAAGGGATAATATGTTATTATTCCTCTGGCAGGGTGTTACTATTGTATTTGGTCATCATATAGTCATGAGGTAAAGCCTCCATTGTAATTCGGTTCATTAGTAGTCTAATGAATAATATAGTATATTGTTTTGAGTCTTCCTAGGTGAAGTCGGCCTAGACATACTAGTGGGGCCGACTTGATTAAGGTAAAAGTCAGTTAGCTCAATGTGTATAAATAGAGGAGATGTGGTACTTATTTGAGCACATACTCACTCACTTGAGTAGCGCATAGGATAGAGAGAGAGAGAACAGAAGGAGGAGAATACTTGTTTTTGGGTTATATCTTATACATCTTATACAAAGGAAGTTTTGTTGGGTTTTCTTCCCCTTGAGGGTTTCCCAGGATAAATACTGTGTCTATCTTGTGATTGTGTTTCTATCAGTGATTCTGGATATGTTTTTGCTATGATTTTGAATTGAACACTAATGAATCTAGTCTAGCATATGAAATATTAACAGATATCACAGTTTGAAATATGCACATTTCTTAGTGTTTTTGGAGACAGTCATGTACCTTGCAAAGGTAATCTATTTTGATAGACTAATCATATTGTAGCAAGACCAGTTCCATTGGAAACCTAATTTTTAGGTATTTCATAAGATATATTATATGGCCTATCTCCCACTACTCTCCCATAAGCGATCATCATAGCAACAGTTCCACCCTCCATTGCAACATTGCATAGTGGGGGGGGGGGGGGGGGGGGGGGGGGGGGGGGTGCCATGGAAAAAACAACGGGAACAATGTAACCAAGGGGTGAAGAGTACAATTGAGCGTATTTATGTTATATTAGATGAGATGCATATTAATAAATCCATATCTTATTTCATCAGGAAAGAATATAACCAATATCAATCTACATGGTCTGAATTAGAGGATTCTTGAGATGATTAATATATGGATAGTTATATTTTTTGAAATGAAAAATACTTCCATATTATTTTGATCATTTTTATCTTTCATATGAAGAGAAATTAATGGTGAAAAGGAAACTGCAACCAACCTTTTCTATAATAGAGGACTTCCTCTTAATTCCATAATTTCCCTAAAGTATGGAGGTTTTGTTTGCTTTGCAAGGCTATACTTATTGGGATCATATGACAATTAATGGCACCAAACTCAACAATTCAATGATATTTTAGTTTTATCAATGGGATGTCAATAGAAGCACATTAGCCACAAGTTTTGGGACAAGTCCCTTCAACCATTTCACCATGGCCATTAGCATTCATACATGGGATGCATGTTTAAGATGACATACATTAGGAGAACTTAGCATCATGGCTAACACTTATACATGGGTACCAATATCCTTCATCTACTTCAACATAAAGGTCAACATTCTCCCATTGGACCTGTGATTTTCTTTTTACTACAACACACCAAGCGTTGAGGACAACACTTTCCTAAGGGGATTTGAGTCTTATAACCCACCCTGGGATGTAATGGGAGGGGAGGTTATAGGACCCATTAGAGTAATAGTAGATTCCATTCAAGATAAATTGGAATAGGTCCACTTTATTATTTATATTAAATAAGGCCCACTATGTCAGTAAATAAATGTAATGGGATCCCATTAAAGAAGGTACACTAGGTGGTTTAGAGGTAGGTTGGATCGTGAATCTATAAAGAATAATGGATTCATCCTTTTGTGATGTGGATAATATTAATGTATTTTGATCTTATATCATTAGGAGGTAGCCCCCTTAAAGAGGAAAGTGAATAGGGTTGATTAAATTCCATCAAAATAATCATTTCATAATATAATAATAAAAGTGAAGGTTTTATGTAATCCATTGTGTGATCTTATGTGATTTTATTTTCATATATAAGCTCTTTAAAAAATATTAAACATAATATCACTTTATGTATTGAACATATCATGGACATCATATTACATAAGTATAAATTCAATGTGCATACTAAATAAACACACTTTATTTATGCATCTGAGATTTATTGATAGTTTCATTAATTTCCTTTTTTTAGTCATTAACTATTAGAATAGTTTTAAGATGTCTAATCTCTTGATTTAAATGCTACATATCTAAAAATATTATAGATCGAGTGACCAGAATATTAATAATACTGATCTTTTGTGCAAGATTTCCATTTGACTCAATGTGCAATTATCTATTAGTATGAGTTCTTTTAATTTGTACTTGGTGTGCTAAGGATCCATATTTCTTCTTCATGGCAATCACATCTAAGAAGAAAAGGCACACCTTCTCTTCTTTTACCATAATAAATTTGATTCTTTTAAGTTTGTGGTTGAGATGGTTTATGAGTTCCTCTAATCTATGTTCTCCATGTCGCCAGTTACTATAAACATCATCGACAAATCTAAGCCACCACTTAGGCCTAAGGGAGAAAAATTACAATTCCTTTCTTTCAAATTTCTCCATAAAAAGGTTAGCAAAACCTAATGAAAGAGGTGAACCCGTTGTAAACTTTTATGTCTTCTTGTATATTTCACCATGAAAATTATTTTTATTGTTGTTGAAAGATTCTTGGACTTGAATGATCAACTATATAAGTTTTGTGTCATTTCTTAAAAATACCTCGCATTGACTACACTCATGGTCCACACCAATGATTAAAGAAAATTTTGGCATGAAAACGAAAAATATCTAAATTTTAGAAGATTTAACTTGATGGAAACACACAACATCGTAGTTATACTACCTACAAATGTTTCCCCTGATGGAGAATGTGAAGGATGTATGCTTGGAAATCATCATCAAATTTCCTTTGAAACATGAAATATTACAAAGAAAATACTTAGCTAAAATTTGTTCATAATGACCTATATCCCATGAATAAACCATATCTAGTTGTTGCAAGGTATGCAATAACCTTCATTAATGACTTTTCCAAATATACTTGAGTGTATTTCTTGAATATTAAAAATCATGTATTTAAAATATTCAAGGAATTCAAGGAACTTATTGAAAAGAAATATGGTCAACCTATGTAATGTTTAAGATTTGACATCAGAGAAGAATATGTGAGGAATAAATTTGAAAGGTACTTGTCACATAATGTAATCTACTAGTATTTATTTTCACCTCAAAATACCCACTAGAATGGAATCATTTAATGGAATAATCAAAATTAGGTCTAAATGGTGTGTTGCTTGCTTCACACTAAAAACCCATGGACTAGATTTTGGGTAGACGTTATTTTTTGCTCAAACTATATGTTAAATCTAATTCCGACTAAAGTTATATAGGACATGACTCAAGTAAAAAAATGGAGAAAAAATGAACTCTTAATTAGACACATTAGATCCGTTAAGTTCATTACATAGGCTCACATTCAAGGCTTAGAAGCTTTTGGACCTCAAATCTACAAATTAAGACCTGGCCCTAAAGTGAGTCCTTTAAGCCAAACAATCCAATTGTTCCAACCAAAAACCACCAAAATAGATGGCAAATTATATACTGATCCAATTCAAATCATTCATTTTGTAGAGACTAAGTATAGGGAATATAGGCATGGCTAATATGATCCTAAATTTGATTTATAAAAAAGTAATAGTATTTTTTTTTAAACTAAATATGAAGGATGAATGTTTATCTAAAAAACTTTGGATTTGGTACTAGGCACTTTTAAATGACAATGTAAAATGTTGAACAATCTATATTAACGATGATACAATATTTATTTGAATAAAGGAAGCTACACGTAAAAGGTCATGCCTATAAAATGCTAGAAAAATCAACCACTTAAGAAAACTAGGAGTTTGAACACCATGGTAGTTTTGGTCTCATGTCAAGTGTGGTAGAGGCATGTGTCTATACACATATGAAGATGCACATGGTCAACCTAAATGGGGGAACATTATGGATGATGAGTAGAATTCCATAATGAAGAATTACACATGGGATTTAGCTCATTGACCACAAAAAAACAATGTGGTGAAATGTTGATGGGTTTGCAAGATTGCATTCACATCTAAAGGTGTTGTTGAAAGACATAATGCTATTTTATAGATATGGGATCTTCTTAGGGCATTGGCTACACTAAAATATTTATGACAATTACAAAATTGGACTTTGTTTAACTAATTCTTTCACTTAATACTCAGTTTAGATAAGTTGTACATTCGATAAATGTTAAAAGTGTATTTCTTAGCTTCATGGTGATCTCACTAAAAAAATATAAATTTAGCAAACCTTTAGTGTTGAGAAATGTGGAAGTCTTGTGTGGTGATGAAATCAATTCTTATATGGTTTGAATTAGTCCCCTAGGGTATGGTATGAGAAGAATGGCCATTTTTCTTCTATATCAATTTTAAAAGCTCTAAATCTAGTCATAGTATCTATGTATTGCATGTAAAATATGAAATGTTGATTGTTGAAATGTATGTGGATGACTTTGTCAATATTAGAAGCAATATAACTTTAATTATAGGATTGAAGAAACAAATAGTAGAAACCTTTGAAATGATTTTTCTTGATATTTTTCATTTCTTTTTTGGCATACAACTCTTATTAATGGATGGAAATATTTTTTTTCAACCTAAATATGTTTTGATCCTTTTACAAAAGTTTAGAATGGAATAATTTAATCCTTATGCTACACATTATCATTCAATATTGAATCTAACTAAGGAGTGTGATTCTTTGAAAGTTGATGTCATACACTATCAAAAAATTGCTAGTAGACTTATTTATCTAACTCATAGTCGACTTAATATTTCCTTTCTTCTCAATGTGCTTTCTCGGTTTATGCAACATTTTTTATAAAGTCAACTTCAAGTTGCAAATCACTTTACTCCTTATATCAAGGGAACTTATAATCTTGATATTAAATATTGCAGTAACAAACATAACTAGTTAGTAAGTTACACTAGCTCATATTAGGTTGGAGATGGAGATTACATGAATTTGAAATCTAGTTATGTGTTTCAACTTGGATCTTGATCCATTGATTGGTCTTGTAAAAAGTATAAGGTGGTTTCTTTATCGACCATGAGAGCATAATAATGTGGTGAAATACATGTTGACGTAAAAGTCATGTAGATTAGACATCTTATGGGTGAACTTGGATGTCCAACTAATACCTTAACTATGGTGTATTGTGATCATCAAAGTGCAATATAAGTTTCAAAAAATATCTTAAACACAACAAAGTGAAGCATGTGGAGATTCAAGTTCATTACTTGAAATAATCAGTGTATAAAAATGTTAGGAATTTTGTTTGTTGTAGGACAAATGATCAAGTTGTTGGTATCTATATGAATCCTCTATCTAAAATGCTAAGTTTGTTAAACTCTGGGTTATGATTGGGATTCGGAGAGCTTATGGGGGAGGGGTGGAAAAGTAATTTCACCTATCAAATCTACAAACCAATGCATTAATGGGGGGGTTATTGGAAAAACATGTTTTCCTAGTTCATCACACCTTTGGATCTTCTAGAGACAGTTAGTCGATAATCAACTAAAAGAGTCAATTGGGAGGTCAACTGATGATTTAATGATGAGTCTCAGTAAGTTTTCAATTGGTAAGTATTTAGAATATAAAATATTACTAGGGCTCAAAACATGGTAGAAATGAAAGAGTTTGTTGTGTTCTCTAACCATTCTATGTGGACCTAGACTTTCTTAGTTGATGGGAGTTAGTTATGTCTTGGTTCTATATTATATGTGTGTATGGGTTATATTCTAATTGTGTAATGAATTATGTGTTGTGTATGAAAATAATTTGACTTCTTACATTACTTTGTATGTTGGTTATTCTCAATTATTTTTAAGTGTTGTGATGATGCTTTTAGGTACCGCCTCTATCTTTGAATGCTAGCTCTTTAATCTACTTAAACATTTGATTCTCGAACATATTTAATATTTTAGAAACTTTTATTTAACATTGGATTTTTTTTACAACTAAAGTACTAATATTCTCAAGATATATAACATAACCTAACAAAACATAAACCTTTTTGAGTGCAAGCTAATTATGGTCTCTTTTTACACATAAGATGTGTTGATGTATTTGTAACTTCGAAATGTATTCACTTGTATATCTTATGTATCGTACCCCGATGTTTATTCCGGGAAGTATCTATAATGCAATTGAGTCATGTCATGCCCCGATGTTCCGATCAGGAGATTCAATAATGTAAACAAGTCATGTAAAGTCATTGAGGTTAACCCTTCATTGTAAGTTGGGGAAATAGTCCCCACAATTGGGTCAAGGTTAACCCTCCTTGTTGATCGGAGGGCAAAGTCCTGACAGTTGTGGGGCACTAGGGTTATTAGACTCTCCTAAATATGTCGTCCCTAGTAAGTAATTGTTAAGTGGGGCCGACATGTTGGAGTGGACATTAAGTGAAGAAAAGAATATAAATAGAGAGTGAGCCTCTCTATTTATCACACACACACTCACTCATTGGGGTGCATGAGTGAGAGAGGAGAAGGTCTCTCAAGTGAGAGAGAGAGAGAACACCTGTTGAGATCTTCTTTTCTATCTTTGGGTTTTTACTGCTGCCATTGGTGCTCATTCTATCTTTGAGGAAGTTGTGGGGTTTTCTCCTTTATGGTTTCCTTGAGGAAAATTCTTTGTGTCTCTTGTCTCTTGTGATTTTTTATGTGCATGTTATTCTCTCAGATAAGATCCTAAGATCATATTGCTTAAATGATAAAAATCTAACAAGATGATTGAAAAACAAACATCCTTCATCTTACATGGGTATTTTGACATACCTACACAATGAATCTTACTTCTAGTAAAAAATATGAAATGTAAGAAATTGAATCACCTTTCCAAATATATATAATTTTATTTATTGAAAATGTTCACAACTAACTCAATTTCTAATTTATTTTTTCATAAGGTATATGTCCATGTTAGAGAATCCTTTGAGTTCCTAAATGATGGAATCAATGTACAAAAATTGGTAAACATGTAGATAAAAAATAGTAATAGTGGGCACTATTCTTCCAACTAAAATTAATACTTTTAAATATTTTTAAAAATTACCTAAGTGAACAAACCTCGAAATTCCAAGTGTTAGTGTAGAGGTTAGTGTCTAGTAGTGTGACATATATTTTTTATGAAATAGTGAGAAAAGAAAAAGGTATGGCATAAACATGATTAGTTTTCTAAAAGTTCAGTTGCATTTATGTAACCCACCTAGAACTAAAAACATTTTATTTTGTGAAAAGACATTACTTTAACAGTTATTGTAAAGTTTTGTGTTATTGACCAAGGATGGTCAAAGATGACTGTAACTGAAATATTTTATTATTTAATAATTAAAAGAAGAGACACATATCCAAAGAGGTATGTTGAAGAGTGTTCACTGACCCACTAGGAGGAATGATCTGGTGTAGAAGGAAAAATGACAAATGGTAGCAACAGTATTCACTTTCTAGTTGTTGCAGGATGAAACTTCCCTATAGTTGTGGACGTGATCCCAAGAAAAGAGGAATTGAGCAGGTGGATCATTTAATTACAAAACTGACCCAAAGACATAGGCAAGAATATATATACCCATCGAATGAGCAGGAGGCTCACTAGATTCTAGATATTAGAACCTCGTGTATTGCTGGAAACTAAAAAGTTAGGCACACAAGAGGAATTCAATGAGGGGAAAGCTAAAGTGAGATGCTAGAGTGTTGACTGCAAATGTGACTGCTAATTTACACAAAGGATTGAATAGGATTTTACACAGTATCTTCATCCTGGTGTTTCAGTGAACAGGATCGGGGGTCCTAAAGCAAGTAATCTTGGATGCTTTCAGGAGACTGTTGTGAGGAACGGTCTTCTTTGGATGTTTGTCCCCTTCAAAAGTTAACAGGTTCTATATTGTTATGGGTTTATTATCTTTAATTGATTTTATGTTTATTTTCTGAAGGAATTATGTATGATGAAGGTTTCCAGAACTACTTATTGTTTCAAAATAAAGTAGGGAAGTTTATTTCCTGTAAATTCGTAGTTAATTCTACTGCTTAAACAATTTTCATAGCAAAAAATGGTAGAATATCTTTTATCACCATTTAGAACAGTATTGTTAACAATCTGTTTTTAACAATTGATCTAAGGGCCTGACAAAAGTTCGATGAGGGTCCCATTCCCTCGAACTTCGTGTGAACACCCATTCAAAGAATAAAACGATAGGTGTGCTGAAGGTATTGAGCGGGACTCGAAACCGAAGGATGAGATTGATCGGAGGTGGATCAATGGCTCCAAACCATTTCGCGTGAGCAGACATGCTCGACCAAAGCCTCCTTTCCAAATTGCAAAATGTGTTAAAGATCGGAAATATTCTATGGCCGAGATGAGATCTGAGTCAGATCTATGACCTCGATCAATTTCGCATGCCATACTTGTGTGGGTGAAGCCACGACTTCAAATCGCAATAAGAAAGGAAGAGAATTATAAATAAATCAAAGTTTTATAAAGGTGGCTCACGAGTTTAAGTTATAAAAGAAATATTTTATATTTTTATAAAAACAAAATTTGTTTTTATAAGAATATTAAACAAAATTCTTTATAAAACAAAAAATGTTGGCCTAAAAGCCCGTCTTGCATAAAGTAAAATTGGGCTCGCACACCAACCCATCACTTTTGCAGCAAAACTAAACATTGATCAACGATCCAGATTAAAGCACGTTTCATCTGACGGCTCAAAGAAATTTCGCATTGTGAAGTTGCACGGAGAAATTAAATTTTCCAATTTGTGAAATGATGTTAAATGGTAGATAGGTTTTGACGGTCAGATTGGAAGGTGAGGAAAATCCAAGGTGTACGATCATTTCGCATTGTGAACTTGCATGAGGTAAGTGAACTTTTTGGTCAACGAAATTTTGTTTTGGGATCAAGTTAAAACATTTGTTGCTGCAGCATCAACTCGCCCAACAAATCAATAGTGTAAAAACATTTTCGCTTGGGAGAAGTATTGCTTGTTTAAAATTGCATGGATGGAAAGGAATTTTATACTGTAAGCGGTTTAGCCAATGAAGCTTACACTATAGTTTAGAATGGTGCAAAAAGTCCAGAAATTTAAATCTACAAATGAAGGATTTATCATTAAGAACATCCCCACAAACACAGTATTTGAATTAAAGCAGTAGAGAATGGTTGTTTTTTATGGAAAATGGTTTTTTTGGTCATTATTTTAAATCAATTTTTCCTACTGAACCAGAATGATTTTCCAGAAACTGAGAGAGTTTTTTCTTCATAACACACCTATATACAATAACCTCTCTCAATTTTTACCCAGGTGCTTTTTCATGAGAGAACCAAAGCCATCTTCAAAGAGCAAATTTCCAGATTTTGAAAGGATTGTTTTAGTCAATTATTTCAATCAATTGTTTCCGGAAAACCAGAAAGAATTTTCCAAAATTGAATGAGGTTTCTCTTAAAAACAAAATATTGTTCAATAATCTCTCTCATTTTTTACCCAAGTCATATTTTTTAGGAGAAACAAAGTGATTTTTACAGGCTATGTTTTAGGGTTTCCAAAGGACTGTTTCAGACATCACATTCAAAGAATGTTTTCAGCCAAATGGAGTTGAATTTTAGGAAGCAGAGAGAGGTTTTTCTTCATAACATTCCTATATACAAAAAATCCTTCATATTTTACACAGGTACCACAGGTTGAGAGAATGTAAAATATCTTCACAAGGTATTTTTCCATAAATTTACAGTTTTACTGTTTGAGTCATCAGTTTCAAAATCCAATCCTAAGGATCTTGAGATGAATCAAAGGAAAATAAGACATGGGTTTTGTTGGTAACATGGCCAAATACAAAAACCTCTTTCATTTTTTGCACAACTATCACCATATGGGATATGCAGGAGGAGATTTAAGCCTATTTTTCTAGTAGTCCGCATTTTATTTTTTGTCTTATGTGAATCATAGTGTGCAGGCCACGTCCGGAGTTTGTTAGAGGATGTCCTTCTGATTGTAACAAATTTTGATTCCCGAATGTAGGTTTAGAAAATCCAAATAGCTATAAATATACCTCCTGAAGAAGGAGAAAACGGGTTGAAACCATTGTAATTTTGTTGTGTGTGTTTTTCAAGAGAATTTTAATATAATTGCAGAGCCGTGATTGGCTTTTTTCGTACAGGGATTCATGTGTTGTTCGCACTTACAGTCTGTTATTTCCTTTCTTATGTGGATGTTATTCCAGTTTGCCTTTCCATTTTATTTTCTTTCATATCTGAGACTTAGGGTATAACAGCTCGGAATTCATACTTGCTATGCTCCATCTGTTGTTTCAGGTATTCACCAAAGTTTCTTCTAAAGTTAATACAGAATTCATTTCTTACAATGCTCTGCGTTGATGGTATGTTCATGTTCCTCCTTTTCACCAGAAAATTATAAATTGATTGTGATCAAATGGATACCTTGCCCCTGTGTTGAAATCATTTGCATTTAAGTTCCGATTATTTTTGTTGTGTATCTTGACTCCATCGCCCAATGGTGCTATGTTTTGTTTCAACCAATTTTACAAACAATTTATAGTTTCATTTGTATATATATATGGCAATGTTAATATTTGGTGCGAGATCCCTCTCGGAAGAGTAGAAGGCCAGTTCTCTCTTCTAAAGTGGTTCTGCTGTTACCCAGGAGCGAGCCTTCCGCAAACTTTGGTTCGATTTTGGTGCTAACAACTATTATATTATATATATAGTTTCAACTAATTGTTAATTATTGTACATAATTAGAGGGGTGGCAGGCGCGGGGGGGGTCATTCTTGATCCCGGCGGAAAAATTGAACATTCCATTGCATGGGGGTTAGGGATCAGGAACAATAACGAAGCAGAATGGTTGGCTCTGCTTCAAGGTCTGCGTTTTCTTCAGGCCAAAAATTACCGCAAGGTCTTAATTTTTGGAGACTCTAAGCATGTCATCTCCAAATTGATTAATGGTTACCCCTCGGGAGATGTCAGATGTCGACGCCTGTATAATAAAGTCAAATCCCTTTGGCATCACTCCTTCCAGCCCTTTCACATCCTTATAACTAACAATAAAGCTACTGACGCTATGGCTAACATCGGGGCAACCCTTTCACAAGGAGTTTATAAACTGGATGGGGACCCTCCCTCCCACCAATATATCCCTTAATGAATCAGGCAATATGCATTTGGCTCACATTATATATTGAAATTTGGATTGTCCTTTTGATAAGGTGGAGAAGGCTTTGTTTTTTGCTTAAATCTATGGTTTTATGCCTAAGCCTAAGGTGGAGAAGGCTTTGTGTTTTGGGTATGGGTTCACCCATCCCTCTTCACCCTTCCCACTCTTCGAGCCTCCTCATCCCTTGCATTTACGCCTCCCCGCTGCATCTGTCCTTCGCCGGCTGCATGCTTTTAAAAGCCCATACTCCTCCCTGTGCCGCGTGTATCCCTCCTCGAACCTCCATACACTCGGTCATGTCCATCTTAATGCTTGCAAGGCTCTGGAATTTTCGCATTTACCTCTCGCACGTTTGGAGCTTTGTTTATCTCGGTCCTTCCTCCATATTCGACTCCAGAATGTCGCTCCGGAACTCCTCCTCTGTAACCTCTGGCATATTCAAAATTCAAAGAATACTGGGGCAGGTGGTCCTGGGTGTTAGTGAAGGGTGGCTTCAGGGCCTCCCCTGGAAGGTTCTCCCAATATCGCGTTCGTTGGTGAAAGACTGGCTCGTCTTGGCAGTATTGTCCTCTGGCGCAGGGTTCAGTCAGCCAGAGTTTCGGGTTGCTGAGCAAAGGGACACAGGCATTGTTTGGGTTTTGGACTCCGGGCAGAGCAGGGTGCTGGGCGTTGTGGGATCTTTGGGCCTCTTCCAGGCAGGAAAATTCTCGTTGTCATATGAGTTAGAGGTGCTCAATTCTCTCCTTTCTACAGTCAAGATTCATCGCAGAACTTCAAGTAATTCTGTCAGCGTGCCTATAAATCTGTTTGCTAGTCTGTCCATTTCGCCTGGGGTTAAAGTTATGGCTCACGGAGGCGATTGGGTGGATATTAAGAAGAATCTTCGCAGGCTATATGAGCTTCTGGCCATTAACGTTGTGGATACCAAAGAAATGAGTGAGGAGATAAAGAAGATGGCTGAAACAATAAGCTATACTTCCCAGCAAGTAAGCAATAACGATGCCCGCATTGATGATAATGAGAGCATCCTTTGGGAGATGCATGGGAAAATGGACAAAATTCAAGAGGATCTTCAGAGATTCATCGAAATGCATCAGGCCAGCCGAGTTAATGGCGAGATCAATGGCGAAGTTGCTGAAGCGGCCCTCCCCATGGAAGAGGAGTCAGTAGTCCAGCCGAGAAACAACAGGAATATGTAGTAATCTGTTCCCTCTAAGTTATGTTTAATGTTTTTTTGCCTCCTTATCTGTTTTCAGTTCGTAAGGGACTACCCCTATAGCAGTTTTAGAAGCTTTGAACAGTCAGTTTGCAGGGTATTTTGGACAATCCCATGGCTGGTCCTCTTTGACAGCCTTTTTGATGTACATTTTCTGCTGAAGCTACCATCTCTGTAACGCATGGCTGTGCGCAGCCCCCTTTTATATATTTATGTTTATAGTTTCTGTTAAAAAAAAATTATTGTACATAATTAGTAAATTTTTAGCATCCTTTATTCTTCTTAAACTCATACAGATTTAACCAAATAGTTTAACAGATCTATCATCATTTTAAAAAAATTATGATATTTTATTTCACAGTTAGGGTTTACCTTAGTTAAACACAGCAAATCCTTTAATCACAAAAATTAGACATGCTAAAACAATAAGATCTAGATTTGAAACACTATGGACCCCAGCCAAGGGTTAAAAACCATTTGTTATATGAATATTACTTTATTTCAATCTCTTACGGTTGAAAGGCCTAATAATTTCATCATTATTTAGTACCATTCTTCTTACAGGCGTAGCAATTTATCAAAATGAGTTAGGGTTACTTTTCTTTTAATAACGAAATAGTATAAATAAAATACATATGAATAATTTAGTATCAATAATATACAACCCGAATGCTTAGGGTTTTAATAATTACCAGCATCACTTTGTTTATAGCCGAAGGGCTTATCTTCTTTTACAAAAACGACTTAGGGTAAACACTCCATATTAACGAAATAAAAGAATTGATTTAACTATAAAAACAAACAAATATCTCCTTTATAAGCACTATTAGTACAAGATAAGGTTCGAACCCGGTGAGGCTATTTTACCCAATAATTTATCAAATAACTAAAACATATAACGAAGCTCAACAACAAAATCACCTAAGTTAAACATTTTCATCAACGAAATAGGTTGTAACCAGTTTTGGGCCGTGAATATTTTTCAATAAACAGAATGGCATTCCTTAATATAAAAACATAGATGCAAACAAGATTATACTCACATAATAACAAAACCAAAACATCATTTACACAAAATCAGTCCCGATAGTTTAAAAACAACATACATAGTAATCAATATATTAGTGTCAGAAACAAGAGAAAAACTATGATTTCAAGCCAACATAGAAGCAAAATCATTGTGGATTTATTGTCTTAAAAACATTGTTAAAATTTACTGTAAAAGTTTCAAAAATACATCTTCCCATGCAGACTCATAGTCTATAAAAAAAATAGAGGTTTAAGAATATCATCTCCATTCGCATTAAAAACCACATAATTTATCCCTCTTATTAACACCGTAAAGGCAAAAACACGGAAGTGTTACTGTCAACAAAAGGGCTCGTATAAACCCTAGTATATCCATAACGAAACCAAAACCAAAGAGAACTTTGTTCCAGCTTTGCATTATCATTTCACACCATTAAGGACCATAGGGTTCAAGGGATTTTGGGTCTTACCAGAACCCTTAACGGCGATACCCTCGACCCCAGCACTCTCCTTCAACCAAACTTCGTCAAGAAAGTACCATTCGAAACCCCTGCAATAAAACAATGCATAGGGGTTAAACTTTGAAAAACTAACTGTCGACGTTATAAATTTTTTGCAGCAATATAAAGAAAGAACGTGTGACTTACCTCAACAGCCCTGTGAATTAATCCGGAGGCGGGCTGATACCATGACCCTGCAAATTGTGGCTAAGAGCAACAAAATCAAAGATGAAAATGTTCACAGTGTGGTCTCAAGAACAAATGCATACCCTAGCTGGAAGGTCTGAGAGCCCTTCCTCTTCTCAACCATTCAACATGCAGAGTTAACATAGAAACATAAAGAAAAACCCCTTTGGCTCCTTCACTTAGGGTTATAAACTCTTTTACAGCTGGAAAGTACCAAAAGTTCACTTGCCGCATTACCTACCTCCATGTAGGTTAAAATATTTGTTATCCACTCTCTATAGTTTTCAGAGTGACCTTATTTCATACACTTAAACAACTTATCCATCACCTTTATGCTTGATACCATGGCCCTTTTATTTTGTTTAGGAATTCTTTAGTGGATAAGGGTTTAACCTTATGTTCTTTGGGAAACTTCGTGTGACACTTGAGTTAGGAATAGCTCAAGGGGGATAATCCTTCTTTGGAGAAACCTGTAATCATACAAATTTAACCATGCATTAGCTTCATAAGCTAAGTAATACCCTTAAACCTTGAAACCCTAGCTTCAAAATAGGATTAGTAAGCAGAGGAATGAAAATATAAAAACATGACGACATCTATATTTTGATAAAACAAGTTAAGCACATAGAACGTAACTTACGACAAAGCAGGCATAACTCATCGAATTTTGGAACAAGTGATTCTAATTGAAGACTTGAAACCTGTATAGTGTTATAAAAATATTATATGGAGTTACCATTTTTGAATTGATAAGTTAAATCTTAGGTTTAAAATGAAGGTACGACTTAATAATTATTAAAAGTCGTGTAAAGCTAGATTAGGTCTTATACCGATCTAAACATACAAATTTTTGTTTTATGTGATGAAATTATGGAGTTGTTACATGTGGTATCAGAGTGAGGTTTTCAAACACTAGGTATGAAGTTGGCTCAACTCGCATGCTGAATACAAAAACAGGAAAACAAAATATTGACTTATGTTTAAAAATTGTTTCTATACTGTAAATATAAATTTTTATTTTGCAGGAAATGGAAGGAGTAGAGGCATTTGCTGAAGATGGATCACATCATAATAATCCAGATAATTTATATGTGGAACTAAATAATCAACCATATGAATTACTTCAAACTGTAAAGGACTTAAAATCTAAATTACAGAATGTTAAGGAAGATAATGAAAGAATCCTAAGAGCACAAGAAGAATTAAATCAAATATTGATGGATAAACTACATAATGAAGGAAAGGATAAAAGAAAAGGACATGAATATGAATATGGAATTATATCCTACATGCATAAAAGTAAAAACTTATATTTTTCTGATAATGAAAGTAATTCCTCTTCAGGAATTAATGTTAGGTCACACAAAGAGAAACATAAATATTACAGTTAAAGTAGTGATAGCGACAACAGTCCTACAAAGAGAAAATATAAACCTTACGAACAAATTTCAGGAGAGTTTAAGAATATAAACCCCCCAATGTTTAATGGTGAGGTGGAAAAATGAGAAGAAGACGAGGCATAGCTATCAGGTATGAAAAAACTTTTTTCAAATCTATAATTACTTAGACAAGATGAAAGCTAGAATGGCTATCTATAACTTAACTGGAAAAGCTGATATATGGTGGCAGGATATAAAAAGAGTGAAAAACATTAGAGAAAAGTGCGTAACTTGGAGGACTTTTAAGAAATACTTTAAAAGAATTTATTTTTTTCTTTCTGAACAATATTATGAAGAAAGGGCTAAAGAATTTTACAATCTTAAGCTAGGTTTAATGTCTATGAAGGAACTAAGTAGTAAATTCTTAAGTTTATTACGATACGTACCTCATATCATCGATTGAAATCTTAAGATATAGAGGTTTCTAAGTTGTTTAACTTTTAGCTTCAAGGACAGAATCGAATACGAAAATCCAAAAACCCTTGAGGAAGCAATGAGGAAAGCTAATTTATGTTATGAACAAAGAAAAAATAAAAGAGAAGGTGTACCTAACTGGAAGGGTAAAAGAACAAATAATTTTGAACAAAGAAGGAAAGGATTTAAGTCCAACAAAAATTTCAGAAATAATTCCCGAAACTATTCTAAGAATACTTACCAAGGAACATACTTTAAAAGTAATACACAACAGGATTTTACAGCAACAAAGAACAGAGATATACCTAACAATTATGTTAAAAAAACGAACAAAGAGAACTTGTAAAATGTTAGGAATGTCAGGGACCTCATTATGTGAAGGATTATCCAAACAGAAAGAGGAATTTCAGAAAAGTGCATACAATATAGGAAGAAGCAATTGTTGGTGATGTACTGAACAAGATGCCCAAGATTAATGCAAATTTGGAGAATCGATAGGATGAACATCAAACATCCATGATGGAGATAGAAGGTGTGATAAAGAAGAAACCCATATCTATTTTGATAGACCCAGGTGCTAGTTTAAGCTATGTGTCACCTAGCATAGCAGAAAGTTGTAACTTGCATTTGAAAAAGTTTGAAAAATATTGGATGGTTCAGTTAGCTATAGGAATCAAGAGAAAGGTAGTTAGCTATGTTGAATCCTAATGTGAAATGTTTATGAGTCAATTCAAAACTCAAGTAAAATTAAATGCACTACCTTTAGGATCTTATAATGTTTTGATATGTATGGTTTGGCTCTATATACACAGAATATTTTTAAATTGCTTTGAGAAAACATTCACATGTTTAGGTGAAAAAGGAGAAACAGTTATAGTGAAAGGAATACCTAGAAAAGTTTATGTTAAACAGATTTCAGCTTTACAAATGAAAAAGTATGTAAGTAAAGGTTGCAAAGTTTTTGTTGTACATGTAATGAATGATGAACACATGAATAAAGAAAAATTAAAATTTGATGATATACCTATTTTAAAAGAATTTTCAGATGTATTCCTAGAAGAGATTCCAGGATTACCTACGAAAAGAGAATTGGATTTTACAATTGAATTAGTACCTGGAGATGTACCCAATTCAAAGGCTCCTTACTAGATGAATATTTTAGAACTTAATGAATTAAAAATTCAACTACAGGATTTAATAGATAAAAAATATATAAGATCAAGTGTATCCCCTTAGGGAACACATGTCTTATTTGTTAAAAAGAAAGACAGTACTCTACGCTTATGTATAGATTATCGTCGGTTGAACAAGATGACAATTAAAAATAGATATCCATTACCTCGCACAGATGATCTGTTTGATCAGATACACGAAGCAACGATATTCTCAAAAATAAATTTAAGATTTGGATATCATCAAGTCAAAATTAAAGATGAATATATATTTAAAACTGCATTCAGAACCCGTTACATAAATTATGAATTTGTATTTATGCCATTTGGGATAATGAACGCTCCAACATATTTTAAGTGTTTAATGAACAGTGCCTTACGTAAGTATTTCGATAAATTCGTAGTTGTCTTTATCGATGACATACTAATTTATTCAAAAACAAAAAAATAACATGATGAACATCTATAGATAATATTACAAGTTCTAAGAGAACACAAATTGTATGCTATATTCAATAAATGCGGATTCTTTAAGGATAAAATATAGTATCTAGGCCATGTGATATCCAAGGAAGGGATATCATTTGATCCTGATAAGATAAGAGAAATAATGGAATGGCATGTTCCTAAGGACGTATCGGATGTACGATCATTCATGGGGATTATAGGTTATTATCGGAAATTCATAGAAGGATTCTCGAAGATCGCGAATCCAATAAAATTTTTACAAAAAAAGGGAAAAATATTTGTATGGGATTTAAAATGTGAAGAAAGTTTTAAAAGGTTAAAAGAATTACTAACCACTGCACCTATCTTAAAAATAGCATAACCAAATTAGGACTTTGTTGTATGCACTTATGTAATATCCTTGATTTGAAGTATAGATCAGAATATTAACTGCCTGCAAATTTTAAATTAAATTTCTGCTAATACTCTTGCAAACATTCAGTAAATTATTGTCTGGAAAATTAAGGTATTTCACTGGGATAAATTGCAGACAAATGGAGAGGGAAGTGGGAAGAAAACAAATATATTTCAGACAGATAATTTCCTCTTCCCTAACACATTTAGATCTGGTGCCATTTAGTTTTCAGAATCCGCTATGCTGAAACCTACGTCCACGCTTATGGGAAACCAAGCCATGAAACTAAGAAGAGTAGTTCAGTATTTTTCAACCAGGGGATTGGGGAAACTGAATATGGCTCTGATATAAACTTATATTACCATATACAAAGTTTTATGTAGGTAAATAACATATTTGGTAAGTTTAGGACATTGGATCGAAAAACTAGTCCCTTGGACTGCACTCCAGGCTCGAGTTCTAGGACTTCCAAACACATGGAGAATGTTAATAAAAATAAGTTTCAGAAATGGAAGGTGTTCAATATGAATTTAATCAATTCTCATAAGTGAAAGAAATAAAATTTTAAAGGTTTAAGTCCTTCAACTCATTCAAAATCTAAAGCTAGTCATTTTTCAATGCATTTCTAGCTAGGGTGTGGAAATGCTTCTCCAAAGTAAATTAGATCTATTAAAAACTATGTAATACTTATAGAAAGGTAAGAATACTTTTGTTCAAATAATTAATGACTTAATCCAATATCACAGGTGTTGTTCAGGAATAAACACCCTTATAACCTAGGGTCTGGGGTTACCAACTTACTTCTAAAACTTGCAGACAATTAGCTTTAGCTAAGTACAAAAAGGAAATAGGAAGAAATATTGGACTCACCCAATTACCGACAGTTGATCCAAGATTTATCTTCTTCCTCTCTGCTTCTCTCCAAAGCTTTCAGGGATGTACCTCCTTCACCTTCAAAGAGAAAATTCTCAAGTACAATCTTATACATGTACATATAATAGGTTAGATAAACATCATATATAGTTATTAATCAAATATATTAATCAAACGCTAATAAATGAAAGAGACTCAACACAATGTTGGAATACGAATTCTCTTTATTAACAATCAGTGAATGAGATAAGTGTACAACCCAACGCCTGAGACAAGGACTCCTCTGCAACCAAAGGAATCTAAGTTCTGCTGCTCCAAGACTTCTGAAGATATACCACTAGCATAACTTTTCTCTCCAAAATTCATTCCTTAATGCCCTCCCAAAAGCCTCTATTTATACTTTGGGAAATAGAGTAGTTTTGAAGGTTGAGGAGGTTGAGATAGTTGAGATGGTTAATGATTAGGGCTCAACTAATCTCCATTAATCATGATTTATATTTTTTAATGTTGAATGGAGATGTACGCGACTATTAATATAGGCAACCCGCGTATGGAATGCAAGTCTCTTAAAGGAACCCCACGTATAGATTTGTACGCAGGTTGTAATGGAGATAGTCATGTACAGTACATGAGTTGTCAACGAGAATAGTCGCATATGTACGTGAGTTTCAATGGAGATAGTTGCGTATGCCAATCTATACTTAGAAAAATGGCAATCTGGTTGAAGGATAAATGCATCTCATGTCATGCCCATCTATAGTGTTTTGGAAAACTTCAATCCTAAAATGTCCTTTTGTGTACCAACATAAGGAATTGTCGGCACTCAGATGGAGAAGTGCCATTTGGGTTGATAATAGATGCCCCCTAATGTGTGAGGTTAGAGGGAAGAGATGGCCAAAATCCATTATAAGAATTATCTTTGGAGAACTTAGAAGTCCAATGGAGCAGAGGCAGTACCTGAAACAAATACATAATAATGTCATAGACAAAGTCATATCTGAGGATGCTATGTTCAATATACTGGAACACTAGCTCCTTTACAATATTTGAGTACATCATGTAGTATGGGTACAAGACCACGTATATTACAAAGGTGGATCGAAGCCACAATATACAATAATGATGAATCTTCAAAAATCTGGAAGCTGTGTAAGTAACCACATCATAATCTTGCACAACTTAGTCCATGGATGTGAAACTAAGGTCTTCATAAAGATTCCCAAAGAACCAATACAATCCAAGCCATGTGAATAGATGTTATTGAAGTCAAACATGGAGTGAATTCAACAGATTGTCAATCAATAGGTGATAATCGACAACTGAAGCAAAGGAATTCACCAATAATGAAAGTGAATCTTGAGGTACGAACGTCAAAACTCTAGGTCTTCGTTGTTAGGAAGTGCTGATGCGGAACCATACTGTGATAAGGAAGGCAATAGATCCTCCAATAGATCACAAGATTGACTAAGAACTGGGTAAAAGAACGGAGACACAAGTAGTGACAGATACAACAATGATGGAATCAGGATATAGATTAGACATAGGGTTAATTCCTTGAACAGTGAGCACGACACAAAGATGACCCAAGGTAGCTTTTAACTTTACAGATAGTACAACTAGAATTATCTGTCATGTAGGAGACATCATCAGATTCCCCAGGTAGAACTGAAAAGAGAAGGAGTAAGAAACTCGAAGTAATAGTTGAACTGAAAGTGAACACTGAGACATGAGTATCAAAAAAAATAGAGAGTGCTTTGTTCAAGAATGACATGCTGCCACTAACTGAGAACCAAAAGAAAACTTCCTCCTTACATTCCCTATTAAATTTTAACGAGTCCAAGGAATTCAACTCGAATCTCTCTTCATTTTTTGACAAGCTTGAAGAGAAGAGGGAATAATGCTTGATAGTGTCACTAATTCGTGGATTTTATGAGCCCGAACTAGTACATGCTCACTCGGTGTTTTCATATTTAGAGAGTCTGAAAAATCCAAAGAAGACTCCAGGGGGGTCCTTTTTCATCTATATTAGTCTCCCGAGGCCGGAAAAGTATAAAACATACCACAAAAGAACTCTTTTAACTTCCGTAGAAGAAAAGGTGAACCTTTTTCATACTTAGTCAGGGAGGTCCGAAAAAGGTTAAATTACCACCTACCCAATGCTCCTTCGAGAGCAGCATATAGCTTGAGTTTAACAAGTGTGAAGGAAAGGAAGATCACTCAAAAAGATCCATTTGAGTACGAGAAATGGGGCTTCAACAATAAACTTGATGCTTTGTTCTTGGTGTTTAACAAGCATGACAAAGACACAAAGTACACTCGAAATCTTTTTCATGTTTAGGTCCAGAGCATGAAAAAGAGAAAACTAAGCTCATACCGAGAGTTCCTTTTCTGTAAATTTAGTCCCTCGGGTCCGGAAAAGTGATAAACTTGTACCTAAGAATACTCTTCTCAATTCTGTAGAAAAGAGAGTGATCCTTTCTCGTATTATTCCACATGGTTCGAGAAAGAGATAACCTACCATCAATGTGGATTCCCATTCACGTATTCTTAACGAGCTTGAATGGACAAGTTTACTCGGCATTCAAGTCTGTTTTAAGGAGTTAGACCTGGGCCTAAAGAAACTCCATAAGGGTGAGGAGTCCTATAAAGAGATAGCTTGTAAAAAGAGACCAAAATGAGGCTCAATTTGGCATGAAAAATAGCTAAAAAGATTCCCCTAAACCTAAGACAGCTGCAGCGTGAGTATTGAAAAACAAAATAGGTTCTAAATGAGGATACTCATGGGAGGAAATCCCTATCCATAGAAGAACAATGGTAAAGACAAGGAGCTAATGGTTAAAAATACCATAGTCCATGGTCAAAATGTTAATGCTAGGTTTAAGATGGAGTAGGTATAAATGCAGAATGCATGTGAAACGACAAAAAACCATACTATATGAGCAAAAACACCTTAAAAACGATGATAAACCTGTCACATGGAAGAAAAGATATGGTATTAGTTTTAAAAATTATCAACTATAGGGAAAAATGCACTTCAAAAATAAATTTTCTATAAATAGTTCAAAACATAAATAAAAACTCACCATTTGTTTTTTAACCAAAAGAGACAAGTTTTCACCTCTACCTTCGATTACTCGGTGTGGACAATCTAGTGGACCATTCCCAAATCCGCAAGTGTCAGGTAAAACTACACTCCATGCTCTTTCATTTAATCCAAGCAATTGTCAAAATTTAGCCCTAATTTCATGTTTTTAAACGCCTTCAAAACAACAATGTTGTGTACACGGGTTTGGTATATTAAAAGTCACGTACACTCGTTCTGTATGCGGTTTTCCTGAAAGTCAGTCGCGTACAGTACGTGGCTTGCCTTAAAATACAGTCGTGTACACTGCGTGAGGTGGAAAAATAATATGTAGGGTAAAAAATTTCAAATTTTGTATGAATCTGATGGTTGGCAATTGCTTGGTTATTAGATTGAAAAATAGTGCTTGAGTGTAGGGAGCGAGAACATGAAGACATGGACCAAGAATCTCTTCAAGATGCCCCCACAGTGAATGTTTTATGTCAAAGTGGGTTATTGAATTTTTTCTATACCTCACCCATGCGGGCCAATGTTCGCCTCTTGGAGTTCTTGATAAATTATTAGGATCATGATTTGGGCATGTTTGACCTTCAAGGTGAGTCTTTGGACATTACTTCTAAGGTTGTCTATTTTATTGTTGGTTTATCACGACGGGGAGCTCTAGTGAACTTAGAAGGCACCGACAGAGGCGGTGACCCTCTAAGTGTACAGAACTATATTGATATATACTCTGAGCCAGGCACGCAAAAGATGGGTAGTTGCATCCCTATTGTTCACATTCACAAATTTCCTTTACAGGTGTTGGCGAGCACTATAGTGAGGGTTGCAGGGTCATCATCACTTCACCTTGCAACTCGGAACCAGATGAGACTAGCAGTAGACTGTATGCAGGGAGCCCTATATGACTGGTGCTCGGGAGTGATCTCGATTATGAGAAAGCAGCTCTCTGACTGCAAAAGAGGAAGGAGGAAGAATTTTGGTTATTCTAGCATACTAGTAGCCTTCTTCTTTGAGAGAGTGTCGAGATTGAGTCCTGCAGTGCCACTACCAGTTCGTTCTCCTTGTCATCCTAGGCTGAGTAGATGGGGAGATATCTTCCTCCGCCAAGGAGGTGGTGGCTCAGTCCAGAGTGTCTATGATGATGACTTGTACTTTTGGTGGGAGCGATAGTTTCCAGCTTTGGAGCAGTTTCCATATGCTGGAATGGATTTCCATGGTGATACTGACCTTGTCCTCCCTCCAGGAGGAGCATGGGGAGAGTTAGGTAATTTTTTGTTTTTTCAAAAATTTTAAAATTTTTATGAATTTTAAATATAGAGATATATACATATGTATAAGAGCTCTAATCCTTTTAAAATGTCAAAATGTAGATATTGGACCAGTCCTCCCTGAAGGGCATCCATGCATGTATGTGCATCCTGTCTTGGGAGAAGACCAAGGCTTGATTAGGGTTCTTCAGGGAAAGTTGGCCAGGCTTACCTAGAGAGTACCTACCTTACGAATTGAGCACATCCTAGCCATCATGCAGGAGCTAGTGGTTGTTGTACCACCTATCTGGATACGCCTTCTGAGGTGAGTAGCCAGAGTAGTACTGGTATATATAGATATTGTTGAGGCTGCTAAAGCTGAGGAGGTTGAAGAAGCTAGAGTGTAGGGTGATTGGGGGGACTAGGGTGGTCCAGCTTAGATCTAGGAGCATTTGGTGGAATTTGATCCATATTTTGTATATTTTTTGTATATTATACAGTTATGATTGGATCTAAGGATCAGAGACTTGATCTATCTTTATGGACAGATATTCACACACACACACACACACACACACACACACACACACACACACACATATATATATATATATTGTCGATTTATTTACAAATGTTTTTTATGTGTTTGTTGTATACTTTTATATCAAATGTGTTAAATTCCAATCCAAGATGTAATTAGCATATGCATTAGTTAATGAATTTTGATTCCTTGGAATATGATTGAATGTAATGAAATCAAAATTTCTTTCCAATAACCTAACTTGCATAAACTGACGCAATAGAATATGGTTCCGCACTTGATAAGCTCGATTGAGCTGGGAAACCACCAGTTGAGAGTCCAGTCGGACTTCCAGCTGAGTGATACCACGTGACAAATCATCCCATAGAAGCTCACTGACAGCCCTATATTCAACCACATTATTGGAAGTAGGACCTAAGCAAGCACCTCCTAAGGCAACTAACTGTCCCGAGGGCGAATAAATGACCCATGTAGCCGAAGCTAAATTACAAGTGTGGCAACTAGCGCCATCAGCGAAACCTATGAACCTCTCGGAAAACATCTGAAACAACCAACAGATGGTATATAAAAAACAAAAACTGACGATCTAGTGTACATAAAAATACATACAATAAAATACAAGAAAAAGTGCTAAGCCTAAGCATAGTACTTTTTCAGGTAGAGCCCATTTCTAGGCTCAGCCAGCTTATTCCCATCAAAATCTATCAATTCATATGCGCCCTTCTTTAACACTTTCGACATGATATAAGGTCCTAACCACATAGACCTAAACTTTCCTGCCCCTAGGTGTTCTTTGTCTTGGTCCCAGAGCAAAACAAGTTCCCCCTCAGAGAAAATTCAAGGCTTGACCGATTTATCATATTGGCTTTTGACCCTATTTTTATGAGCTTGGTTTGTTGTCAGCGCATCCCTACGTTGTTCATCAAGGTGTTCTAAATGTAATATATGTTCTTCAAGCTCAATCGTATCAGGTAACACATGAATATCAATTCTTAAAGACAGGATTTCACATTCAATCGGGGTAACAAATTCCACTCCATGGATGAGTTGGAAGGGTGAAAAACCTGTAGCAGTTTTTACATTAGTCCGATATGCCCAAAGTGCAGGATATAGCATGATATGCCAGTTGGAACAGGATGGATTAATAGTATGTTCGAGGATAGTCTTCAAAGTTTTATTAACAGCCTCAACCTGACCATTTGCTTGAGGATAGAACAAAGATGAATGTTCTTGTCTAAATCCTAGCATAGTGGTCAATTCAGTCATCATGCTATTTTGGAAATGACTGCCATGGTCAATGACAAACACTTGCAGTTTCCTCGTCAGCTTTAAAGGTGGGCATTGCCTCTGCCCATTTTGTAAAATAGACCACAGTGACAATTATATATTTGTGCCCCCCAGCCGAGGCTAGGTTACACATCACGTAATCAATCCCCCACTTCATGAAGGGGCCCACTGAGATGAAGGGAAATAACGGAGCAGGATGTGACCGCATTTTTCTGGTGTAAAGCTAATAAGGATGACAGCACTTCACTGCTTCCACACAATCTTTAAAGACTGTGGGACAAATATAACCGGCATGTAATATCTTATGGTCCATTGCTAACCCAGATAAATGACCCCCACATGCTCCACTATGGGCATCATTTAGGACAATCTCCACTTCCTCGTGGGTAATACATCGACGTAAAATGGAATCTACCCCCCTACAGTATAAAGTATCTCCTATGATGAGGTAGTTCTTGACATGTAGGCATAGTTTACATCGTTCTTCCCGTGAGAAAGCTGCATGATACTTCAAAGTCTGGAGATAGATAAGTATATCTCCGTACTAGGAGTCAGAGGTGGAAATCAAAAATATGTGCTCATCTGGGAATGAGTCTTCTTCAATAGCTACCTCCTCTTCTACTAAAAATTCTACAATAAGCTCAGCAAAAACTAAGGATTTTTTGGATTTGGCGAATTGAAATTCCAAGTCAAACTCTTGGAGAATGACTATCCATTTGTTTAATTTTCCTCCAACTATCCATCAAGACAAAACATATTGAAAAGGATTAACATCTGCTACTATCGTCGTAGTCCTTAGTAAGATGTAGTGACGTAACTTCTGAACAGCATAAACAGTTGCTAAGGCCAACTTCTCAACGTGGGAGTACCTCCTTTTAGGTCTGGCTAAAGCACAGATAAGATAGTAAATGGCATGCTCTTGGAGCTTATCGTCCTCCTAGACTAGGACTACCCCTATTGCCGACTCAGATGCGAACAGATACAATATAAAATCCCTAGAGTAATCTGGCAGAAGCAATAATGCTATCGACAAGAAAGCTTTTTTCAATGCCTCAAATGCGAGTTGTGCAGTTTCATTCCATACAAATGAGTTGTCCTGTTTTAATAGGCACATGAAACCTTTAGTAATCTTGGCATAATTTAAAATGAAACGTCGAAGAAAATTTGACTTCCCCTACAGGCTTTGAAGTTTCCTGATAGAACGAGGAGGAGACAGATTTACAATGGCCTTAACTTTCAATGGATCCACCTGAATACCTCTGTTAGAAATAATGAATCCAAGCAGTCTCCCTGACTCGACACAGAACACACACTTGTGGGGATTCAAGCGAATTTTATAGTATCTGCATCATTCAAAAATTAAACACAAGTGATCTAGATGATCAATCCTCTTATGAGAATGTGCAGGCAGATCATCAAGGTAAGGTTTGACAATGGCTTTAATATCATGAAAGGCAAAATTCATTGCTCGCTGAAAGGTTGCCCCAGCATTTTTCAATCCAAAGGGCATTTTCTTGTATGGGAAGGTACCCCAAGGACAAATTAAAGTTGTTTTATGTTGGTCTTTCGGTTTAATTTGAATTTGATTATATCCGGAGAAACCATCCATAAATGAAAAGACTTCACTTCCCACGCAAGCATCAATAATTTGATCTATAAATGGCATGGGATAGTTTTCCTTAGGACAGGCTTTATTTATATCTCTAAAGTCAGTATAGATGCGTATGGTCCCTTGCTTCATATCAACAAGAATAGGGTTGGATACCCATTCCATCAAATCTATGGGATAAATAAAACCGGCTTTCAGCAGTTTTTCCACTTCAGCCTTTACTACCGCCACTTTACGCAGGTTAACAGGTCTCAACTTTTTTCAAACAGGTTTAGCATCAGGGTATGTTCGGATCCCATGCTCGACTATAGATGGATCAATGTCTGGCATCTCCTCATATGACCAGGAAAAAATGTCGCATAATTCCTTAAACAAGGCCGTATAGATCGCAATCTCCTCAAGAGAGCAGTTTGCATTGATATGTATATTTTCCACAACATCAGGATTTACAGAGATGTTGATAGGGATGGTAGCGGAAATATTTTCCATATTCCCCTCAGTAAACATTCCTTCCCTTGGTAAGGGATTAACGGGCACATCAACATCGTCTGCCAGTCTCATATGAAACTCTTGATTCTCTATCTTGGTTAACTCTGGAAGAAAATAGGATCGATGGTTAATATCTTCACAGATCTTATCTTGTCCATACATAGCTTCCAAAATGGCTTCATCAGAAGGTAAAACCATATCTAAACAATCCATAGAATGCAAAGAGTTTTCTTCCCAAGCAGGCAAATAGACTTCTTCCAGTTCCTCTAAGACTGTGAGGGGGACCGAAATGGGATCAATAGTGGTTTGGGTGATAGCTTGATAACCAAATTCCACTACCTATAAGGGCACTTCAGGTTCATGGTGGGAAGGGAGAACCCAAGGATCAGTCCTGTCAACAACTGTGGCTATGGACTTCCCCACACTAGTAGAACCTATATAATTAATAGGAGCTGGAAGATCAAATGTGCCCATCAATGATGCGTACATTACAGCTCCTAATCTCTATGTAACAGGTTTGGCCTGATCAACCAATGGTATAGTGGACTCATTAGATTCCATGTAGCCTTTTCGAGTAAAATTGAGTTGGTCAACCGTAACCAACTTCTCTTTGTGTGGAAAAACTACCACCTAAAAGATGGACGATGCAATAGCAAACATGGCATAAGTCCAGCTTCTTCCCAAGAGAAAATTATAGTCCAAAGGTGCATCAATCACCTCCACCTCAACAGACACCGCTTTCCCTGCCAGCTTAATTTTTAAAGCCTGTAGGATACCATGTGTACGGAATGACCTTCTGTCGAAAGTAGTAAGCAGAGTGTTTGACGGGACCAGCTCTGGGGATCCAAGATATTTCCAACATGACAAGGACATAACACATGTAGAATCACCCTCGTTGACAACTGCCCTTCCAATGATCTTTCCACCATGGATGACATCTATTGATAAGGATACATGATATGGTAGGCGAATTTTAACATCAGACAAATTAAATTTTGCCATGAAACTTGATGAGTCCATACTGCCTAAGGCTGCTAAGAGTGCATCCCGCTGGGCGGGACAACTCTGTAACACCTCTAAAGCTGACATTGCACAAGGTGTTTGGGCTAAGTCTTCAACTATGGAGTATTTTGCTGCAGCCCTAGCATTAGGATTATGCAAAGTCTTATTAAAGACACCTTTTGGTATTTTGGGCATAATTTCGACAGGTTTCTCAATCGTGAGAGGGTTATAAGTTTCACCTATGGACTTACCCTTCTCCGAGGTCATTTTTTCATAGTTCTTATTCCTGGTCTATAGTAAATTTTGAGATCGAACCATGTTGATATAATTGGGGTCAGGGGCATTTGGGGTGCCCCCTACTGCATTTGAAGCTGAAGCAGAATTATGTCCTTGGGGAAAAGGATCCTTCAAGACAGCCGGTTGTTGAGCTCTTAACAACTTCTAAGCTTGCTCCATAAGGGGACAAAGATGAGTGAGGTGATCTTCATGGCACAACTTACATGGGAATTTCACCTTCTTATTTTCTTTCTTTCCCCCATCAGCATTGTTTGCGGGTTTTTTCTTGTTTTGATTTCCCTCCCCTTTCTTTCCTCTCTTCTTTTTCCCATTGGGATGCTGATTGCCCTTCTGAGAGGTCTGTGCAAAAACATTTGCATTTTGGGGTGAGGGGGAAGCCTTTGCTACCTCTGCCGTAGAATTTTTGATGAACAATTGATGGAGTTGTTTGGCCAAAGATTCTATAGTGGGAGAATTAACGGAACCAACCACACCATCGGCATGGGGTCCGAGCTTAGGTTTCTCTGCATCGTGTGTTGGCCTTGGTGCCTCAGGGATAATCTCATATAAAATCCGAGACTGAGAATATATCAAATCTAGTTGTTGGGCGCGGAGGATAGATTCTTCCTCATTCATCACTCCTAAAGTAGATACGTCCTTAGATATATAAGGAAATAGGGATTTAAGGAACCATTCTAATAAGAACTCAGGAGGAATAGTGGCTTTAATAAGGCTCTTTTGCCTCCTCCACTCTTGGATGTGATCCGAGATATGGGTGGCCTTGTTCTGCCGGAAGGTAGACAACAAGTCCATTCTGAAATCATATCAGAAAGGAAGCTAGAAGTGACTAAGGAAAGCATTAGCCAAGTCCCAAAAACTGCTAAACGTAGCATAAGGAAATTCAATGTACCATTTTGCTGTAGTACTCATCAAGGTTCTTTGGAATAGCCTCAACCCAACTAAATCTTCATTCAATGAGTTGGAAGAGCACCATAAATGAAAAGTGGTGGCATGAGCCCTAGGATCTTCACCAACTTTGCCTTCGAATTCTGGGATGTCTGATGGAAACTTGGTAGGGACAGGTGGCCAGGAGGGATCATGCCTCAGCGGGTCATTCATCAATTTAGACAAATCTGTCAAGTTTAACGTTGCCAGGAAAGGAATCTTGGGTCTAATCGGAGCACTAAAAGTACCAGTTTGGGGATTAGAGGGACCTGCCCCCGTGTTCCCATATGTGAAGGTGGGGTTTCCCCCTGCTGCCAGTTGTGAAGTGGATGGGTTGCTTTGAAAAGGGTTCCATCCATAATCCATAGGATTGTTTGTGTAAGGTGCAGTATAAGAGGTTTTGGCTGCCCCAGTTGAAACTGGGGTTTGAAATACAGGAGCAGGTATCCCTCTGCTAAAAAGAGAAAAGGGAGAGCTCATGAACGGAGCAGAAACCGGATTCTTAAAACCTTGACAATAAGGGTTAGTGTTTCCAAACTGCACCCCTACATATGAGGGTGTTAGGCCAACGTATAGAGTGGATGGGGGAATGTGCCCCCCATTCCAAGAAAATCCTTGGACAAAAGCCGAGGATCCTATAGGACCACTCTAGGCAGTGTGTGCGAAGGAGGTTGGAACTGTAGGTACACTAGGAATCCCAATGACCATACCACCAGAAGCACCTACTAGGCTTGTGGTCGGAGCCGGTGGTTGAACCACTCAGCTCGCTAGAGTTAAGGGCGTAGTAGGTATGTTTGTTCTAGGGGTACTTACCGCGGGAGGTAGCACCCCTTCAACCAGAGCAGCTGAGGTGAAGTAAAAGAACTTTCTCATGTAGTAGACATTATCCTGCCCACAAGGACACCAATCGCGGGTGGATCAAAAGGACAAACCTAAATGATCACAGGATCGTTTAAGTTAGTTAGAGGTGTATTAAAATTCCTTGCAAACTCGTCATCCTGCAAGTCTTCTATCTCAACTATGTTCAAATTAAGATGGTTTTCCCTAAGTTGTGGTTCACCTGGAACTTCGCTAACTCCTATCGATTCAAAAGAACCGTCTGTGTCCAATCTCTGCCTTTGAGGGGAAGGTGGAGGTTCCAATGTGATAAAAGCAGGAAGGTTTTGCAACCTTCATGACCTTCTGATAGGTTGGTCCTCCACGATTGTAAATTTGAATTTTAAAACCCTAAGGTCAGCTAAACATAGACAAACCACAAAGAAATCACTACAAAAATTCCTAAAGTCTCAACAATCAGAAAGGGTAAAATATATGCTTTCTCGAAGAAAGCTGAAAGACAGTTTCTTGGCGTCCTTGAAGAGGTTATTAGGCACAAGCGGAGGAATCACCCACCACCCTCCTACACTTTCAACAAGGGTTACCTTCCAAGCCCATCTAAGGTGAACCAGAAATAGCCTTCCGGTTTACATGTGTATGAACCCTAGATGTCAAGAGACTAGAGGCTACCTTAACTATACCAATAGTTTGGGGGGAGAGTCACAAGCTTGATTCGTATGCATGGGAAAGGTAGTTGAGCCCGAAACTCTATCTAGGATAGAATCCCTGGATGCGTAAAAACCTTGGTTTACGTTTTGACAAGGAATCGGAGGGTTATCTCCTCAGTCCAATGCCTCCACGCGGCCTCGTTCTTGACTCCCGTTTGAGAGGAGCTTCCCAGATACTATCGATAAAGAGAAGGATTTACCTATCGATTGGCCCACTATGTCTGAATTTAAATACTTACGGGGAGTTTACACTTCCTATCCCACAAGTCTAGACTAAGCTAGTACTATGGACCTATAAAAGAAAAATTACTAATAAATTTGAATTATAGCGTTTATTTTAAGGGCTATTTTTTACTCAGAAGGCAAGTGGAGTGAAAGACTATGATGTTATTGACTCGGTAAGAAATGTAAAAACAACAGATGTATAATTCCAAAGCAAATTATCACTACTTTAAAACAAGCTTCTCTTACATCTTTTTTTTTGTAAATATAAACTGATGAAAATGCAACTAATAAAGAGAAAACTAAGACTATACTTTTGTAATTTTTGAGATTTTATTTAAAAACTGAAAATAAAACTACTATATGCAATTCAAATGCAAAAGTTTCTAATGTTTTCTTTTCACTTTTCAAATTCCTCAAAGACTACTAATGCACCTAAATGCAAAATTCTTGAGTATGCTTGGATAATCTAACTATATAAAGTGAGCAAAATGAAGTAAAGCGGATTTATAAAAACCAAAAATCAACCACCTAAGGAAGACTTGGAACACACCCAGCTGGGAAGATACAATGAATAGAAATCACTAAAATCAATCAAAGGAAAGTGACAAACCAACACTATTCAGAAATAGAATGGTATATACGATATCTAGAACCCTAATCACTGATTCAAATAACCAGCACTTGAACCTATTACCCAACAGGAAAATCCACTTCAAAATGCTAACAGAAAAACAATCCAAACAATAAAAACTCAAGGGATTAACGAAAATCATGAAGTATGGTTAACAGGGCAATCAAACCTACAGTGCAATGCCAGTACTAAAGACCACTAAGCAAGACAAAATCCACAAAAGGACGAAGACAAGCAACCCAACCCTAAAAAATTTTGTTGCCCAGGCTTGTACGCGACTGTGTACAAGAGCAACCCGCGTACTGTACGCGACTGTGCAATAGCGCAACCCGCGTACACAGACCTCTATATGTGACTGTGTAGCACAACAATTCGCATACAGGAGTTAAATTTTTCAAAAAAATAAAAATTATAAAGGACTTCAAAGCACCACTACAAGTTTGAACCAACACAAAACAACACACACTGAATCAAAGCAAAGACTGGGCAAGGATCTAAAGATTTAACCCACAGCAGTCTGGGCTCCCCAGCAGAGTCGCCAGTTCTGTTGTTCAGGAATAAACACCCTTATAACCTAGGGTCTGGGGTTACCAACTTACTTCTAAAACTTGCATACAATTAGCTTTAGCATAGTACAGAAAGGAAATAGGAAGAAATATTGGACTCACCCGATTACTGACGGTTGATCCAAGATTTATCTTCTTTCGCTCTGCTTCTCTCCAAAGGTTTCAGGGATGCACCTCCTTCACCTGCAAAGAGCAAATTCTCCATGTACAATATTATACATGTATATATAATAGGTTAGATAAACAACATATATAGTTCTTAACCAAATATATTCATCAAACCCTAATACATGAAAGAGACTCAACACAATGTTGGAAGAAGAATTCTCTTTATTAAAAATCAATGAATGAGATAAGTGTACAACCCAACGCCTGAGACAAGGACTCCTCTACAACCAAAGGACTCTGAGTTCTGCTACTCCAAGACTTCTGAAGATATACCATCAGCATATCTTTTCTCTCCAAAATCCATTCCTTAATGCCCTCCCCAAGGCCTCTATTTATACTTTGGGAAATAGAGTAGTTTTGAAGGTTGAGGAGGTTTAGACAGTTGACATGGTTAATGATTAGGGCTCAAATAATCTCCATTAATTGTGATTTATATTTTTAAATGTCGAATGGAGATGTATGCGACTATTAATATAGGCAACCCGTGTATGACACGCGAGTCTCTTAAAGGAAACCCGCGTATAGATCTGTACGCATGTTGTAATGGAGATATTCGCATATAGTACATGATTTGTCAATGAGAATAGTCACGTACGTCAATATACACTTAGAAAAATGGCAAGCTGGTTGAATGATAAATGCATCTGATGTCATGCCCATCTATATTGTTTTGGCAAACTTCAATCCTAAAATGTCCTTTTGTGTACCAACATAAGGAATTGTCGGCACTCGGATGGAGAAGTGCCATTTGGGTTGATAACAACAAGAGTTTCAGATATTTACTTATTAATTTAGTCTTCATTACAAGGATAGAAAACTAGAATTTGAGGTATACATTTTAATGGAAAACTATTAGAACATTACAAAAACTTTGGCACTGTTAGGAGAATGATATTAGGGACTGATAGTGACCTCAATTAATGGTAGATATACATCAATCTCTCTTCATCACTTCATATCATCAATCTCTCATAAAAGGAGGGAATCTTGAAGATAGCTCTGAGATTCGAATGGAGGAGTGTCCCAATCACTCTAATGTGTTGCACAAAAATGGAAACGGATTAAGAACCTACAGTAACACTCCATTAATGGATGAGAGCTACTCCATAGCTCCAATACAACTTGCAATGAGAAGGGAAGAAGAGGGGAGAATGGGAACAAGGGACTTGGGGCACATCACCCAAGAGACTGAGGATCACCACTCATAAATGAAGCTTAAGCTTCAATCAATTACAAAACATACATTGACCAAACTAAATAATGGAGTTGGAAATTCCCTTAAGTATACCTTGGCTGACTTATTGAGCAAGTCCTTCACTTGTTGAAAAAGTAACCCACTTGCCAATCATGTTCCTAAGCCATGAGTGGCCCTCCTTGATGGGATTAGCAATTTTGGTTTGCAAATGATGTTTCCTTGTTTGTATAAGTTAACCCAAAGTGGAAATTCAACCTCCTTGAGAAAAATAGAAAGTATGAAGCTTAGTAAATGTTTCCATGTTTGTATAATCAGTCCAAAATAGAAACTACGCCCTCCTTGAGTAATTAGCAAGTTTGTGAATAAGGTAATCTTTCCTTGATTTTCATCCTTGCACCAAATTGGAAACTAATTTGGATAGTTTCTATCTTTTCTATGACATGTTTATTTTTCCTTCTTTTGCATTGTTTCCATTTTTCATCCTAGGAAAGTTTCCTAATGCACCCTCCTTCCTTGACAACTCATTTCCACCATTAATTATTTTTCATAATAATTAACTAATTACAAATAACATGAATTTAGAAATTGCATGCCTCCATAGTTTTAAATAATCAAAATTCCTAGGCATCATTAATTAATTCAATGTTTAACCCCTGGACACTTGACAAGGTCAACACTTTCAAGGTCCCTTCAAGGGAGGGACATGGCAGTCCTACCCTCCCAAGTCTGCTCGTCCTCAAGAAGAACCACTCCAGAGTGTTGCTAAATTTTTCCTCCATGCTTCTGTTGCACCACTCTGATTATAGTCATTTATGCAATGACCACTTCTTTCAACAAAGCTGTGAAACCAGTTAAGGTAACTGACTAGAATTCCTGGATCCCACTTCCTCCTCTGCAAGGATCCAAATTTTTCTTCCCCTTTTGGAAATATTTCATTCCAAAGAATGTCAGGGTCCCATGGTATTATTTGCCCCCTTCAAAACACTAGTAACAACAACAAAATTATTTCATCGTAGAAGATGAAAATGAGGATGTGAAAATCATACCACCACGCTGGCAATTGATCACTTCCCATGCCAAACTAGATATCTTTGAGACTCTCCCACCAAGCATGGAACTTCTTAATGTGGGACCAAATCATCTTAAGCCTCTCTAAAGTATGAAAATACATGTGCAAGCTAGCATTGGAACTCACGTCACTGGTGTTATGAATACACAAGTAGTTATCCCATGCCCCTCCATGTATACTGAAAGCATCATATAGCAGCCATACATGCTCATGGCACTGCTCATGCAATTTCTCTGATGTGTCCAATGTCTCTCCATTGTTCCAAGCAATATGTTTACCCTCTAGTGCGCACATCTCAATCATGTGTCTAGCCACCCAATCAATGGACAGACAAAATTTCATGCTAAATGATTCAGGTGAGAATAATTCAGCTACTACTAATGCACTTGTCAAACCACATGGATTGACCATCGGTCCCTCAACTAGAAGAGTGGAAGTATCATGCTCCTCTTGTGGCATCAATAGAAAAAATCCTTTCACGCAATTTTCATCCCCACATGATGTGGATGAAATAGAAGTGTGGCGTAAAGAATTGTGAGCCAAATCCCTACAATGCTCATCCATCAAGATAATGGATCCACAACTTCCTCCATTAGTTTTCTTGGTGACAGTGTGATCATGTTCCTCCTCCAAAATTGTACAACATTTTCCTAGAGGCAACTCATAATCTCTTACGAACCATGCAAGCGCTTGGTATTCATATTGCTTGACCTCAAACTCCTCAAGCACATGCAAATCAGAATGAAACTCATGTGCATGTGTATGGGAGGTATCTAATAGCTAAAAAATAAGTCTTTGTTGTTGTTCACATGTCAATACAATGTGATTCACAACAAAAAATTATTGCAGAAATAAAATTCTTTACCTCCCAAGATATTCATTCCAAAGATGTCTTTATCCACCCAATCAATGGATGAATAAGTCATTTTATTTTTTGATCCATATGGAATGTGATCAGCCACCTCTTCTTGAACATAATATACCATCCATAAGTTTATGTCATAAGGTGTCTCCTTCCAAGCATGCATGTCAAACAACCCTCTATTGATGCAAGAAATTCTAGTACATCCTCGATCCTCTATTTTAGTGATATATTTATCTACCCAATACATGAATAGATAATCATATTTTCTTTTTTATTCAATTGGAATGTCCTCAGCCATATTTCCCATAGCTAAGAACACTTCATCCTTCCTCTCAATCTCAATGAGTGCTTGGCCAATATTTTCTTCCTCATATCTTTTCACAAGCATCTGCAAATCTGCTCCTTCAGCATGGTTTTCCTCCACATGAGATTCCTTACCCACATCCAAAGTAGTTTCTACCATGTGCACATGATTCTTTTCCATGCAATATGGGGGGTGTGATACATTCAACTCCCTTTGAAGTTGATCAATCTACAACCTTGACTCTTGAAGATATTCTTGGGTTATTTTCAAGGAATCATATGTAGCCTCCCATTTACTATGGAGTCTTTCATACTCTTGTGTTTCCCTCTCGAATGCACAATGGTACATTTCAGCCACCATGAGGAGATGTTCTCTATCAAATATTAAGTTCATATAGCTCTCCTTCATCTTGGCCATGCCTTCTTTCAGTGCTATGCACTACTCCAAAAAGGCTTCTCCTTCCATCTCTCCACCAGAAGCTTTCCAACAACATCTTGCCACCAAGGCATTGATGTAAATAAAGTTTTTCATGGATTCCCTAAGCTTCTTTCTGTCCTCCTTTAGTGATCCACTCAAATTATGTGTCTCACTGAGAATACCCTCCACCAAGATTTCTTCTTCTAATAGCTGACATATATGACCATTTTTCTTGTGGCATGAATCCACCACATAAAACTCATCCTCAACATACCGGTCAACCTTCAAATTTTTTGCACACTCACTTCCATGATGTGAAGTGGAAGGTATCTCTGAAGGCTGGAAAGACATGTGATCTATACAAAAATTAGAAAGCATCTCATGCCTTGGAATTTCATCTTCGTCATGCTACAAGAGAGTCCAAAATTCTAAACTGTATCCATCCCTTTGCATCAGATTTTTCTCCTTCAAATTTCCTAGTTCACATTCAGCTGGTGGGGTCTTGTCTTTCACTTCCTTAGGTAGTTCAGATGACAAATTCAGACATGAGATCCATTTTTCTTTTGGATATGATCCAAAATATCCCTTATCACCATTGAAAACATCACCTTTCTTTGCACCAATTTTGTATTCACCAATAGAGAGACTAGGAGTAAATTCATCTCTCTCACAATTGTCCTTCATCTTGCAATCCTCATATGCAAGTGAAGCATTTTCCTCCTCCCATGGATTGGATGGTTGAAGGGGTACAATGGCTGCTTCAAAAATCAGAACTTTTATCATCCATTTTCTTCATCTTCCCATGTTTCTATATAGATACTTTGGTGGCTTGTTCCTCCACCAAATTTTATGGTTCACACCCAAGTGGTGTGACCTTGTCTTCTTCTTCCTTATCTGGCTCTTGAGGTGACTATAACTCTGATTTGTATTCCTATTTTGGATCTGATCCAAAACAATTCTTTCCACCACCATATGAACCTACATCCTTAGCAGTGGTCTGAATATCACTCACAAGGAAATTGGAAATGCATTCATCTTCATTCTCTTCTTGGAGTAATGGGAAACAAGTAAGATCTTTCGGAGCATCTTCTTTCAAACAACTTGAGGTTTTCCTTCTTGAATGGTACTATGATCATTAATTGTGGAGAATATTCTTGAATAAAAACCAAAGAATCTTAGAATACTTGAACATGTTGATGGATTTGATGACTCTTCACTTTTGGTTCCTTCTTCCTCCTCATTGCTCAAAGAGGTGGAACAACTTGGTTCCTCTATGGATGATTTGCTGCTCTTGAAAGAGTAATCATCTACATTCGTAGGCCCAAATCCAATTCTACAATAAAAAGACTCTTTGAAAGGGATGGACTTACAAATCTCCTCCCCCAAGGCAAGATACTCTTCGTAGTGGTGGGGCAAGTTTTCAATTACATCTATGTTCTTTGATAAATCCTTCTTAGGATTAGCCATTCGTGGTTCAACCATTACGTCTTCATACTCCTAATTTTCACCAAAGCAACCATCCTGGTCTCTTGACATTTGAAATCCATCATTAACATATATTGCCTCTTCTTCTTCAACAAATTGATCAAAGTCACCAGCTTCAACTACTAGTACAATCATCATGGTCGCAACTTGAATTGTTGATCTGCAAAATTTCTTCCCTGAGAGATTACTTTCCATAGGGGTGTAAGAAAGTGCTATGATACCACTATAATATCCTTGATCTAATGTACAAATCAGAATATTAATTGGCTACAATTTTTAAATTAAATTTATGCTAATACTCTTGCAAACATTCAATAAATTGATGTCTGGAAAATTAAGGTATTTCACTGGGATAAATTGTAGACAAATGGATAGGGAAGTGGGAAACAAACAAAGATATTTCAGACAAATAATTTCATCCTCCCTAACACTTTTATATTTGGTTCCATTTAGGTTTCAAAATCCTCTATGCAGAAACCTATTTCCACGCTTCTGGGTAGCCAAACCGTGAAACTAGGAAGAGTAGTTCAGTATTTTTCAACCAAAGGATTGGGGAAATTGAATATGGATATTATATAAATTTATATTATAGTATACAAATGTTTACGTAGGTAAATATCATATTTGGTAAGTTTAGCTCATTGGTTCGGAAAACTAGTCCCTTGGACTGCACTCTAGGCTCGAGTTCTAGGACTTCCAAACACATGGAGAATGTTAATAAAACTAAGTTTCAGGAATGGAAGGTGTTCAATATGAATTTAATGAATTCTCATAAGTGAAATAAATAAAATTCTAAATGTTTAAGTCCTTCAACTCATTCAAAATCTAAAACTAGTCATTTTTCAATGCATTTCTAGCTAAGGTGTGGAAATGCTTCTCCAAAGTAAATCAGATCTATTGAAAACTCTGTAATACTTGTAGAAAGGTAATAATACTTTATTTCAAAGCATTAATTGCTAAATCCAATCTCACATAAGTTTCAAATCTTTACTTATTAATTTAGTCTTCATTACAAGGATAGAAAACTAGAATTTGAGGTAGACATTGTAATGGAAAACTATTAGAACATTACATAAACTATGGCACTGTTAGGAGAATGATATTAGGGACTGATAATTACCTCAATTAATGGCAGATATCCATCAATCTCTCTTGATCACTTCAGATCATCAATCTCTCATAAAAGGAGGAAATCTTGAAGATAGCTCTAAGATCCGAGTGGAGGAGTGTCCCAATCACTCTAATGTGTTGCAATAAAATGGAAATGGCTTAAGAACCTACAATAACAATCCATTAATGTATGAGAGCTGCTCCATAGCTCCAATACAACCTGCAATAAGAAGGGAAGAAGAGGGGAGAAGGGGAACAAGGAACTTGGGGCACATCACCCAAGAGACTAAGGATCACTACTTAGAAATGAAGCTTAAACTTCAATCAATTAAAAAACATACATTAACCAAACTGAATAATGGAGTTGGAAATTCCCTTAAGTAGACCTTGGGTGACTTGTTGAGCAAGTCCTTCACCTGTTGAGCAAGTCCTTCACCTGTTGAACAAGTAACCCACTTGCAAATCCTATTCCTAAGCCATGAGTGGCCCTCCTTGATGGGATTAGCAAATTTGGTTTGCAAATGATGTTTCCTTTTTTGTATAACTTAACCCAAAGTGGAAATTTGACCTCCTTGAGAAAAATAACAAGTATGAAGCTTAGTAAATGTTTCCATGTTTGTATCCTTCATTCCAAAATAGAAATTGGGCCATCCTTGAGTAATTAGCAAGTTTGTGCATGAGGTAATATTTCCTTGCTTTTCATCCTTGCACCAAATTGGAAACTAATTTGGATAGTTTCTATCTTTTCTATGACATGCTTATTTTTCCTTCTTTTGCATTGTTTCCATTTTTTCATCTTAGGCAAGTTGCCTAATGCACCCTCCTTCCTTGACAACTCATTTCCACCATGAATTATTTTTCATAATAGTTAACTAATTACAAATAACATGAATTTAGAAATTGCATGCATCCATAGTTTCAAATAATCAAAATTCCTAGGCACCATTAATTAATTCAATGTTTAACCCCTAGACACTTGACAAGTTCAACACTTTCAAGGTCCCTTCAGGGGAGGGACATGACAACCGATGCATGCAATGAGGGCCCAGGTGGAGTATTAATGCAAGAAGGTCATGTAATAGCATATGAGTCAAGAAAGTTAAAAATACATGAAAATAATTATGCTACTTACAATTTAGAGTTAGATGCCATAATACATGCCTTGAAAATGTGGCGCCATCATCTAATTGATAGAATCTGTTTATTAATGTCTGACAACATAAGTTTAAAATACTTGTTTGATCAACAAAATATGAACATTAGGCAAGCAAGATGGTTAGCATTGCTTAGCGAATACGACTTCGAGATCAAACATATAAAAGGAAAAGAGAATAAGGTGGCTGATGCCTTAAGCTTAAATGCAAATTTGAATTTTATAAACACTGTTAGCATTCATAAAATAGAATTGGACGAAAATTTTGAATATGGAGTAAAATTAGATAAAGATTACCAAAATTTAAGAGAAAAATTTATAGAAAACAAATCTGAAAATATAAAAACAGATTTCAGTTTGAATGAAAAAGGTTTAATGATGTATAAGAACAAATTATATGTACCCAATGTACCAAAAATTAAATTGTTGATCTTAGATGAAGTACATAAGAGTCCCTACTCAGGATATCTTGGTTACTAAAATATGATAACAATGTTAAGAAAAGATTATTTCTAGCCCAATATGAAAAATTAAGTGGTTGAATATATAGCTAGGTGTATAGAATCTCAGCAGGTTAAAGGTGAGCATTGATACCCAGCAGGTTCATTGCAACCATTACCAATCCCAGATTCGAAATGAGAAATTATTAGCCTTGATATCATAACAGGACTGCCTAAAAATCAAAAGCAAAATGATTATGTGATGGTAGTGGTAGACAAACTTAGCAAGGAAACTCATTTTATACCTATTAAAACTACTTATAAGGCTGCTAACATTGTTGATATTTTTATGAAGGAAATTTTTCGTTTGCATGGAATTCCTAAGATGATAATTTCTTATAGGGATCCTAAGTTTACTGGTAATTTATGGAAGTCATTGTTTAAAGGATTGGACACTAAATTAAATTTTAGTACCTCTTATAATCAGGGATAATTTTAGGGGCGAAATTCATCCCATGGGATATTTTTAGGGGGTTTTCTCAAAACAAAGATTCGCCATTTTGCAATTTTTGAAGCCCTATTTCACCCAATTTTGATGGGGTAAACTTTTTTCACCTTAAAAATCACCAAATTAGTATATAAACGATATAAGATCCTTGGAAAATAAAATAGTTTTTTAAAAATATCGTCAAACATTTTATAGTTGGTGTTTTAAGAATTGGTAAGATTCGCCAACATTTATACACTTTTAAATAAGTGTGGTTCCTTAAAATCATCCCTACTTATAATCCACAAATGGATGGACAAACAAAAAGAGTAAATCAAGTTTTAGAATATATGTTAAGGATCATCCAAAGAGATGGGAAGAATATCTGCACTTAGTCGAGTTTGCTAATAACAATCATTATCAAGCTTCAGCTAAACTTAATCATTTTGAAATATTGTATGGTAGGAAATGTAAAACTCCCATTTCATGGAGTAATCTGGTTGATAGATTGGTGTTAGGGCCTAACTTGTTAAAAGAAATGGAACTAACAGTGAAATAGGTACAAAGCAATCTAAAAATTTCACAAGACAGGCAAAAGAATCATGCAGACCTTAAAAGAACTCAAAAAGAATTCCAAGTAGGTGAACATGTTTTTTCAAGGTAAAACCCAGAAAAACTCCTTTAAGTTGGGATGTTGTGCTAAATTAGCACCCATGTATTGTGGACCATTTGATATATTGTCAAGAGTTGGACCAATTGCTTACCAGTTAGCTTTGCCACCTAATCTCAAAATACATAACGTATTTCATATTTCTATATTGAAAAAGTATGTACATGATGCTACTCATGTAATCGATTGGAATGCTATCCAGGTAGAACCATAAGGATATTTTCAGGTGGAACCGAATTGTATCCTCAATAGGAGAGAAATTTTTCTTCGGAATGGCACCATTGGACAAGTAAAGGTGCAATGGAAGCACCTTAGTCCAGATGGAGCAACCTGGGAATTGGAGAGTCATATGCAGGAAGCATATCCAATTTTGTTCCAGGAAGACCCAGATGATATTTAAGCAACATCGAGGACGACGTTGAACTTAAAAGGGGGTAGTTGTAACCCACCTAGAACTAAAAACATTTTATTTTGTGAAAAGACATTACTTTAAAAGTTATTGTAAAGTTTTATGTTGTTGACCAAGGATGGTCAAAGATGACTATAATTGAAATATTTTATTATTCAATAATTAAAAGAAGAGACACCTATCCAAAGAGGACTGTTGAAGAGTGTTCACTGACCCACTAGGAGGAATGATCTGGTGTAGAAGGAAAAATGACAAATGGCAGCAACATCATTCACTTTCTAGTTGTTGCAGGAGGTAACTTCCCTATAATTGTGGTCATGTTCCCAAGAAAAGAGGAACTGAGAAGGTGGCTCATTTAATTACAAAACTAACCCAAAGACCTAGGCAAGCATATATATACCCATCGAATGAGCATGAAGCTCACTAGATTCTAGAGATTAGAACCTTGTGGGTTGCTGGAAATTGAAAAGTTAGGCACACAAGAGGAATTCGATGAGGGGAAATCTAAAGTGAGATGCTAGAGTGTTGACTTCAATTGTGACTGCTAAGTTACAGAGTCGACTAAATAGGCTTTTACACAATATCTTCATCCTAGTAGTTCAGTGAACATGCTTGGGGGTCCTAAAGCAAGTAATCTTGGTTTCTTTTAGGAGACAGTTGGGAGGAATGGTCTTCTTTGAAGGTTTTTCCCCTTCGAAAGTTAATAGGTTCTATATTGTTACTAGTTTATTTTCTGAAGGAATTATGTATGATGAACGTTTCTAGAATTATTTATTGTTTCAAAATAAAGTAGGGAAGTTAATTTCCTGTAAATTCTCAATAAGCAATTTTCATAGCATAAAATGGTAGACTATCTTTTATTACTATTTAGAACTGTATTATATTATATATATAGCTTCAACTAATGATTAATTATTGTACATAATTAGTAAATGTTTAGCATCCTTTATTCTTCTTAAACTCATACAGATTTAACCAAAGAGTTTAACAGATCTATCATCATTTTAAAACAATTACAAGATTTCTTTCACAGTTAGGGTTTACCTTAGTCAAACATAGTAAATCCTTTAATCACAAAAATTAAACCTACTAAAACAATAAGATCTAGATTTGAAAGACTATGGCCTCCAGCCGAGGGTTCAAAACCCATTGTTATACGAATATCACTTTATTTCAATATCAATCTCTTACAGCCAAAAGGCTTGATAATTTCACAATTATTTAGTATCATTCTTCTTACAGGCTTAGTAATTTATCAAAATGAGTTAGGGTTACTTTTCTTTTAATAACGAAATAGTATAAATAAAATACATATAGAGAATTTAGCATCAATAGTATACAACCGAAAGGCTTAGGGTTTTAATAATTACCAGCATCACTCTGTTTACAGCCGAAAGGGTTATCTTCTTTTACAAAAACAACTTTGGGTAAACATTCCATATTAACGAAATAAAAGAATCGATTTAACTATAAAAAAAACAAATATCTCCTTTATAATAATTGCTAGTACAAGACAAGGGTTCGAAGCCTGTGAGGCTATTTTACCCAGTAATTTATCAAATAACTAAAACATATAGCGAAGTTCAACAACAAAATCACCTAAGTTAAACATTTTCATCAACGAAACGGGTCGTAACCAGTTTCGGGCCGTGAATATTTTTCAATAAACAGAATGACATTCTTTAATATAAAAACATAGATGCAAACAAGATTATACTCACATAATAACAAAGCCAAAATATCATTTACACAGAAGCAGTCCCGATATTTTTAAAACAACATACAAAGTAATCAATATATTAGTGTTAGAAATGAGAGAAAATCGACGATTTCTAGCCAAGATAGAAGCAAAATTGTTGTGGCTTTATTGTCTTAAAAACATTGTTAAAATTTACTGTAAAAGTTTCAAAAATACATCTTCCCATGCAAACTCATAGTCTGTAAACAAAATAGAGGTTTAAGAATATCATCTCTATTCACACCCTAAAGGCCATTAAAAACCACATAATTTATCCCTTCTATTAATGTCATAAAAAAAAAAAAGTGTTACCGTCAACAGAAGGGCTCGTATAAACCCTGGTATCTCCATAACAAAACCAAAACCAAAGAGAAATTTGTTCCATCTTTGCGTTATCATTTCACACCATCAAGGACCGCAGGGTTCAAGGGATTTTGGGTCTTACTAGAACCCTCAACGCCGGTACCCTTGACCCCAATACTCTGCTTCAACCAAACTCCGTCAAGAAAGTACCATTCGAAACCCCTGCAATAAAACAATGCACAGGGGTTAAACTTTGAAAAATTGACTGTCGACATTATAAAGTTTTTGCAGCAATCTAAGGAACGAACGTGTGGCTTACCTCGACAGCCTTGTGAATTAATCCAGAGGCAGGTCGATACCATGACCATGCAAGTTGTGGCTAAGAGCAACAAAGTCAAAGACAAAAACGTTCACAGTATGGTTGCAAGGACAAATGCAGACTCTGAATGGAAGGGCCGACAGCCCTTGGCTCTTCTTAACCGTTCAACAATCTAGAGTTAATACATAAACATAAAGAAAAAAACCTTTAGCTCCTTCGCTTAGGGTTTTAAACTCTTTTACTGCTGGAAAGCACCAAAAGTTCACTTGGTGTGTTACCTACCTCCACGTAGGTTGAAATATTTGCTATCCACTCTCTATAGTTTTGAGAGCGACCTTGTTTGATACACTTAAACACCTTATTCAACACCTTTTTTCTTGATGCCATGGCCCTTTTAGTTTGCTTAGGAATGTTTTAGTGGATAAGGGTTTAACCTTATGTTCTTTGGGAAACTTCATGTGACACTTGAGTTAAGCACAGCTTAAGGGGGCAAACCTTTCTTTGGAGAAACTTGTAATAGTACAAAGTTAACCATGCATTAGCTTCATAAGCGAAGTAAGACCGTTAAACCTTGAAACCCTATCTTCAAAATAGGATTAGTAAGCAGAGGAATGAAAATATCAAAACATGACAACATCTATCTTTTGATAAAACAAGTTAAGCACATATAACATAACTTACGACATAACTCATCGAATTTTGAAACAAGTGATTCAAGTGATTCTAATTGAAGACTTGAAACCTATATAGTGTTATAAAAATCTTATATGGAGTTACCATTTTGGAATTGATAAGTTAAACCTTAGGTTGAAAATAAAAGTAAGGCTTAATAATTCTTAAAAGCCATGCAAAGCTAAATTAGGTCTTATACATAGTAAATATTTTTTTTTATGTGTTGAAATTATGGAGTTGCTACATCTAAAAAGTCCACAACTTTAGCCACTCACCCTAACAAAATATAATAATTTAAAATTTCGAAAAATGACATTCAGGAAAAAAAAAAGTGAGAATTTTGAATTTTTGATTGTTTTAATCATTTTTTATATTTAAAAAAATAATAAAAATAGTTCATAATTTAAAAAAAAAAATCAAAACGCAATTTTAATTAAATATATTAAATGAAAATAAAAGGTTTGGTATGATAAATTTAAACAACATTTAATATAAGTAAATATTTTTATTTTATTGTATATGTTTTCCATTATTTTAATTAAAGTAAATTTCTGAGCCAACATATTACAACATAATATGGTTTTTCTAAAAATAAAAAATAAAAACTATTTACTACCATGATTTTTATTCTAAATAAATGTTATAAAATAACATAATATGGTTTTTCTTAAAAAAAAATTCAAACTTTTTACTACAATCACTTTTATTCTAAATAGATGTTATAAAAATTATTTAAAAACTCTAATGTAAATGTAACAATAACTCTCAAATAAATATTATAAATATGATTTGATAAAATTATCCTCTGAACCTATTCAGAAAAAAAAAGCTTTCCATAACAACTCAATAGTCATTTTATTATAATTTAATAATAACACACTTAAAAAAAATAAAATAAAATTTAATAGAAATAAATATTCAAACAAAAAACTGACACATACCGCTAACTAATAAATATATCTTAATGAATCAAAAACCCTTTCAACTACATTAATAACTTAAAAAAACACTTGGCCCTTTTCAACTCTATTAATAACTTTGTTCATCACTTCTCTAAGAAACTCAAGTCTCAAACTGATAATATTTTTCAATAAATAAAAAATCAGCTTGACCCCTTCGAACACATTAATAATAAGAACCTCACGTTATAATCATTATCACATGACCCACCCTCTTAACTTCAAGTTTATAAGAGAAAATGTAATTTAACATCTTAACGATTAAATAACAAACTATAACACCAACGGGGACATTAAAAAAACAATTTCTCCATATTCCATCATGGTTAGATGAACTCACGTATTTGTAATGATTCAATCGGACAAACATCATGATCATTCGTGCGATATATAACCCTAATTTGGGGAATAATCAGGTGACTGGTGTGTTTAGACATAATTTCGACTTTTTTATACAGCGATTTTTGGCACGATTTCGCAATAGTGTTTAAAGTGTTATAGGTAGTTGAGAACTTTAAATTATTTATGGATTTAAATACAGAATTTAAATTTAAAAAATAATGATAATTAGTATAAATTTATTTTTAATATAAGTTACTAAGTATTGAAAAGGATTTAACTTCTTCACATGTAATTTTTTTTTTAATATTTAATATTTTTATTTATTTACATGATTAATGTAACAATTAAAAAAATAATAAATAAATCTCCCGATTTCGAAAAATACTTCAGTCGAATTTAAAAAATAATAAATAAATCTCCCGATTTCGCAAAAATGGTTGAATGTGGGCGATTTTTATAGTTAAAATTGTAACAAGGATTGACCAACTCCGACGTTTATTTGGTTGAAATTGAAATTGTAAAATGCTGAACTAACTGCAACTTCTGCAACTTTTAGCCGATATTTAATTTGCGGAGGACCAAACTTCCCGCCTTAAGGGGAGAGACCCCACTGAAATGTAATGGCCGAACTGATTTCGGGATGCATTTTCAAAATAAGCAATTAAACGCTGTTAGGGTTTTTAAAGAAGCTATTAATTCTGATGAAGGCAATAGCCAATCGTCTTAGAGAAAAGCTAGAAGCTTCCAGCTCCTCTATTTAGTAATTCCGTTAAGCTCTAATTAAATTGTTTTCCATCCACATCCATCCAGCGATTTGTCCTGCATTTCGTTTTCATTTATCTACCTACATCCATCCATCCGGCTCTTCATATTCGTTTCTAAGCTGGTGAAGATAAATGGAGTTATTCACAGTGTTTGTTGCAGCAGTTATACTGGTTTTATCTTTTCCATTGGCCCCGGCCGTTAACCATGACAATCTGCATAATGATTTTCTTGTTCCTGCCATCTTCATCTTCGGGGATTCTCTAGCAGACGCTGGCAACAACAATTTCATTGCCAACACAACCGCTAAAGCAAACTTTCCGCCATACGGGAAGACCTTCTTTCATCGCCCCACTGGTCGTTTCTCTAATGGCCGAACTGCATTCGATTTCATCGGTATTTTTTATTTACCTCATCTCATCTCATCTCAGCAAGCTAGTGGTGTTGATTCTTAGCTTTGATGAGACTAATGTTTGTATCTACTGACAGCTAATCAGTTGAGGCTGCCGTTCCCACCTCCATATTTGAAGCCACATTCTAACTTCTCTCGTGGTATTAATTTCGCATCTGGAGCAAGCGGATTACTGGATTCTACGGGCAATTTCTTGGTGAGTACCAAAATAGATAGAAATTTGAACAATCTTTAATCAATAGAGATTGATTTACATATAAACGTTGTTGGCAGAATATCATCCCTTTAAGTCTCCAAATACGCCAATTCGTCCACTATACTTCGAGTCTTAGACAAAAACTTGGAGGAGATCTGCAACTATCCCAGGCCTTGTTTGCCATTAACAGTGGTGGCAATGATATTGGCCTTAACTACCTGGTGAATGCCACTTTCCAGAGGAATACAAGTGCTCCAGATTTCGTTAAGCTGCTGCTTAGTAATTATAACGAATACTTGTTGGTACGTTATATGAAGCTTTCGTTTTTATTTTACCAGGCAGTTATTATCCTGATTTTGTCCTTACGATAAATTTGGGTATCCTCTATATGTGGATGTTGCAGAGCCTTTACAATAATGGCGCAAGAAAGTTCCTTGTAACAGATATCGGTCCTCTCGGATGTAGTCCAAATTCAAGGCTCGCTGGAATGAAGCTAGCATATAACGGTGGATGTCTGGAAACTGCCAATCAGCTAGCAGTAGCATATAATGGTGGTCTCAGGCAGCTCATTAACCACCTTAACAAAAGATTAGAGGGAGCAATGATCCTGCTCACCAACACTTATGATTTCGTTTTAAATATAATTCAGCACGGCGAATACTATGGTAAAAACCAGTAATATTTCAAAAGCAGTACTGTTTTCAAAAACATTATAGAAGTGGCTTCTGAAGTGACAAAATGCAGACGTGGCTTGGATTGCAGGTTTTAGAAATATGACGTCTGCCTGCTGTGGAGAGGGGCTGTTTAACACGGCTGTGTCTTGTGGGTTGGAGATTCCAAAGGAAAAGCGTGGAGAATACAGAGCTGCTTTTCTTTGCAAGCATCCCGAGAAATATGTGTTTTGGGATGGAACTCATCCCACTGAGAAAGTCTACCGATTGGTTTCTCGTCAGATTTGGCGTGGAAATACTTCCTTCATCTCCCCTTTCAATCTCAAAACTCTGCTTCTCAGACACTGAGAAATTTACATTTTTTTCGTTGAATTTGTATTTGGGTATTGGAGCCTTTCAGATTTGCTTGCAACTTCATCAATTCATCGTTTAAAGTTTTTTTTCAATGTAGTCATAGTCCGCATGCGGTGTGGGAAACATATTTGATTAATCGTAATGTTTTTTCTCCATCGATACCCATAACTGGTTGAGTGCACCAGAATTGTGTAGCTGAGACTTTGGACCCTTCATTTCTTTTATAAAATGCTGAAGAAAGCTTTTGGGTACACAATCAATTAACCCTAACTAGGCAAGCATTTAAGATTGTAATTCTATTTAACAGATTCTTTATCGGATGCGAATCAAATGATCTGCAACGAATGACCTTAGAATTCCAAGATATTATATTCGATGAAAACCATAAGAGTTTGTGAATTGAATTCTTTTAACGTTGAGTCACTATTCTTCACCAAACAGTGATAGTGAATGTAAATTGTATAGGAGTGATAGTATGTGCCATCAATAAGCTGTCTCATTTTCTAAAAGAAATTTCCTATTAGTCCCTGCGGAGCAGGGTTTATAGTTTTCAATCGCTTGGCATTCTGTTACCGTACTCACATGGACTTTGGCTTTGATTTTAACATATGGTTTTTCCGCTCCGGTTTAAATGGTGTTTAATTGTTGTCGGCTCGGGTTTAAATGGTGTTTAATTGCGAATTGTCTAACTCAGCGATGAATTGGTCAATTGGCGGCCATATGCCTAAATCAAAATCTTTCTAAATTTGAACTGAAATTATTTCCTAATTGAACAAAATGGTTGCATAGTTACACGCCTCTATTTAATTTTTGTTGTGCAGCGGTCCCGTCCGTCAGCCCTGAGATGAGGTTGGTTTATGCAATTGGCAGGATTTGTCGTCCTTATGATATCCATGACGCTTACCATCGGGGGCTTTGGAGCGCAGGATGTGGCGGCGCAATGGCGTCACCTTCTCAGCCTAGATATGGTCTCCATGTGGTTTGGGTGTGGGTTTAATTAGGTTTTATGGCTGTCTCTTAATTTGCATTACAACGGTTCGTATAACAATGGATATGGTGTGTTTGGGTTGCGTTTTATATTCTTGCTTATCGGTGTTGTTTTGGCTGTATGGAAATAATAATTATTTGTAGATCTACATTATGTTTTAATTGACTGGCTCAAAGTCCGTAGAAGTACATGGTTGTTAGTTAGTTTGTCATTGAATTGTATTTTCGAAGTTAAGCTTTGAGGTAGAGAATTGTTACAGTCTTTAATGATAGTTGGTAGCTTCCAAGAGAAGAAATTTTAGTCTTTGTATATGAAGAAGAAAAATGAAAAAGAGTGAGGAGAGGAGAGAAGAGAGTGAATGCTGGAAAAAGAAGAAGAAAAACTCTCAGAGGAGTTTTAGAGCTCAAGCTCATGTGTTCACGATTGTGTTAAGAGCCCAAGTTCTTTAAAAGGTGAAACATCTTTGTAAATTTCCAAGTTTGTAATTTGTTCTTTTGTTCTGTCGGGATAATATATAATTCCATAGTTTACTTAATATTTTGGTTATATGATTGTGTGGAGGTTTATGCCAAGTTAAGGGTTAGTGAAAAGTGTTTTTCATATTAGAAAAAGTAATCTTCTAAGGAAAATAATTTTTTTTTAAATATGGTTGTACACACATGTCGAGTTTCCAAACTCCAATTTTCTCAAGAAAGAATTATGAGTATTGGTTTGTAACAATGAAGGCTTTGTTCATATGTCAATACGTATGGGAGAAACTCCAAAATGGCTATACAGAACAAGCATATCAGGTAGCATATAATAATCTCACGCAAGCTGAGAAGGATGCCCTGAGGGAACAAAGGAAGAAAGATGGAAAGGTTCTCTTCTACATACACCACGCAATGCATGAAAGCATACTCCCGAGAGTAGTAGTAGCAAAGACAACTAAGCAGCCATGGGCTACATTGGAAACCACCTATCAAGGCTTGGACAAGGTAAAGACTTCTAGATTGCAGATTCTTAGAAGAGAGTTTGAGTTTCTATCAATGAAAGATATAGAGTCACTTGAATTATTCTACCCTAATGTCATTGGTTTGATAAATCAATTGAAATCTCATGGAGAAAAGATAAAGACAGAAGGATTGTTGAAAAAAATCTTAGAACTCTTCCCTCAAGATTTGAATCCTTAGTTGTGACCTTGGAAGAAAACAAAGACCTATCATAGTTTACCATTGATGAGTTACAAGTCTCACTCATCAATCATGAACATAGAATCAATATATTAAATAATCATTAGAAGGTGCATTTGCAGGACAATCATCTATAAGTCATGGAAGAGGCAGGGGTTGATATAATTCTAAAGGCAGAGAAAAATGTTTTTCCAAAGGAGGACGCAACAACAGTCCTACAAATCTCGTTGGTAGAGGACAAAATCAGAACCCTAGTCATCCAAGTGGTCACAGGTTTGATAAGTCAAAAAACATGTCAATACTGCAAGAAATTTGGTCATTATGCATATGAATGCAGGAAGATGCAATATGACCAAGGAAATCAAGTTCAAAACTAGTCAAGCAACACCAATACTTTCGTTGAGCACAATGTTGTTGGCATATGCATCACCAATTGAATGCAATGTTGTCTAAGAAAGTCTGTGTGACATATGATATTTAGATTCATGTTGTAGAAAATCATTTAAATTTGTTTTCCAATCTAGATAAATCAGTTCAAATTGATGTCATACTTGGAAATAATGTCCAAGTCACTATTTTGGGAAAATGTATTATTGGTATTCTAACCAAACATGAGGAGCGAAATATTATTCTTGATGTTTATTATGTCGAAGGTATGAAACGCACTTTGTTGAGCATTGGAAAACTAATACGAAAAGGTTATAGAGTCTACATTGAAGACAATCATTATGTGATTAAAGACGTGTGTTCAAGCAACCAACTGATAGAAAAAGTACCAATGATAAGAAATCACTTGTTTCCTTTGAGGATAATGCCAGACATGAAAGGAAAGGAAAATTTAGGAGTTGCATTCAAGGAAAAAATAAAAGAAGCAGACAAGCACTGCAACAAGATAGAAAAGGGTAGCGCTGAAATTCAAGCAACATTTCAATCAGAGGTTCAGGATGAGTCCTAGATGTGGCATTTCATATTTGGAAATCTGAATTTTGGAGGGATGAAGCTACTGCACATGAAGAATATGGTGAAAGGATTTCCATTGATCGACAAGAAAGAAAGAGTTTGTGAAGGTTGCATTTTTGGCAAGCAACATAGAGAGACTTTTCAAGTAGGAAAGTCATACAGAGCACGCACACCACTTGAGATTGTGCACTCTCATATTTGTGGCCTAATGTAGACACCATCCATGGGAGGCTGCAATTATCTTCTTACTTTTATTGGTGACTTCACAAGAAAAAAATGGGTATATTTTCTAAAACATATATTTTTTTCTTGTGAAGTCATGGATTTTTTCAGCAGTTCAAAGCACTCGTGGAGAAGCAAGGTGGATACAACATCAAAGTCCTCAGGATGGACAAAGGCGGTGAATATGTCTCAAATGAATTCCTAAATTTCTGCAAGACCCGTGGCATACACAAGCAATTCATTGTGCGGTATACACCTTAGCAAAACGGTGTCGCAGAGAGAAATAATAGAACCATTATGGAGATGGTGTATAGCATGATGGAATCCAAGCAATTGTCAAATGGATACTAGGCTGAAGCAGTCAGAACTATTATATATATTATAAACCGGTGTACGGCAAAGAGCATGAAGAACAAAGTCCCTCAAGAAGCATGGACAAGTATAAATCACAATGTTTCTCATTTAAAAAATTTTGGTTGTGTCACATCAGCTTATGTTTCAGATGAGCTGAGAAGGAAATCAGACAGTAAGGGATAGAACTATATTTTTGTTGGTTACTATGAAGACACAAAAGCTTACAAGTTATATGACCCTATTGCAAGGAAAGTAATCATTAGTTGTGATGTTCAATTTGTTGATAATGAATCATGGGATGGAACCGTCAAGAAGAATGTCAAGATTGTGTCGACTTTCGAGCATGATGACATGGAATAGGAAGTGGTTCAAACACCACATGTAATTCAAAATGTTGCAGCACCGTCAACTCCTAGGACATCACGACATGTTCCAGCACAAGCAACGTCGACTCAAATCGCAGCCCAAGCTACACTAACAAGCACACCAAGAGGACATCAAACTCTATCAAGCAGTTTTTCGAGGTTGACATTGACAAATCCAATAAAGACAAGAAGTCTGTGTGGGATATATGAAACTGGTACACCAAATTCATTCTCTCTTTTTGCATTATTTTCTCAAATAGATGATCCTCTAACATTTGAAGAAGCTATCGAAGATGAAGTATGGGCACAAGCCATGGATGAACAAATAGAATGCATTGAGAAGAACCAAACATGGGAGCTGGTAGATGTACCAAAAGATAAGGATGTAATTAGTGTTAAATGGATTTACAAGACCAAGAAAGATGTTGATGGGAATGTGCAGAAGCACAAGGAAAGAATGGTCATAAGAGGGTTCACACAACAACCCAACATAGAATTCAATGAAACTTTTGCACCTATCGCATGCATGGAAACAATCGGAACAATTTTGGCCATTGTTGCACAAAACAAATGCCATATTTATCAAATGGATGTTAAATCGACATTTTTGAATGCCTATCTGGAGGAGGAAGTGTGTGTGGAGAAACCATAAGTATATGAATTTCCATCACAAGAACACAAAGTATACAGGATGAAAAAGGCACTCTATGGTTTGAAGCAAGTTCCCAGAGCTTGGTATAGTCGCATTGATTCCTATCTCACCCAGAATGGATTTCACATAAGTGAAAATGAACGGATGTTGTACACCAAAGTTAATGAGCCAAGTAACATGTTAATTTCCTTCATGTATGTAGATGATTTAATTTTTACTAGTGATTTTGGCATAAAATATTTTAGAACAACCATGGAAAGCGAATTTGAAATGACTGATTTGGGGTTTGTGAAGTTTTTATGGGCATTGAAGTCCATCATCCTGAAAGTGGTATATTTATATCATAGTCAAAGTATGCAAGTGTAGTTTTAAAAAGATTCAATATGTATAATTGCAAGGTATCCCCAACACCAGTATTAACAGGTTTAAAATTGAGCAAGGATGATGATGGATCAACCGTAGATCCTATAATATTTAAAAGGATGGTTGGTAGCCTTATGTATTTAATTGTGACAAGACCAGACATCATGTATGGAGAAAATTTAATCTCAAGATTCATGGAGTCACCAAAAGACTCTCATTGGAAAGAAAATAAGAGAATAATGAGGTATGTAAGTGACACAAAGGATCTTTGCATTCCGTATTCAACCTCAGAAAGTTTCAAACTCATTGGATATAATGACAACGACAATGGAGGCATCATAGATGACAAGAAAAGCACATCTAGGTCCACATTTAATTTCGGTATAGGTGTTGTGTCGTGGGATTCAAAGAAATATCCCATTGCAACTCTGTCTTCAGCAGAAGCAAAGTATGTCGTAGCTACAAGCGTTGCATGCCAAGTTGTTTGGATGTGGAGAATGTTAAGAGACCTATCGTAGAACCAACAAGAACCAACAACCATTTACTATAACAATAGTTCAACCATTACATTATCGAAGAATCATGTCTTCCACAAGAGAACCAAGCACATCCACACAATGCATCATTTCATAAGAGAATTGGTTAACAACAAAGAGATTTGTTTAGAATTTTGTAGGTCTAAAGGTCAACTAACAAACATATTTATAAAACCATTGGAAAGGGATATGTTCCATTATGTTCAAAGTTATTTAGGAAGGACAAGTTCCAGTTAGTGAATTTTTTCATAAATAGAGAAAGTTTCAGCTCTGAAACATTTTGTAAAATTTTGTATAATGATCCCCATCTCCTCATAATTAAGGGGGGGTGCTGAAAATATTAATTAATTCCATATCTACATCACGTCTCAATCGACTTAGTCAGAGTCCATAGAAGTACATTGTTTTAGTCAGTCTGTTAGGTTGAGGAGTTCACGCCTCATCATATTTAAGCAGTTGAATCGTATTTATGAAGTTAAGTTTTTAGGTAGAGATTTATTATAGTCTTAATGATAGTTGGTATCTAATGATCCCCATCTCCTCATAATTAAGGGGGGGTGCTGGAAATATTAATTAATTCCATATCTACATCACGTCTCAGTCAACTCAGTCAGAGTCCATAGAAGTACATTGTTTTAGTCAGTCTGTTAGGTTGAGGAGTTCACGCCTCATCATATTTAAGCAGTTGAATCGTATTTATGAAGTTAAGTTTTTAGGTAGAGATTTATTATAGTCTTAATGATAGTTGGTATCTTCCAAGAGAAGCAATTTTCATCTTTGTACATGAAGAAGAAAAATGAAAAATGGTGAGGATAGGAGAGAAGAGAGAAAGTGTGGAGTGTGGTGGAGAGAAAGAGGAAGAAAACTCTAAGAAGAGTTTAAGAGCTCAAGCTCATGTGTTTAGGAATGTGTTAAGAGCCCAAGCTATGTAAAAGGCAAAACATACTTGTAAATTTCCAAGTTTGTAATTGTGGTTGTAGTTCTTTTGTTGTGTCACAATAATATATAATTCCATTTTTTTATGGTTGAATGCATGTCTTATTTATGCCACACGTATTATCTAGAATCACTTGTGTTAATGTTGTTTACATTTACCCTTTGTGAAATACACAAAGAATCCACAAATATTTCACCGTGTAGAAGTTTGAGTTTTAACTACGGAGTGCTCGACACAAGTCTTACATAATACTTTGGTTATATGATATTTTGATATTGTCGCATAAGGTTGTGTCGAGGTTTATCCCAAGTTACGGGTTGGTAAAAAGTGTTTTTCATATTGTAAGTCAATAGATAGACAAAGAAGTCTTTTTTTATAAATTTCCTCTTAAATTGATCATGTCGAAGTGGGAGTTGGTCGCAACCTAAAGTGTGTCGCGATAAAATCCCGTCGAAATCAAGTGGGTGTATGTCGAGGTAAAAGTGTGTCGAGTTAAAAGTCCATAAAAAATGTGTCAACCAAAAGTGAAAGTTGAGTCCTGTTGTAGTGTAGTCTACCACAGATTTTTCTGTCGCAGTAAAACTTTGTCGCACTTAAATCCTGTTGCAGGTATTTTGGTCGAAGTTACACCATCGAAGTAAAAGGTGGGGTTTCCCGAAGGCAATGTGTCGTGGTACCAACAGTAAGGAAAAAAAATGTGACGAATTGGTTCTATGGTTGTCGAAGGGTTTCTATGGTGAATTGCATTGCTCCCACTATAGTAAGGAAGGATGTCATGGTTGGTTGTTCTAATGTTTGGAGGTCGTCATTTTAGAATGATGTGGGCTTGCACGCTCGAAGGTGTGTTTATGTTTATACATATGAGGGTTTTCTTGTTGGAAATTTGTGGGTTTTTTTGTTTTGGCTTTGGTATGTACTCTGATGAGATTCAATGGTTGTGGAATGGTTTTTGTGGTGAGTGGCTTGCCAGTTGTTTTTGCAATGAACATTGTCGGTGTTGTTTGGATGCCATCATTGCAAAATTTTGTTGGCTTTCATTCTTAGAGGTATGTTCAAGCTTTTCCCTTATTGGACTATGACATAATTGGTTGACTATGACATAATTGGTTTCTAGTTTCGTAATAGGGGTTTATTTTGTCTATGTTGAATAATATGAGGGGTTTCTGCTTGAAATTCTGTGGTTTTGTGGTTGGAATGAATTTTGTGGGTTTCCTAGTTTTGGTAGTGGTTTGTACCTTGCCATAAGTTTGTATGTTATATGTGTGTGGATTTGAGGGGCTTTAATAGCTATGGATTGGTTTGTTTTGCGAGTTGCTTTGCACTTATTGTGGCACGGAAACCGATAGACGCTTTAGATGCCTTTGAAACATAAAATCTTAAAATTCTACTATGAATTTCTTTGTAGTTGTTGTGGAAGGAAAACTTATGAATTATTTGAATTCCCTTCGAAGATAACATATTTAATGAAATAACCGTAGGTTACATGGTAGAGAAAAAAATCTAGGTTTTATTGCTCGATTAGGGGAAATCGAATTAGGTTTTGTATTTAAAGACCTAAAATCCCAAGAATTGTTTTAGGGGTTTCATGGCACCGTTGGGGAAAACAAATTTAGGGTTCCTATTTAAAGATGTAAAGCCCCATGCACTTGTAATGGTCGAGTCCTTCCTCCCCTTCCTAAAGCATGACCCTCTAGTTTTGCTCTGCACGACTGAGGGGATGAGTAACACTACATGTTCAATCATCAATATTATAAGTTGATTAGGTTTGATTCCGATCTACTAGAGGTAGTTTCCACTTCATTCAATTAGATAAGAAGTGGTGTTGCACACTAAGCAATATTGCTTGGTGGTCTAGTGGTTTTGGATTTGTTGTATGTTCCTTTAGGGCTGTGTGCCTCTATTCTCATAGATATGTTTCACATTTGATTGGTTGGATTGTGTGGACAATTATTATATTTGGGGTAAACCAAAAAACAACTAATTTGATATATTCTTTTATCATTTTTTTTAACGTGGAAACTAGTTTTGTAATTCCTTAGGGTGAAAAAAACTAGGTAATCCAAAATATTTAGGTGAAGGAAAGCTAGAGTTCTATATTGACTGTGGGGGCGAAACATTGGCCTATGTGTGATATTGACATAATTATATGATAGATTCCCAAGCTATGAAATCTATTGGTAATGCTTGAACTCATAATTGTAGTCACTCGTCCATAAATAAATCATGCAGCATTAATAGTGCTTGCCTACTAGAACTATTTATATTTAACTAATACTAGGTTAATCATTAAGCTCTAAATTGCCTTTTAACTATACGATTATTCTTTATTAGCATATGAACAATAATTTACCACTCAAGTATAGAAGGTTCATTATTCACTAGATTAGGGTTGTATATCGTCAAGGTTCTTTCCTCGCATAGAATAGCTCTTAGTACAATATATAATAGCTATCATGGACTCAAGTATTTAGGTGGATTTGTTGTTATGGGATGTTTATGCAAGAATGTTGATGTTAGAGTTATATGTAGTTAATCAAAATCAGAAGTACATTGGATTAAAATTATTCAAATAGAATACATGTAACCACACCGACCTTGTCATCACAAGTTAATGGAAATATTGCTTAGTATGCTTAGCAGCTGATATGACAAATTGAAACTTGACATACCTGGTATTAAGGCTCTTACACATATACTATGGTAGTCCTACCTTAGAACTAGTACAAACGGTGTACTGTAAGCAAAACAAGTTGTACTTAACCATGCATATGTAAGTAACTTGAATCCATATAAGATGAATGATCTCGGATGAGCTCTTTTAAGTAGTATTACTCTATAATAGCTTATGTAACCAAGGGTGTTTGGTTTAATATATCTTACATTAGTAGGGTTGTATGTGTTGTATAAATTATTCATTGGCCTTAGCATGAGGCTTGTAGCTATTAAGAGGTGTACCATTTACCCATAGTTCTATTATGTAGTAGATAAAACTATCAATCCATGTTGGTTATTGCTCATTAAAATGCCATACACTAGACTATTCTTGGATGTTATAGTTTATGTATGGTGAAGATAAATAACATTACAGTTAAGAAAAAATTTCATTCAGCTTGGGCAGTAAGGATAGTAATTGGATTAACCTAGTCATCTACTATGACGAATTCATGTCAGTGACTAGGGTCTACAACTATGAAAAAAATTTGGTGGCTTTAACAAACAATGAGTGCCATGTATGTCAATCAAATGTCGCCACATTTGTGCAACCAATTGGATTAGCTACTACGGTTGAAAAAAATAAGAAGAATTCTTAATAACTTCAAAGGAATCTGAATACAATGTTAATAGAATGTGGCTAAGTGCGAGTCTTGGGTGAGGTTGACACAAAAGAGTTTAATTTCAAAATCACACCTTTTTTTTTTTGTACTTTCGGTATTTCTAGGATATCTTATTGTAATTTGAACATGAGGTCCTTGATGCTTGCCTCATTTTCTCATGGATTTTGTTGCATGTTTTTTTCCCTTTTGTGATTGGATGTATGTCGAAGTCAATATGTATGGAAAGTGTGTAATTAACAATAGTTATATTCCTTATTACCACACATGCGATGGTGTCTACATTGTCCAAAGGTATTTAGGCTTTGTAACATAGTTTTATGTTTTTGTTTAAATAAATTTAATACATCAATACAATCAACTTAGTATAATCAATTTATTAATATTCAATTTATTGGTTTCATAGTTCTGCAATGTGATTCTCAATTAGAAACTTGCAACAAATACAAAGTAAATATGTTTTTCAATTAGTTAATACAACAAAGCAATATCCTTCCATGTGTAGGCTTTTGTTGAATGTTGAAAAGGATTGAAACAAGCTATGTTTACAAGTATTTTTCAATGGATTTATTATAATTCATAGCATGTTGTCTTTTTAAATGAACACTCTTTTATATGTATGAAGAAATAGTAATAAGCAAGTGACGATATGAAATCCATGCTTGTACTATAAGATCATGAAAGTGTGTTTGGGAAAAAGAGGAAGCAACCAACATAATATCATGTTCTAAGTGAACAAAATGAACAAAGAGCATAACATTTGTGTTTGTGGATCTGCAATCTACTATTTGTATTTGCAATAATCTATGTTTGTGTGTTTTTAGACTTGGGATTAAGAATGCTTGGTTCTAGATTGTCTTTTCAGTCTACAAGAAATGCAATGCATCTTTGTGTGTTTCTTGAAATTTTGTAGGGTGTTCATTTTGTGAGGGGAACTCACAATCTTACTAAAACTCCTTGTAAACCATGAAAATGTTGTTGGTTTGGCATTGAATTGGTTCTTCATGTCTGTAGTTTTCATAACTAACATTGTTGTTTTGACTTCAAGAAATAACGACATATTGGCATTAGCATGCCCTTTTTTCACTCGAAGTGTAGTTGTTCTTTGCATAGCATTTGCTTGTGAGAGTTTATTGCGTGTCTTTTGTGTATATTAGGCAAACTTATAGGAAGGAAATTGGTGACGATCTTTCCTCTGTAGTGGTTTATTTCTTATAGGTGTTTGTGTGGTGCATTTTTTCCATTGAACTGGTCAAGATTCCACATTGGATTAGCTCCTAATAATAGTGCAATATGTTCATGTCTAGTCTTAATGCATAAGCACATGAATTTTCCTAAAATGAACATATATTTTGGATTATAGGTATGGATATGTTAGAACAATATTCCCATCATAGACATGCCATGGACCTCCATGTTGTTCTACCTAGTGTTATTTGGCCTCATACTGTCTATTCTAGTGTCTTGGACCATAGTTTGTCCACATTTGACCACCTTCGACTAGTGATATATCCATGAAGTCTTGTTTGTCAACTTATCCACTCATTCCCTTTTTTTTGGGAGTCAATGTGTGATCCATATTTATGCAGGAACGCAATAGAATACACAAATAACCATAGAAACAAATATGCAGCGGAAATAACACTTCATTTCATTAATCAATAACTGAAACTTGATTACATACAGAATTGAAATAAACTAGTTAAAGTGCTGGTAGCTTATCTTTGAGAATAGATGTGGCAGCTACATGCCTCTGAAATCTGTGTTATAATGAGGCTCGAAGGCCTATATATTATTGAGAAACAATGGAAATCCTACACATTCAAAAACCTAACCCTAGGAGGTGAAATGCTAGAATGTGGGCCCCGTTGGGCAACTTGGTACATCAATTTCCCGGGGTCGTAACTTTAGCATACTACCTCTGTTTAACGCGCATGATACATCGTTAGAAATATTTGTTTAAGGACTACATCCATAAATAGAAAATATTGAGTTCGAAACGGACTCATATTTGCCTGACCATTCGATGTCAAAAAAACATCGTTTAGGGCCTCAAAACGGCTTCGAAAGTTTAGGACCCGAAAACTGCCAAAAATAGTAAATTGTGCTATAATTAAGGAAACTGGAAAACTGAAAGAAAAAATGGTGGGGGTCCAAGTGGAATAAGTGGGTGGCCACCAATATCCTCCTGGATCATTCCTCCCCCCTTAGGAATCAATGGTCTCCATTGCGTTGAGTTCCTCCATGAGATGAGGAAACTTCTGTTGAACTTGGTCCCTGGCGAGCCACTTTCCCTGGTGAAGGAGTTGGCCTGCTTTGACAACTCGATATAGATGGATGTTCTGGTAGTAGGTGTTCTTGATATGTGTATCCATAGTCCGATCAGTTGTGGCTTGTTCCATGCAGTCGAGGTTTAACTCTGTTGGTGTGAGTTGTTTTGCCACATCTGATGTGTCCAGTAGAGGTGGAAAGTATGGCCGAAGGTGGTCCACATTGAACACTGGGTGCAGACCAAGGAATGGTGGAATATTGAGCTCGAAGGCATTGTCCCTAACAGCCTTGGTGATGGTGTATGGCCCATATTGGAGTGGGCGAAGCTTGCAGTGGGGTCCAGCGAGGCGCTCCTTCTGGAAATGTAGCCACACTTTGTCGCCCATCTGGAAGTTGTGCTGCACCTGATGTTGAACATGTCATTGCTTGTACTTAGCGTTGGATCTGTCCAATATGTCATGAACCTATTGGTGAATGTGCTGAATGCGCTCAATGAAGCTGTTCTCCTTGGAAACTTCAGACTGGGTATGAGCTTTATCATCCTGAGTAGCTGCAAATGGCATGGCGATGTCAATGAGACATAGTGGATGGAATCCCAAGCCCACCTGAAAGGGGTTGTGGTTGGATGAGCTGTGGAGGGCCCAGTTATAGCTGTGTTGTACATAGGGGAGGCTCTCCTCCCATGTGCGTGGATGCTTTGAGTTGTACATGCGCAAAATGTGTACAATCATCCTGTTGACAACCTCTGTCTGGCCATCAGTCTGGGGATGGAAAGATGTGGAATTTGTGAGCTTGGTGTCTAGCATTAACCATAGGCTAGACCAGAATGTACTAAGGAACCTGCTGTCCCGGTATGAGATTATAGACTGTGGGATCCCAAAGTGTACCCAAACTTGTTCAAAGAAGAATTTAGCAGTGGCTTCTGCTGTGATATTCTTCTTACAGGCCACTATTATGGCCATATTTGAGAATCTGTCAATGACCACAAACGCACAGTCGTTGCCGTTCTTAGTAGAAGGAAGGCCCGACATGTAATCCATGGAGATGGATTCCCAAGATCGACTAGGGGTAGGAAACACAGTATAGAGGCCTTGCTTCTTGATGGATGGTTTGGCAATGGTGCAGGTAGTGCAGTATCGGATGTACTTCCTGACGTCTTGTCGAAGGTTCGACCAATAGAAATACTTTTGTAGTACTGCCACTATTTTCTTGACCCCGAAATGCCCAACGACCCAACTGTAGTGTGCTTCCCAAATCATCTTGGCACGCTCGATTGAAGGAACACAAAGGTGTCCCATGTGACATAGTAGTACATCCTGGAGGTGAAATTTTGGAACTTGGGGTTTCCCTCCAAGAGTGTTTGGTATGTGTGGCTGAATTCTGGATCGCTCTTGTAGAGAAGCGGCAAATCAAAAGTCTCGTTCCCACAAGAGTTGAGCATGGTGGTTATCGCCACGATCGGTGGTCAGCTGAGGTAGTCTGCAACATTATTGGTGCTTCCCTTCTTGTACTTCATGTTCAAATGAAACTGTTGTAGATATGTGGACCACTTCTGATGGTGATCATTCTGTAACTTCCCTTGTGTCTATATGAACTGTAGGGGTCGGTGGTTTGTGTGGATATTCGTTTCCTCCCCAAAATGTAATGCTTCCATTGTTGGCAAGCCTGTACAATGGAATACATCTCTTTGTCATAAGTGGGATATTTGCGGATTGTGTCGGACAGTGTGTCACTGTGATATGCCATTGGATGCCCTTGTTGAGTAAGGACTGCCCCAATATCATAGTCAGAGGCATTTGTCTCGATCTCAAATGGTTGTTGCAAGTCTAGTAATGTGAGCATTGGGGCATAGCAGAGGCGATGTTTCAATTTTGCAAATGCCTTCTATTGAGTTTTCGACCAAAAGAATTTTGCTTTCACTTCTCCCTTGGTGACTTGACTCAAGGGCCAAGTGATATGAGAGAATCCCAACACAAACCTGCGGTAGAAATTAACAAGGCCCAGAAAGCTGCGAAGCTCTGTTAGAGTAGTTGGGGATGGCCAATCCCGAATGACTTGGATATTGGTTGGATCCACATGTACCCCACACTCATCAATAATGTATCTTAGATACTGAACCTGGGTCATGCCAAAAGTGCACTTGTCCAAATTGGCACACAACTTGTACTGCCGCAATGTTTGGAGGACCTGTCGGATGTGGTGGAGGTGCTCTTCCCAAGTCTGGCTGAAGATCGGGATGCCATCCAAGTACACTACTACAAATGAGTTGGTGAATGGCCACAAGATGTCGGCCATCAGTCTCATGAAGGTTGTAGGAGCATTTGTCATCCCGAAAGGCATGACCAACCATTTGAAAAGCCCCTCCTTGGCTTTGAAGGCAGTCTTCTAGACATCGTTCAGTTCGACTAGTACCTGTGATTACCCAGACTTTAAGTCGATCTTGCTAAAATATTTCTCCCCCTTTAAGCTGGTCCAAGAGGTCATCAATCCGTGGGATTGGGTACCTATTCCGGACAGTGATCTTGTTCAACGCTCGATAGTCAATACAGAGTCTCCAAGTCCCATCCTTCTTCTGTACCAACATGATCGGGCTCCCACAGGGTGATGAACTTGGTCGGATGTGACCCTTCTGCAGAAGCTCTTAGATTTGCCTCTTGATTTCATCATTCTCCAGAACAAAGCGTCGATAAATTGGTCCATTGGGAAATGGCGCACCTGGCATCAGATCGATGGGGTGCTTGACCTAACAGTGGAGAGGCACCCTGGCGGGTGAGGTGAATATGTCTTAGTACTCCTCCACGACCTTGTCCATTTGTTGTTGTCATGTAGAGGGGCCTTGCCTGGAGGTCGTGGCCATGATCTTCTTCTTTCCTTGAGGGCGGATCATCAAGAAAACAAACTTTCCAGTTTTGGAAATGAGCTTACTGCATTGTTTTGTAGTAACCAAAGAGATAGCGGTAGGAGGTGGTACCTCTGGTATCCTGTACAAATTATTTCTCAACATAATAATAACAGCGCGAGGCCAGGACTCATACACAGCATGTCACTTCCATAAGTATGGTTGACCTAATAATACACCACAAACATCAAGAGGAGCAATATCACATAATACCTCATCGGTGAAGGGCTTAATGTTGTAGGGAAGGCGGCACTACTGGCTGATGCGGAGATCCCGTCCTTGGTGAAGCCACCTAATGGTGTACGGCTGCGGGTGTGTTGTGGTCGACAAACCCAACCATTTCACGACCTCTGCTGAAATCAGGTTATTTTGGCTCACACTATCGACAATGAACTATAGCGAGGAACTCTTTACCCACATCTGGGAGTGGACAAGACGATCCTCCTCCTCTGAATCCTTTGGTTCTTCCTTTTAGATCTTTGTGGTAGCAATGGTGGCGTTGGGCTCAGCATCGATAATATTCTTCCCTATGTCATTCCCCTTCTCGGGTTCTGATTCAGTGTCAGAGTATGCATCTAATTCAGAAGCCTTTATCTTGGCCACTAGTGACTGCTTAGCCTGACACTCACTTGTGTTGTGAGTGGGGCTCTTATGGAACTCGCACCACTTTCCCACTTCCTTCTTCGGCTTTGCAGTGTTGCTCTTTGCTTGAGGCCCTAGCAAGTTTTCTTGAGTCGCCATGCCTTAGCTGTGTCCTTGGTTCTGTGGTTTGGGGGCACCTTTCCCTTGCTTCTGATTCGCAGATCCAAAGTCTCATTTTTTCTATTTGAAATTTTGCTCAATTTTGGCAGCATACCGATATGTCGTACCAAGCAAGGAGATGTCGAGGAACTCCATTTACTCCTGAATGTATCTATGTAGACAACTGCGATACTTCAACACCAAATGTTTCTCTGAATCTTTGATACCCAATTTGGTGCGCAGGGTATGGAACAGATTCGCCAGCTCATGCACATCTTGATCTATTTGATGCCACAGCGTAGTCCATTGTATGTACTTGTCCTCATAGCTCCCCACCAGATAATACTGTCCCTTTATGGCATCTCGGAAAGAATTCCAAGTGGGTACGACTAAGAATAGAGAGGGTTCCTCCTTGTCCTTTCTCTCATAGTAGGTTTCCCACCAGTCCTTGACATGGGGGGCGGCTTTAGTAGAGAAAAAGTAATCTTTTCTTGGTTAGAAAAGTCATGAACCGAGAAATACCCTTCTAATATATTCAACCACCTATCTACGGCGTCTGCATCTATTCGGCCATCAAAAATGGGAATGTCGAAGTTTATTTGTACCTTAAAAGGGTTGCACCTCCAGAGTGGCTGCTAGATGTAGATGTACCGCCAGTGGGAAGTCATTGAAGGATCTGGGCAAAGTTATCCATCATCGCATTTCTTTGATTTTCAAGGGCCTCCTCGAGCAACATTTTTATAGGATCTTATGCGCCCTCGTCTTTCTTTTCATCCCCCATGGGTGGTCATCGGGATTTGCGAGGTTGATCTTGCAAAGGTTCAACCAGATCGAGCCCTAACTCTTTATACCCCGCCCTTGTTGGGGACATGCAAAGAAGGATCAAGAAAGAGCAGATTGCTCTGATACCACTAATCCAGATTTATGCAGGAACACAACAGAATACACAAATAACCATAGAAACAAATATGCAGCAGAAATAACACTTCATTTCATTAATAAATAACTGAAGTTCTTGATTACATACAGAATGGAAATAAACTAGCTAGAGTACTGGTAGCTTATCTTTGAGAAGAAATGCGGCGGCTACATGCCTCTGAACTCTGTGTTACAGTGAGGCTCGAAGGCCTATATATTATTGAGAAACAATGGAAACCCTACACATCTAAAAACCTAACCCTAGGAGGTGAAACGCCAAAATGTGGGCCTCGTTGGGTAACTTAGTACATCAATTTCCCGAGGTCGTAACTTTAGCATACTACCTCCGTTTGACGTGCATGATACATCGTTAGAAAGATATGCTTAAGGACTACATCCATAAGCTACAAATATGAAGTCCAAAACAAACTCATATTTGTCCGACCATTCGATGCTGAAAAACGTTGTTTAGGGCCTCAAAACGGCTCCGGAAGTTTAGGACCCGAAAACTGCCAAAAATAATAAATTGTGCTATAATTAAGGAAACTGAAAAACTAACAGAAACAATGGTGGGGTCCATTTGGAATAGGTGGGTGGCCACCAATATCCTCCTGGATCAATGCATCCCTCTACGTTGCATTTATGAGGGAGTTATGGAATTTCCCCTTTTTAAGGAGATTTAGTACGCCCTCTTGAGGATTTGGTAAACTTGTACATCCATGTATGTTCATTGAACCTCATTATGGACCAATCTAGGAGTTACACTTGAATTCATGTCATTGATGGGTGAATGGGTCAAATCCAAAATGATCGTGCTCAAATAGGAAGAATATTTGACTCTAAAAGTATAACCGTGTTGTAATATTCTTATTACTGGTATGCATGTTTTACTAGGTAGAGATGATTTGTAATGGTAGGACCATATTAAGTCTTCACTAGTTTTGTTTTTCATTGCAAATAATGATTACAATATTGCATAGCTACTTGGATATAAATTATGAGACCATCTATTCTACTAGGCATTTCCTTGTTTTTATTCAATTAGTAGATGACATAAAAACCATATTGCTTGCTCTCTTATGTATTTACTATTTTATGCAGCAAAGAATAATGAGTCAATATATAACAATATTCCTTGTCTATGTATTTAGGCCTCTATCTGGTACATGAAAGTTGAAAATGTTTACTATGTTATGCAGCAAATAATAATGAGTCAATATATATCAATATTCCTTGTATATGTATTTAGGCCTCTATCTGGTACATGAAAGTTAAAAGTGATTGTGGTCATTTTATCATTGAGATTTCTTTTATTTGTATTATTGTAACTTTAGTCTCTTGCATTGATGCTACAGGGGTCATAATGGTAATGGCAAACTCTCTTATTCTAGGTGCTTGGAGTACTTTGGCCCTTGGTCGTATTACAAAACCTCAAGTGGGATCAAACATGAATAATGATTTTTTTTTGTTCCGCAAAAGCCTTATACTGCTTTTGGTACCTTCTGTGAGCATCCAATATATCCTCTTACTATCTCAGAGAAAACTAAGCCACTTACAAAGGAAGGTGTTGGTACAAATATTGACCACGCCCATTTATGAATATTTCTGTGATTATTAGTTTCATATTTTAATTCACATATTCCATTTTTTAATTTAAAATATAATATTTTTCCATTCCAAGAAATGAAATAGTAGAAAGTTTGGGAAGCCTGAGTGATCAAGGTCAACGTTCAACAAGAATTCAAGCTCAGAAAGTTGCATGGAGGATAATTAAAGAAGGATGAGCCTGAATTTCAAACCACTTAATCGACGTGGAAGATGATGATGGAGTCAGATTTTCAAAAGCAGTAATGCAAAACCATCTCTCTCGCGATGCTGAAACCACCCATGGGAATTTGCAATTTAACGCGTGGGAGGATACGATTTTGATTAAGGGAATGATCAAAGTATGTCGGCGTTCAGTGCTGGAAACATGTCTTCTCACAGCTGCCATTTCTGCGAACGGAAACCAAATGTTTGAAATCAATTATATTTTTGTATGTGCCCAAAATATAGGAAATATTATGACACATGCATTTTAGAGTCGTTCCCACTACAGTGAAATCGCCATTATCTACCTACGACTTCATGCATTTTCCTAGTTTGTATGAATTACAACTCGTTGAAGTTAACGAGAACCTCTAAACACTCACAATTAAGTCTTTGCATTGTGATACGACTATTGTACAGTACTTAACACTTGTCCTCGAGGACAAGCATGAACTACACAAATGTTAGCCGGTCTAAATCTACCTTGTCCACCTTGCATCTATTGTCGTTTCTTTCCATTTCCAGGTGTTAATACCATTACATGCAAGTTGAAGATGTAGTTCAGGGAACTTTACATACCACACGATACAATTTAGCACGATTTGGAATTATGGTTAATTTGGCGTTCATTCAAAATAAGGCAAAGCTAATTGTTAACAGGGACGAAGATAAATGCCATGCATATGGAGGATTTCAGTGGGGTATTAAGGTTAAATGATGTCCGAGAAAATTGTTACGAGCTTTGTTTCCATTGCAACTAAGGCATTATCGCTGGTATACGAAGGTGAAAACTGAGAGGTCGTAGAATGAAGCAACATCCAAGTCAACAGAAGTATGACACGGGATCCAATCCTACTTGCTTCAAGTGCTTCAATAGTTCGAGGTAAGCTGCACTTTCTGCTTTCTCCATCTTTACAACAAACTGAACTTGAAATATGTCTTCTATACTGCAAAAACACAAAAAATAATAGCGATTAATGGCATTCAACAGTTACCTCCAGCTTGTTATAAATACTCGCTTCAATTCAGTTCTCCCTCGTCTCTCAGTTCCATCAAAAAACCGTTGGTAGCGTTCTGTTTGTGTGCGAGAATGAAGATTGCAGAAGTTGTGATAATGGTCGTTGTGGCACTGGCAATTGTGAGCTCTTATGAGGCTCAGCAAGCGTCTAATGTTAGGGCAACTTACAATAACTATAATCCCCAAAACATTGGCTGGGATTTGGGAAAGGCTTCTGCATACTACGCCACCTGGTATGCCATCAAACCACTGGAATATTGGAGGAAGAAATATGGGTGGACTGCCTTCTACGGCCCTATAGGAGCCCATGGTCAGGCATCACGCGACAAATGCTTAACGTAGAACTGCAAACGCTAGAAACATATTTGCATGTTTGATAACAAATAGAGTCAAGATCAATCTCTGCTGCTCAATAATGAAATGATCGATCTCTTCTGTACATGGTTTGTGTTTGTTGATACAGGTGAATAACAGAGAAACTGGAGCATCTGTGATAGCCAGAACTGTAATTGATCAGTGCTCCAATGGTGGACTGGATTGCTTTGGCGTTGGCGATGCTCTCCAGCGAAATGTTGCTCTTCGCACAATTGATGAATCAGGTTATGCAAAGCTTAATTTGGAACTAGGTTTTTGTGGAGCAAACCCTGGCCGCTCTTCGGGCAGTTGGAATGGCCGATCGTATGTTTTCCCGTCGAGAATGACCGGATCGCCTGGATCTCCTGCATAGCATTGAACAGAGATGAATTTGTAGGTGAGAAGGGGCAGGCGGTGGTCTAGGGGTGGAAACGATGGCGGCTGTCTCTGGTGCTGGTGGTGCAGGCGGTAGAAAGAGGTGGCGCTGGTATAGGAGGTGGAAACCTTGGTCGTGACAGCGATGAGGTAGAGGTCTCAGATAATTAGTAAGTTTTTTCTAAAACCAAGGAGGCCGCTGCCGGTCCGGCAATAACATCCTCAACTTTTTAGCGAATTGCAAGCATCCAGAGAAATATGTGTTTTGGGATGGAACTCATCCCACTGAGAAAGTCTACCGATTGGTTTCTCGTCAGATTTGGCGTGGAAATACTTCCTTCATCTCCCCTTTCAATCTCAAAACTCTGCTGCGCAGACTCTGAGAAATTGATATTTTTTTCGTTGAATTTGTATTTGGGTATTGGAGCCTTTCAGATTTGCAACTTCATCAATTCATTGTTTAAGGTTTTTTAATATAGTCGTAGGCCGCATGCGGTTTGGGCAACATATTTTATTAATCGTAATGTTTTTTCTCCATCGATACCCATAACTGGTTGAGTGCATCAGAATTGTATAGCTCAGACTTTGGACCCTTCATTTCTTTTATAAAATGCTGAAGAAAGCTTTTGGATACATAATCAATTAACCCTAACTAGGCAAGCATTTAAGATTGTAATTCTATTTAACATATTCTTTATGTGATGTGAATCAAATGATCCGCAACGAATGACCTTAGAATTCACGAAAACCATAAGAGTTTGTGAATTGAATTGTTGAAACTGTTGGTTGATGAAACCAAATTACGGCAATTAGAAACGGTTGAGATCCAGCTCACCAACCCATTGCAAGCTCATTTAGTTAGTTGTGGTTGGTAGTTTCCTCCTTGAATGTTGTATTAAATGATCACCGACTTCCTTAAGAAGTCAATCTCCACAAGGCTCTAGACACCCATTTCTCGAGAAATCTCTGTAATTCTGCCTGCAATGTAATTTTGTTGTTGGTTTTCTTGGCCTGAAAAAGAACGCTGTTGGAAATAGAAACACAGTTTTGTACCCATAACTATTGCTGAGTATATGTGTTTATATGTCTGTATATTTGTTTTATGATGGTTGTATGTGACTTCATATTCTGCCTGTATGCTGATTCAATCAGTTTATGTGCCAGCCTATGTTATAGTTAGTTTTCTTTTATATTTGTTGTGTATTGGATAACAGGCTATCTGCTATCCATATTCCAAAAATCAACAGGTGAAGAATTAGATGTGGCTAACAGAAACATGGGACTGAAGGAAGCAATTAACTCATTCTGGTACAAAGATTCAGTAGCTGCTTTATTCACAACAACTTGTATCATAGCCAGCGCCTGTTGTAGAAGAAGTTGGCCATTAGAGGTTGTTTGGTGTGCATTTGCTCTGCCTATAAGCCTGTGAGATTTTGAGGAGGCCAGAATTGGAGAGTGGGAGTTTTCGGTGATGCTATTTGAAGCAACATGGAGAGTACAACTGTGAATGACATGGAGAAGCTAAATGGGACTAATTTTGCTCTGTGGAAAGCATAAATGGAAGACATATTGATCTTAAAATATCAATATTTTTCCATTGAAGGAGCATCAAGTAAACCTTCATCAATGATAGATGAAGAATGGAACAAGCTTGACAGGAAGGCCATTGCTACAATCAAGCAATACTTAGCAAAGAATGTCTAGTTCAATGTGGCTGGAGAGAAGACAGCAGTAGATCTATGGAAGAAACTACATGATCTGTATGAGAAAAACACAACATCAAACAAGGTATTTTGATGAAGAAGCTATACAATTTGAAGATGAAGGAGGGTGCTTCAGTTGTAGAGCACCTAAATGAATTCAACATCATTACGAGTCAGCTTTCCTCTGTTAAAATTGTGTTGGATGATGAAATCGGAGCCATCCTTCTCATGTGCTCCATGCCAGACAGCTGGGAGAATTTGATATTTTCTATAAGCACTTCAGCTCCTGCAGGGACCCTGAAGTTTGATGATGTTAGCAGCAGCTTAATGAATGAGGAGCTGCGACGAAAACCAGGGAGGAGAAGCTCTCACCATTGCTGATCGTGGAAGGAAAATTGACAGAACTAGGCAAAGGCGTTCCAAGTCAAGTGGTAGATCAAAATCAAGAAGAGGTAGAATTACTTGCTATCATTGTGGAAAACTAGGACACATGAAAAGAGAATGTCAGATATGGAAGAAAGAAAAAAAGGAGCAAAAATCAGCTAGCTCAAACCGAAAATCAGCCAACACAAATGAAGGTGAGACCACTGCTATAGTTTCAGATAGTGATGTTTTATTTACTGTTTCAATGGAAGATGCATGCCTATACACCTCTAGCAGTAGCATCGATTGGATTCTAGACTCTGGGGCATCTCACCATGTAACCCCATCCAAAACCAATTTTGTCTCATATGAAGTTGGAGACTATGGCCGAGTACATCTAGGAAACAATCACTTTTGTGACATTGTTGGAGTGGGAGATGTCCAAATCCAAACAAAGGATGGGCATGATTTATTGTTAAAACAATTCGGGCATGTTCCAGAGATGCGTATGAGCCTAATCTCAGTGGGACAATTGGATGATGAAGGTTGCTCCACTAGCTTTGGAAAGAGTGGCTAGGAAATTAGCAAAGGGGCAATGGGCATGGCTAGAGGATTCCAAACAGGGACACTGTATACATTGAGAGCAACAACAAGAAAATCAAATGTGGCTGCTGTTGCAAAAGAAGAAACCTCACCAAATTTGTGGCATAAGCGTTTGGGCCACATGAGCGAAAAAGGCCTAAAAATTCTTGTTGACAAAAATCTTCTTCCAGGTTTGAAATCTTATGACCTTGATCTTTGTGAGCATTGTATATATGGTAGGCAGCGTAGAGTCTCATTTATGAGAGGAGGCCATGAAAGAAAAAAGAATCTATTGGAATTGGTATACTCTGATGTATTTTGGCCGATTAATGTTAACTCTCTAGGAGGAGCTTCATATTTTGTTACTTTCATAGATGATGCATCTAGAAATGTTTGGACCTATCCTATGAAGAGAAAATATGAGGTATTTGAGATATTTCAAAAATTTCATGTCGGTGTTGAAAGAGAGACTAACAAACTGCTCAAGTACTTAAGGAAAGATAACGGTGGGGAATATTGCTCCAATGCCTTAAAGGACTATTGCAACAAATTTGGCATAAAGCATGAGAAGACTGTCCCTGGTACTCCTCAACAAAATGGTACTGCATAAAGGATGAATCACACCATCATGGAGAAGGTGAAGAGCATGTTGTCAAATTCTGGGTTGGAGAAGCATTCTTGGGCAAAAGCAGTGAGGACAGCTTGTTACCTCATCAACCGATCGCCTACAACAGCCTTGGACAGTGGCATCCCTGAAGAAGTTTGGACCAGCAAGAAGGTAAACTAATCTCACTTGAATTTTTTTGGATGTGAAGCATTTGTACACATTCCCAAAGAGCAAAGAACCAAATTAGATAACACATCCATGAAATGTATTTTTCTTGGGTATGCTGATGGTGAATTTGGTTATCGTTTGTGGGATCCAGTTAAATCCAAAGTTATTAGATGTAGGGAAGTCATATTCAATGAGTTAGAAATGTTCAAGAAGCCTACATGTGATATGAAGGTCAAGAAATTAATTGATAGGTTTGTTGAGCAATAAGAAAACATCCCACCATTGCAAGAAAATAATGGACAGCAGGCAGAAAATGGTGGAAAACCAGCTGAAGATGATGGACATCCTGTTGAAAATTATGGGCAGCAAGAAGAAGAAGCCTTGCAACAACCACTACAACAAATCCAACTAGAAAATATACCACCACAACCGGTTCGCAGGTCCACTAGGCTTCATAATCCATCACAAAGGTATCCTCCCTCAAATTATATTTTGTTAACTGATGAAGGTAAACCTCATTGTTTTCAGGAAGCTTGTGATGATGATCATAGCAAAGATTGGAAGAGAACCATGCAGGAAGAAATTGATTCTTTGTTGGAGAACAAAACATGGGAGCTAGTAAAGCTTCCAAAAGGAAGAAAAACTCTTCAAAACAAGTGGGTGTACAAGATCAAGCATGAGGGTGAAGGATAGAAGGAGAGGTACAAGGAAAGGTTGGTGGTGAAGGGATTTTCCCAAAAAGAAGGTATTGATTTTAATGAAATTTTTTCACCTATTGTTAAAATGTCATCCATTAGAATTATTCTTGGTCTTGTTGCTACTTTAGATTTAGAGTGTGAACAACTAGATGTGAAGACTGCCTTCCTTCATGAAGAATTGGAGGAGGAGATTTATATGGAGCAGCCAGAAGGATTCAAAACAAAAGGCAAAGAAAACTTGGTTTGTAAATTGAAGAAGAGCCTCTTTGGGCTGAAACAAGCACTCGCCAACGGTATAAGAGCTTTGATTCATTCATGTTGGAACATGGTTTTAGGAGATTAGAGGTTGATCATTGTGTTTACATTAAAATGTATGACCAAGAAAGGTTTATCATTTTGCTGCTATATGTGGATGACATGTTAGTTGTTGGGCATGATAAGAGTATGGTTAACATGTTAAAAAAGGACTTGGGAATTCAATTTGCAATGAAGGATTTGGGCCAAGCACAACAAATATTGGGCATGAGGATCATACGTGATAGAAAGAACAAAAGGTTGTGGCTGTCACAAGAAAGGTATATTGAGAAGGTGCTTAATAGGTTCAACATGAAGGATGCCAAACCAGTGGGAACACCTCTTGTATCCCACTTCAAATTGAGTGTTGATTTGTGCTCTTGTAATGACAAGGAGAAGGAGGAAATGAGAAAAATACCCTATGCTTCAGCAGTTGGCAGCTTGATGTATGCCATGGTATGTACACTCCCAAACATTGCACACTCAGTGGGAGTAGTGAGAAGATTTCTTGCCAATCCCGGCAAACAACATTGGCAAGCGCTAAAGTGGATTTTAAGGTACCTCAAAGGTACTAGTCATTATTGTTTATGTTATGGCAATCCTAATACTGTGATTAAAGGTTTTACAGATGCAGATATGGTTGGAGACGTGGACACTAGAAACTCCACCATTGGTTACTTGTATACATTTGCAGGTGCAGCGATGTCTTGGGTATCTAAGCTACAAAAAATTGTAGCTCTCTCCAAAACCAAGGCAGAATACATAGCTGCAACAGAGGCTTGCAAAGAGATGTTGTGGATGCAGCGATTCCTAGGAGAACTAGGAATAAAGCAGGACAAGTACATGTGTTGCATTGTGACAGTCAGAGCACCATTCACTTGGCGAAAAACCCAGCATTTCACTCAAGGACCAAGCACATTGATCTAAGGTACCACCGGATTTGCCAAGTGTTAGAAGAAGGGCATTTAAATTTGGAAAAGATTCATACTGCTGAGAACCGTACTGATATGCTCACTAAAGTTTTGCCAAAAGACAAGCAAGAGCTTTGTAGAAGCTTGGTTGGCTTGGGAGTAACATGATCCATAGTTTTGAATGAATAACCAGAGATTTGCCTCCATTTAATTTCAAGTGGGAGAATGCTGGTTGATGAAACCAAATTACGGCAAATAGGAACCGTTGAGATCCAACTCACCAACCCATTTCTAGCTTATTTAGTTAGTTGCGGTTGGTAGTTTCCTCCTTGAATGTTGTATTAAATGATCATTGACTTCCTAAAGAAGTCAATCTCCACACCGAGATTCTCCCGAAGGCTCTAGACACCCAGTTCTCGAGAAATCTCTGTAATTCTACCCACAATGTAATTTTGCTGTTGGTTTTCTTGGCCACGACTGCTGGTTAATGAAAAGGAACGCTGTTGGAAATAGAAACACAGTTTTGCACCCATATCTATTGTTGAGTATATGTGTTTATATCCCTGTATATTCGTTTCATGATGGTTGTTTATGACTTCATATTCTGCATGTATGTTGATTCAATCAATTTATGTTCAAGCCTATGTTATAGTTTGTTTTCTTTTATATTTGTTGTGTATTGGATAACATGCTATCTGTTGTCCATATTCCAAAAATCAACAGGTGAAGAATTAGATGTTGCTAACAGAAATAGAGGACTAAAGAAAGCAGTTAACTCATTCTGGTACAAAGATTCAGAAGTTAGTTGCTCTATTCACAACAGAAACATTCAGTCCCTTTTCTTCACCAAGTAATGAATGTAAATTGTATAGGAGTGATACTATGTGCCATCAATAAGTTGTATCATTTTCTAAAGAGATTTCCTATTAGTCCATGTGGAGCAGGGGTTATAGTTTTCAATCACTTGGAATCTGTTACCGTACTCACATGGACTTTGGTTTTTGATTTTAACATATGGTTTTTCCGCTCTGGTTTAAATGGTGTTCAATTGTTTTCGGCTCGGGTTTAAATGGTGTTTAATTGTGAATTGTCTAACTCAACAATGAATTGGTCAATTGCCATGGGGATAAATCAAAATATTTCTAAATTTGAACTCAAATTATTTCCTAATTGAACCAAATGGTTGCTTAGTTAGACGCCTCTATTTAATTTTTAACCAAATGTGCAGCGATCTAGTCCGTCAGCCCTCGGATGAGGTTGGTGTATGCAATTGGCAGAATTTGTCATCCTTATCCACGACGTTTACCATCGGGTTTTGGATCCCAGAATGTGGTGGCGCAATGGCGTCACCTTCTCAACCTAGATTTGGTCTACATGTGGTTTGGGTGTGGGTTTCATGAGGTTTTATGGTTGTCTCTTAATTTGCATTTCAACAGTTTGTATAACAATGGATATGGTGTGTTTGGGTTGCGGTTTATATTCTTGCTTACGGCTGTTGTTTTGGCTATTTGGAAATATTAATTATTTTTAGATCTACATTACGTTTTAATTGACCAAGTCAAATTTTGTAGAAGTACATTGTTGTTAGTTAGCTTGTCGTTGAATTGTATTTTTAAAGTTAAGTTTCTAGGTAGAGAATTATTACAGTTTTTAATGATAGTTAGTTTGTCATTGAATTGTATTTTTGAAGTTAAGTTTTTAGGTAGAGAATTATTATTGTTTTTAATGATAGTTGGTAGCTTTCAAGAGAAGCAACTTTAGTCTTTGTATATGAAGAAGAAAAATGAAAAAGAGTGGGGAGGGGAGAGAAGAGAGTAAGTGCCGAGTGTGGTGGAGAAAGAAGAAGAAAAACTCTCGGAAGAGTTCTAGAGCTCAAGCACATGTGTTCAGGATTGTGTTAAGAGCCCAAGTTCTTTAGAAGGTGAAACATCCTTGTAAATGTCCAAGTTTGTAATTTGTTCTTTTGTTGTGTCAGGATAATATATAATTTCATAGCTTACTTAATATTTTGGTTATATGATTGTGTTGAGGTTTATCCCAAGCCTTTGTGAAAAGTGTTTTTAAATTTTAAAAATATGGTTGTACACACATGTCGAATTTCCAAACTCCAATTTTCTCAAGAAAGAATTATGAGTATTAGTTTGTAATAATGAAGGATTTGTTCATAGGTCAATATGTATGGGAGACAGTCCAAAATGGCTATACAAAACGAGCAGACTAGGAAGCATATAATAATCTCACGCAACCTAAGAAGGATGCCTTGAGGGAACAAAGGAAGAAAGATGGAAAGGCTCTCTTCTACATACACCACGCAATGCATGAAAGCATACTCCCAAGAGTAGCAGTAGAAAAGACAGGTAAGCAGCAATGGGATACATTGGAAACCACCTATCAAGGATTGGACAAGGTAAATACTTCTAGATTGCAGATTCTTAGAAGAGAGTTTGAATTTCTGTCAATGAGAGATACAGAGTCAGTTGAATTATTCTACACTAGAGTCATTGGTCTGATAAATCAATTGAAATTTCATGGAGAAAATATAAAAGATAGAAGAATTGTTGAAAAAAATCTTAGAACTCTTCCCCCGAGATTTGAATCCTTAGTTGTGACCATGGAAGAAAACAAAGACCTATCATAGTTTACCATTGATGAGTTACAAGCCTTGCTCATCAATCATGAACATAGAATCAATATATTGAATACATCATTAGAAGGTGCATTTGCAGGACAATCATCTATAATTCATGGAAGAGGTAGGGGGAGATATAATTCTAAAGGCATAGAAAAATGTTTTTTCCAGAGGAGGACGCAACAACAGTCCTACAAATGTCATTGGTAGAGGACAAAATCATAACCATAGTCATCCAAGTGGTCACAGGTTTGATAAGTAAAAAATACAATGTCATTACTGCAAGAAATTTGGTCATTATGCATATGAATGCGGGAAGATGCAATATGACCAAGGAAATCAAGGTCAAAACCAGTCAAGCAACACCAATACTTTTGTCGAGCACAATGTTGTTGGCATGTGCATCACCAATTGAATGTAATGTTGTCCAAGAAACTCCATGTGACATATGGTATTTAGATTCAGGTTGTAGCAATCATTTGACTGATAATTTAAATTTGTTTTCCAATCTAGATAAATCAGTTCAAATTGATGTCACACTTGGAAATAATGGCCAAGTCACTATTTTGGGAAAATGTATTGTTGGTATTCTAACCAAACAGGAGGAGCAAAAGATTATTCTTGATGATTATTATGTCGAAGGTCTGAAATGCAATTTGTTGAGCATTGGAAAAATGATACAAAAAGATTATAGAGTCTACATTAAATACAATCATTGTGTGATTAAAGATGTGCGTTCAAGCAATCAACTGATAGAAAAAGTACCAATGACAAGAAATCACTTGTTTCCTTTGAGGATAATGCCAGACATGAAAGGAAAGGAAAATTCAGGAGTTGCATTCAAGGCAAATACAAAAGAAGCAGACAAGCACTGCAACAAGATAGAAAAGGGTAGTGATGAAATTCAAGCAACATTTCAATCAGAGATTCAGGATGAGTCCTGGATGTGGCATTTCATATTTGGAAATCTGAATTTTGGAGGGATGAAGCTACTGCACATGAAGAATATGGTGAGAAGATTTTCATTGATCGACAAGCAAGAAAGACTTTGTGAAGGTTGCATTTTTGGCAAGCAACATAGAGAGACTTTTCAAGTAGGAAAGTCATACAGAGCATGCACACCACTTGAGATTGTGCACTCTCATATTTGTGGCCCAATGTAGACACCATCCATGGGAGGCTGCAATTATTTTCTTACTATTATTGGTGACTTCACAAGAAAAACATGGGTATATTTTCTAAAACATAAATCTTATGCATTTGGATGTTTTAAACAATTCAAAGCACTCATGGAGAAGCAAGGTGGATACAACATCAAAATCCTAAGGATAGATAGAGGCAGTGAATATGTCTCAAATGACTTCCTAAATTTCTGCAAGACCCATGGCATATGCAAGAAATTCATTGTGCAGTATACACCTCAGCAGAACGATGTCGCAGAGAGAAATAATAGAACCATTATGGAGATGGTGTGCATCATGATGGCAACAAAGCATTTGTCAGATGAATACTAGGCTAAAGCAGTCGCAACTGTTGTATATATTATGAACCAGTGTATGAAAAAGAGCATGAAGAACAAAGTCCCTCAAGAAGCATGGAAAGCTGTGAATCACAATGTTTCTCATTTAAAATTTTTTGGTTATGTCGCATATGCTTATGTTCCAGATGAGCTGAGAAGGAAATCAGATAGTAAGGGATGGAACTGTATTTTTGTTGGTTACTCTGAAGACACAAAAACATACAAGTTATATGACTCTGTTGCAAGGAAAGTAATCATTAGTTGTGATGTTCAATTTGTTGTGAATGAATCATGGGATGGAACCGTCAAGAAGAATGTCAAGATTGTGTCGACTTTCGAGCATGATGACATGGAAGAGGAAGTGGTTCAAACACCACATGTAAGTCAAAATGTCGCAGCAACATCGACTCCCAGGACACCGCGACATGTTCCAGCACAAGGAACGTTGACACAAATCGTATCCCAAGCTACACTGACAAGCACACCAAGAGGATATCAAACTCTATCAAGCAATTTTTCGAGGTTGACATTGACAGATCCAATAAAGACAAGAAGTCCGTGTGGGATATATGAAACTGGTACACCAAATTCATTCTCTCTTTTTGCATTATTTTCTCAAATAGATGATCCTCTAACATTTGAGGAAGCTATCGAAGATGAAGTATGGGCACAAGCCATGGATGAAGAAATAGAATGCATTGAGAAGAACCAAACATGGGAGCTGGTAGATGTACCAAAAGATAAGGATGTAATTAGTGTCAAATGGATTTACAAGACCAATAAATATGTTGATGGGAATGTGCAGAAGCACAAGGAAAGAATGGCCGCAAGAGGGTTCACAAAACAGCCCAACATAAACTTCAATGAAACTTTTGCACCTATCGCATGCATGGATACAATCAGAACAGTTTTGGCCATTGCTGCACAAAACAAATGCCATGTTTATCAAATGGATGTTAAATCGGCATTTTTGAATGCCTATATGGAGGAGGAAGTGTGTGTGGAGCAACCACAAGTATATGAAGTTCCATCACAAGAACATAAAGTATACAGGCTGAAAAAGGCACTCTATGATTTGAAGCAAGTGGGCCTAGAGCTTGGTAAAGTCGCATTGATTCCTATCTCACCCATAATGGATTTCACATAAGTGAAAGTGAATCGAAGCTATACACCAAAGTTAATGAGAAAGGTAACATGTTAATTGTCTTCATGTATGTGGATGATTTAATTTTTATTAGTGATTTTGGCATAAAAGTTTTTAGAACAATCATGGAAGGTGAATTTGGAATGACTGATTTGGGGTTTATGAAGTTTTTATGGGAATTGAAGTCCATCATCCTGAAAGTATAGAACAATAATTTACCACTCGAGTATAGAAGTTTCATTATTCACTAGATTAGGGTTGTATATCGTCAAGGCTCTTTCCTCACATAGAATAGCTCTTAGTACCATATAGAATAGCTATCATGAACTCAAGTATTTAGGTGGATTCGTTGTTATGGGACGTTTATGCAAGCATGTTGATATTAGAGTTATATGTAGTTAATCAAAATCAGTAGTACATTAGGTTAAAATTATTCAAATAAAATATATGTAACCACACCGACCTTGTCATCACAAGTTAATGGAAAGATTACTTAATATGCTTAATAGCTGATATGAATAAGTTGGAACTTGACATACCTAGTATTAAGGCTCTTACACATATATTATGGTAGTCATACCTTAGAACTAGTACAAACGGTGTACTGTAAGCAAAACAAGTTGTACTTGACCCTTGAATCCATACATGAGATTAATGATCCGGGATGAGCTCTTTTAAGTAGTATTACTCTATAATAACTTACGTAACCAAGGGTGTTTGGTTTAATATATCTTACATGAGTAGGGTCGTATGTGCTGTAATAAATTATTCATTGGCCTTAGCATGACGCTTGTAGCCATTAAGAGTTGTGCCATTTACCCATAGTTCTATTATGTAGTAGATAAAACTATCAATCCATGTTGGTTATATCTCATTAAAATGCCATACACTATACTATTCTTGGATGTTATTGTTTATGGATGGTCAAGATAAAGAACATTAGAGTTAAGAAAAAATTTCATTCAGCTTGGACAATAAGGATAGTAACTGGATTAACCTAGCCATCTACTATGATGAATTCATTTCAGTGACTAGGGTTTGCAACTACGAAAAAGTTTTGGTGACTTCAACAAACAATGAGTGCCATGTATGTCAATCAAATGTCGCCACATTTGTGCAACCAATAGGATTATCTACAACGGTTGAAAAAAATAAGAAGAATTCTTAATAGCTTCACTCGAATATGAAAACCATGTATGTTAATAGAATGTGGCTAAGTGCAAGTCTTGGGTTGGGTGAGGTTGACATAAAAGATTTTAATTTCAAAATCATACTTGTTTTTTTTAAATTTTCTTATACTTTAGGTATTTCTAAGATATCTTATTGTAATTTGAACATGAGGTCCTTGATGCTTGCCTCATTTTCTCTTTTTTTTTTCATGGATTTTGTTGCATGTTTTTTTTTTCCTTTTTGTGATGGGATGTATGTCGAAGTCAATATGTATGGAACGTGTGTAATTAACAATAATTATATTCCTTATTACCACACATGCCATGGTGTCTACATTGTCCAAAGGTATTTAGGCTTTGTAACATAGTTTTATATATTTTTAAAATAAATTTATTACACCAATACAATCAACTTAATATAATCAATTTATTGGTTCCATAGTTCTGTAATGTGATTTCCAATCAGAAACTTCTAAACAAATACAAAGTAAATATTTTTTTAAATTAAATGTTAATAAAAAAAAGCAATATCCTTCAATGTGTTCATAGGATTTTGTTGAAAGTTGAAAAGGATTGAAACAACCAATGTTTACAAGTATTTTTCAATGGATTTATTATAATTCATAATTATATGTACGAAGAAATAGTAATAAGCAAGTGAGGATATGAAATCCATTCTTGTACATAAGATCATGCTAGTGTGTGCGGATATGAAATCCATGCTTGTACCATAAGATCATGCAAGTGTGTGTGGGCCAAAGAGAAAGCAGCCAACATAATATCATGATTTAAGTGAACAAAATGAACAAAGAGCATAACATTTGTGTTTGTAGATCTGCTGCAATCTGCTATTTGTGTTTGCAATAATCTGTGCTTGTGTGTTTTTAGACTTGGGATTAAGATTGCTTGGTTCTAGATTGTTTTTCCAGTTTATAAGAAATGCAATGCATCCTTGTGTGTTTCTTACAATTTTGTAGGGTGTTCATTTTGTAAGGGGAACTCACAATCTTACTAAAACTCCTTGTAAACCATGAAAAATGTTGTTGTTTTGGCATTGAATTGCTTCTTCGTGTTTGTAGTTTTCATAACTGAAATTGTTGTTTTGACTTCAAGAAATAGCGACATAAGGGCATTAACATGCCCTTTTTTCACCCTAAGTGTAATTGTTCTTTGCATAGCATTTGCTTGTGAGAGTTTATTGCGTGTCTTTTATGTATATTAGGCATGTACTTATAGGAAGGAAATTGGTGATGATCTTTCCTCTGTAGTGGTTTTTTTCTTACAGGTGTTTGTGTGGTGCATTTTTCCCATTGAATTGGTCACGATTCCACATCGGATTAGCTCCTAAAAATAGTGCAATATGTGCATGTCTAGTCTTAATGCATAAGCACAAGAATTTTCCTGAAATGAACATATGTTTTGGATTATAGACCTATGGATATGTTAGAACAATATTCCCATCATAAACATGCCATGGACCTTCATGTTGTTATACCTAGTGTTATTTGGACTCATAGTGTCCAGTCTAGTGTATTGGACCATAGTTTGTCCACATTTGACCACCTTAGACTAGTGATATGTCCATGAAGTCTTGTTTGTCGACTCATCCACTCATTCCCTTCTTTTCGGGAGTCAATGTGTCCCTCTACCTTGCATCTAAGAGGGAGTTATGGAATTTCCCTTTTTTAAGGAGATGGAGTACGCCCTCTTGAGGATTTGGTAAACTTGTACATTAATGGACGCTACTTAGCCAACCACTCACCTTTTGCATACGCCTAATGGATCCTTTCACACTGTTTAACTAGCTTAACCTCATCATGGTCCATCTATGTTCATTGAACCTCATTATGGCCCAATCTAGGAGTTACACTTGGCTTCATGTCATTGATGGGTGAATGGGTCCAATATAAGCCTACCATTTTGTGAGCAACTCGAATTTCCTTGAGCTACTTGAATTCCCTCCTTGGGAGGTCTATATATTGTACTGGTTTTTGTTCAATAATGCTTAATGGAAATAAATCTCTAGAGTGAATTTTCCTAGTTTGTCTCAATATTCTTCTTCTCATATTTTTGTACTTCCTCTTGAAATATTCTAAGTGAGGTTGTTATTGAATCTAGATCTATTTTGGATTGTCACATGTATCAAATCTAGTCTAATTCAGAGACATTTCTATAGAGTTACTTCTAGTTATTGCAATTGAAGCAGTGGAGGTTCCACATAATTCCTGAAGAAATTAACTCCGTTCATTTTGTCTATCCAAATTGGTATTCTAACTATCGAGGTAAAAATTCTTTCTTGAGTGTTTTTTGTAGGTCATTGTCATCACCAAGAGAACTCCAACAAAGTATGGATCAAAATCAAGATATGATTCTCACACCCTTCATCTAATTTGAATGGAAGGCCCACATGATCATCCAACTTCAAATTAAGGGTGTCTACAGAATCACCATAGGGATAGAACCTGAGACAAATGTGGTTTCTCAAAAAGATAAGTGGTTCAATAGGCTTGATGAAGCTTATTGTTTGCTTTGTCTCTTTATCTCCCGAGATCTCTTATTCCACCTTGAAAATGATTCTACACCAAATGAAGTATGGATCAATCTTGAGTCATTATTTGGGAAGCAAGGTGAGATGAGAGGTCATCTATTGGAGAATGAGTTAATTTAATTGAGTCCAAGAAATTTCAAAACCATGGAAGATTTTATATCAAATTTCAAGAACCTAGTTCTTCATCTCAAATAGTGTGTCATTGAGAGGAAAGAGGAGCATCTAATACTTTCCATTATGTCTAAATTGGGTCTTAAACACTCGTTATTTGTGTCTACATTCCATGATACAAAGCTTTCTATTTGAAATTGGAGGATTTCTTCTTTGGATGCATTCATAGATTCACTCACCCAAGAGCAAGATAATCTAGTGCAAATGGGGTCTTTGATTTTTCCCAAGGACCATGTGCTTTCTTATCACGGATCGAAGAGTCCCAAAAAAGATAAATATAAAAGGAAAGGAAAATATAAAGGAGAAGAAGTAGTCAAATGAAGAGAACTCAAGTTCAACTGATGAGTATTCGAAAGCCAAGAAGATGAAGAGAAAGAAAGAGAAGCCAAGGTGGGGTTATTGTAGAGGTTCTAATTAGGAGAAATATTGTTTCATAAATAATATGGGCATCATTACCAAGCTTCTTGAAGAGCATAACATTGATGTTCCAAATTTTTCCATAAAAGAAGAAGGAAAGCTCTCTTTGGAACAAGAACATTGTCTCCATGTTATTTTCCATGGTAATCATTTGTTTCTTTCGGTGCTCAAGTCAAACCTATTTGTGATGTATATATTTATGATTCACATTCTAATATATCAGAACCATAAACCTCTATCCTTTCCTTGGAATAATAACCAACCAGTTCACCAAAGTCTCCTCCCAATACTAGTCATTTTTCACTAGTTTCTTACTTACCTTCTGAAAGCTCTTTCTAACTCCATTGGGATCCTTCCCATTATAATTTGGAAGGTGATAGGTAGGATGATATTCCATTTATGACATCCTTAAAACCATTTTCCCATCCATTGGATTTCTAAAAGATCCTACAATCCCTAATTTCTCCAATTAGAAAATCTCATAATTTTATTATTTCCAATACTATGTCACTTGTCTATGTTGTTTTTATGTCTTGCATAACATTCGTTGGTTGGATAGAAATATAATTATCCATGATGGGAATTCTGTTCCACATGTCTCTACCTAATATCACCACCTATGGTTCGAATTTCAAGTCTCCATACCTTCCAAATTCGCTCAATTGTCAGTGTGATCCAGTCGCACACTCTTTTCCTACTATGGACCGATTCGCTCATGGGGACACTATACCTCTATTGTTTGTTGATTCATATGACTCCTATTCTGATATTTTATAGGCTCATAAGCTAAATTTTGATATTTAGGAAGGTTTTACATTATCTTGGAAAGATGATACATGGTTTGATTCACCATATGGAAGTTGCTCAAGAAATTGACTATGCTGAGTCTTTTGATGCTCTTTTGGAGGAGTTTGCTGAGATATCTAATTCATTATTGATTATGTTTTCATATTAGAGTATGTATGCAGCAAAAAACATTATTATGATGCTCCTCCATCATCACATGATAATTTTTAAGGGGTGACTCCACATGTTTTTTTTTCTACACTACATTAATGCATTGGTGCATGATCATGGCATCCACAATATCTTCACAAAGTATTTCACCAAGAAGTTGTTCATTCATCTCATTCAAGTGAAGAACAAGACTTGTTGAAGAATTTTTTTTCATATATGTTCCATATCCATTCTTGAGACGGATATTCCCTATGTGGTTATGCGTGTTTCCTCATTTTACATGGACAAATAAATTGTTGTAAAGGGTGATCGTAATCCTTTGTTGCTTGGGCCATAATTTTGTTTCTCACTACCATTTTGGATTAATGGGAGGTGTTAGAAAAGTATTCCCATCATATACGTTCCATGGACCTTCATGTTGTTCTACCTAGTGTTAATTGGCATCCTAGTGCCTAGTATAGTGTCTTGGACCATAATTTGTCCACATTTGACCACCTTAGACTAGTGATATATCCATGAAGCCTTATTTGTCCACTTATACTCACATTTCCTTCTTTTGGGGAGCCAATGCACCCCTCTATCTTACATTTATGAGGTATTTGTAATTTCCTTGTTATAAGGAGATGGAGTGTGCCCTCTTGGGGATTTGGTCAACTTGTGCATTAATGGCAACTACTTAGCCAACTAATCACCTCATGCACCCTCTCAATGGTTCCTTTCACATTGTTTGACTAGCCTAATCTCCTCATGGTCCATATGTGTTCATTGAACCTCATTGTGGCCCAATCTATGAGTTATGCTTGGATTCATATCTGTTTATGTATTTGTACATTCGAAATGTATTCACTTGTATATTTTATGTATTGTACCCCGATGTTCCTATCGGGAAGTATCTGTAATGTAATTGAGTCATGTCATACCTTGATGTTCCTATCGGGAGAATCAATAATGTAAACAATTCATTTAAAGTCATTGAGGTTAATCCTCTATTGTAATTCAGGGAAATAGTCCCCACAATTGAGTCAAGGTTAACCCTCCTTGTTGATTGGAGGGCAAAGTCCCCACAGTTGTGGGGCACTAGAGTTATTAGACTCTCCTAGAGATGTCGACCCTAGTAAGTAATTGTTAGGTGAGGCCAACTTGTTGGAGTGGACATTAAGTGAAAGAAAGAATATAAATAGAGAGTGAGCCTCTCTATTTATCACACACACACTCACTCACTGGGGCACATGAGTGAGAGAGGAGAAGCTCTCTCAAGTGAGAGAGAGAGAGAACAGTTATGGAGATCATCTTTTCTGTCCTTGGGTTTTACTACTGCCATTGGTGCTCATTCTATCTCTAAGGAAGTTCTGGGGTTTTCTCCTTTATGGTTTCCCCGAGGAAAATTCTTTGTGTCTCTTGTCTCTTGTGATTTTTGTTGTGCATGTTATTCCCTCAGATAAGATCCTAAATCATATTGCTTAAATGATAAAAATCTAACATGGTATTAGAGCTAACCTGAGAAGAAGACACTGTGCAGCTGCAGAAGCTAGGGCTTCTTACTTTCTGGGTATATATCCACAATCCATCAACAAAAGAAGGCTAGGCTAACTCTCCATTGAAGGGCGCATCTTTCTGTGGAAGCAGAATTTGATTTCGGGCATCTTCAGTTTTTGCTGCAGGAAATTAAGGGATTTTTACAGAAGGGGAATTTTTGAGTGAGCCTAGCATAGGATTTATCTCCTCATAAAAATGGAAGTTTAGAGACCTGGGTCAATATTTTTGGTTGGGTGAAACTCCAGGAAAGTCAAGCCCTAGTTTGACCCTAGGCCTGAAAAACCCTAAAATACTGAAACTGGTAGATTTGGTAGATTCGCTATATCTCGATATTAGAGAAGGTTAAGGTGCTGAAACTTTCACAGGTCGAAGATAAATTCCTAATGTACACTGTATCCAAGTTTCAGACTCAGATTCGCTATATTTTAAGAGATAGGATTCCTCCAAGTTAGGGTTCCATCCTCTCCCAAGATTCCTCTCCAAATAGGACACCTGGGGAGAATTGTTGTATATCGGGATACAAAGGTCCAAATGAAATTTCTCAAGATTTTATAGAAAGGAAACAAACTGTAATTTCGGTGGTAAATGTTTTAGAGCCTGAAGATGAAACAGTGACACATGGCAGTCTGTACAACTTCGCTATTCTGAATAGTCCTAAAATAGGTCACCTTGGGAAAACACTCATACGTCCCAATTGGTGAAACCAATTCTGATAAGACCTATGGTTTTGGAACAAGGATAGATGAGAATACCTAAATATGAAATTATAGACACAGAGGAGCAATATGTTTGGAGATACCGCAGAAACAGTATCAGGAATTTCTATAGAAGAAATTGGTAAACTAGGGCTTTCTGTTCCGAGAGCTTCCCTCCATTGTTTTCAGAAAAGGAGTACATTGGAAAGCTCAACTTGAAGAGGTCTATCTTTCTATCCAATCATATCTAAAATATTCCAAGTTTTTAAAATTAAGGTTTCTCTGAAAAACCCTAGATCAGCCATCTTTGGAACCAGAATGGACACCTCAAATCGGTAAGATCTAATCTTTTGCTATTTACAGTTGAGGTTCTCATTTCAAGATGACTAATCACACCAGCTTGATGACAATACTGGTGAGGCTGACACCTTCCAAGTATGGAAGTATAGGATCTCACTAATTCTTGAAGATCCTCTTATCCATCTTGACCATTTGGATAAGAAATGATGTTGTTATGAATGAAGAAGATGATGAAGCTGAAAGAAGGAGTCTACCCATGAAACAAATAAAGATAAGTATTCAATTGTCATTTCATGATATTGTTTTGTTATGCACTTGTTTATATTCAGTTGATGTGTTATGCATGATAGAATGTTTGCATTAATGACAGTATACTACTAATATGCATGTGATGGGTAAGTAGCTCATGGTGCTATACAACTCTCGATTGCTACTTATCTAGAATGAAACCTCTTTGCTGACATATTAGATTAGTGGACAATCTCAATGTTGTCCTGGTAGAGATGGAAGGCATCTAGAAATTTTCTGTGAGATATGGACGAATGTTGTATTGGCTAAAATAGTTGCATGGTTATATATTTATGCATAAGAATTTACCATTATGAATATGCATTATGAAATGTTTCTAATCATACAACTGGTGCATTTGACTTGTAGGAAAGATTGTGTACAATCGTTTACAAGAAAAGAAGGATGAGACTTGTTTCGAAGAACAAGTGATGACAGTTCAAGATTCACTCTAATAATCCAAAATGAAGAATGATGTCTAGGATGCAGTATCGAGACCTGAAGAGAAGTTCGTAGTTCCATCATGCAGTAGATGGAAACATCATGGGATACAAGGCAGGATTCGTAGCACGAGGTTTATCACGGAAAGAAGGCAAAGACTACGAAGAGACTTTTGCAGCCACCAGAAGTTAAGACACATGATAGGCAAACTCATGTGTGCAAATTAAAGAAGGCCTTGTACAAGCTCAGAAGACACCCATGGGATAACACATACATGAGGAGCTTGAAGATCAGCTAGAGTGATGAAGATCTTAACCATTGCTACAAGGTTGAAGATGAAAGCCTATAGAGGATGACACGCTCATAGATGGGTGCGAGAAGAATGTTTTTAAGATAAAGGATCTTGGTATCTAGTGACCCTAGATGGATACATAGAATATTAGTAGTAGAGGAAGTTACTTGTCACTCCAGTACAGAATGTTTCAATGCATAAAGTACGAAAGGTGGAGGGAGAATGATGCTCCGCTTCAGAGGGAGTGACTGCAGAAGATCCCAAGGTTTGACATGGTATGAAAGGATGGATAGCTTACTGATGACTCTAGGATTTACTGAGAGTAAAGCAGATTCCAACCCTGTCTTCAAGTTTGAAGGTTGAAGACCAGTGATGCTCCTATTATATGTCGACGACTTGTTCCTGATAGAAAAGAGGAACTCATTAAAGTTGCAAGAAGGAGATTTGTTGCCGAGTTTGAGATGAAGGACTTGGATATGATGCACTACTTTCTAAGCATGGAGGTGTGGAAAAATGCGGATGGAATCTCCCTGCGACAAGGGAAGTATGCAGTAGAGATCCTGAAGAGGTTCAAGATGATGGACTGCAAGGCCGTGACCACACCTATGGCATTGAACCTGAAGCTATTGAGTGTTGCTTCATCAGAGACAGTTGATGCCACGATGTATCATCATATGATTTCTTCCTTGATGTACCTGATGAATACAAGACCATATATTTTCTTTGCTATGAACACATTGAGACATGTTCACCTGATGGTTGCAAAGCATGCAGTGAGGTACCTGAAGGGTACAGTTGAGTATGGGCTCAAGTATGATACGAATCAGAAGATTAACTTGGAGGGTTATGTTGATTCGTATTGGGCAGACAGTGCCATTGATAGGAAGATCACTTCAAGGTGCTACTTCAGTATGAGATCAGGTGTGATCTCTTGCTTTAGCAGGAAGGAGTCATGTATGGCGCTGAGTATAGCTGAGGAAAAATATGTTGCCATTGCTCGGCTATTTGGGAGGTAGTATGTTTCTTTTGAAAACTACTATTTAATTTGATTGATTTGACTTGCATTTTTGTATGATGCAGAGAGGAGCAGTGAAGCTCAAGTATGTGATCCAGATCAAGATCTATCAAAAGAAGGAGTTCTAGCTTAATCGGTGAGACAGGTTGTCTGAGCATAAATCCTGGCAAAGATTGTAGGTTTCTTAGATGTAAATAGACCTCTAGGTTGTCCTTGGATGTAATCAGTCATGGAGAAGCTCATAGGTTATCCTTGGACGTACTCATCCCTGATGTGATTCTATGCTAGAAATGGACAGAGTGAACTTTGAGTACTCCAGGGAGAAGCTTGGTGTTCTCCAGATCGAGGTTCCCTCCAAAGCGAATTGATGTGTCCATTGGCCTTTCTGACATGGTGGAAGGCTGAGCTTCACATGGTCAGATGTAAGTGCAAAGACATTTTGATGTGAATGTGGGATGTGTTCCCACATGATCAGTGCAGATCCATTCTGATGTGATTGTGGGATGTGTTCCCACACGATCAAATATAATTGCAGAGCCATTCTGATGTGATTGAGGGATGTGTTCCCACATGATCAGATATAAGTGTTGATCCTTTTCGACATGGTGGCAGGTTGGGCCTCCCATGGTCAGATATAAGTGCTGGGCCTTTCTGGAAAGGGTCAGATATAAGTGCTGAAGGCCATTCTCTGGGAGAATGGAGGCACCTGGTTATTTACCAGGAAATTGATTCAGTCTAGGACTGAAGCTTAGCTTAGTGCTCAGAAGCCATTCTCTGAGAGAAAGGAGGCACCTGGTCAGTTACCAAGAAATTTAATCAGTACTTGAGAAGCCATTCTTTGGGAGAATGGAGGCACCTAGTCAATTACCAGGAAATTTGATTTAGTCCGGGACTAAAGCTCAGCTTAGTGCTGAGAAGCCATTCTCTGGGAGAATGGAGGCACCTGGTCAGTTACTAGGAAATTGATTCAGTCTGGGACTGAAGCTCAGCTTAGTGCTGAGAGGCCATTCTCTAGAAGAATGGAGGCACCTGGTCAGTTACCAGGAATTTGTTTCAGTCTGGGACTAACACTTAGCCTAGAGTTGAGAGCCATTCTTTGAGAATGAAAGATGTAAGTGTTGGGTGGGCCATTCTGACATGGTTCTTGGATCTGTTCCTCTCATGGTCAAATATAAGTGATGAAGAAGTTGAAGACCTACCTAGAGGCTAGGCCTACAACCAGCATGAAAAAGGATTGGCTCTGTAGAAATTCCTGTGATGAGAAGAATGAAGAGATAGCACCATTTGATTGAGATAGCGAAAGCAGTGATGATGATGATGATCCAGTGATGATCCAACTTTGATGATGATCCATATCAAGTGATTATCCAGTGATACTCCAGATCAAGTGATGATCCAAACTTGATGATGATCTAGTGATGCTCCAGATCAAGTGATGATCCAGAATTGATGAAGATGAAGATGAATTGAAGATGAAGATGATGAAGATGATGAAGATGAATTGAAGATGAAGATGACTTGATGATGATCCATATGATACGGAGAAGAAGACTTGTGCTGATAAATTGTGTCAAGAGAATACCTTCCTAGTTAAGAGAGAGTGCTGATGTATTTGTAACGTCGAAATGTATTCACTTGTATATTTTATGTATTGTACCCCGATGTTCCTATCAAGAAGTATCTGTAATGTAATTGAGTCATGTCATACCCCGATGTTCCTATCGGGAGAATCAATAATGTAAACAAGTCATGTAAAGTCATCGAGGATAACCCTCCATTGTAAGTTGGGGCAATATTCCCCACAATTGAGTCAAGGTTAACCCTCCTTGTTGATCGGAGGGCAAATTCCCCACAGTTGTGGGGCACTAGGGTTATTAGACTCTCCTAGAGATGTTGGCCCTAGTAAGTAATTTTTAGGTGAGGCTGACTTGTTGGAGTGGAAATTAAGTGAACGAAAGAATATAAATATAGAGTGAGCCTCTCTATTTATCACACACACACTCACTCACTGGGGATCATGAGTGAGAGAGGAGAAGCTCTCTCAAGTGAGAGAGAGAGAATAGTTGTGGAGATCATCTTTTCTGTCTTTGGTTTTTATTGCTGCCATTGGTGCTCATTCTATCTCTAAGGAAGTTCTGGGGTTTTCTCCTTTATGGTTTCCCTGGGGAAAATTCTTTGTTTCTCTTGTCTCTTGTGATTTTTGTTGTGCGTGTTATTCTCTCAGATAAGATCCTAGATCATATTTCTTAAATGATAAAAATCTAACATGGTATTAGAGCTAACCTGAGAAGAAGACACTATGCAACTACAGAAGCTAGGGATTCTTACTTTATGGGTCTCTCTCCATAATCCATCAGCAAAAGAAGGCTAGAATAACTCTCCATTGAAGGGCACATCTTTCTGTCGAAGCAGAATTTGATTCCGGGCATTTTTAGTTTTTGCTGCGGGAAATTAGGGCTTTTTACAGAAGAGGAATTTATGAGTGAGACTGGCACAGGATTTCTCTCCTCATAAAAATCGAATTTTAGAGACCTGGGTCAAGAGTTTTGGTTGGGTGAAACTCTGGGAAAGTCAATCCCTAGTTTGACCCCGAGCCTGAAAAACCCTAAAATACTAAAACTGATAGTTTTGATAGATTCTCTATATCTCGATATTGGAGAAGGATCAGGAGCCAAAAATTTCACAGGTCGAAGATAAATTCTTGATGTACACTGTGTTCAATTTTCAGCCTCATATACACTATATTCTAGGAGATATGATTCCTCCAAGTTAGGGTTCCAGCCTCACCCAGGATTCCTCCCCAAATAGGACAACTAGGGAGAATAGGTATATCTTGGGATACGAAGGTCCAAATGAAATTTCTCAAGATGTTCCAAAAATGGCACAGAGTGTACTTTTGGTGGTAAATTTTCAGACCCTGAAGATTAAACAATGACACGTGGAAGTCCGTACAACTTCGTTATTCTGAACAGTCCTGAGACAGGTCACCTTGGGAAAACGCTCATACATCCCAATTGGTGAAACCAATTCTGATGAAACCTGTGGTGCTGGAACAAGGACAGATGAGGCTACCTGAATACGAAATTTCAGACACAAAGGAGTATCACTTTTGGATATACCATAGAAACAGTATCAAAAATTTCTGTAGAAGAAATTGGTAAACTAGGGCTTCCTGTTCCAGGAGCTTCCCTCCACTACTTTAAGAAAAGGAGTACATTGGACATCTCGCCTTGAAGAGGTATATCTTTCCATCCAATCAGATCTGAAAGATTCCAAGTTTTGAAAATTAGGGTTTCTCTGACAAACCCTAGATCATCCAGCTCCGGAACTAGGACAGACACCTCAAATCTGTAAGATCTAATCTTTTTCTATTTACAGTTGAGGTTCTCATTTCAAGATGACTAATCACACCAGCTTGATGAAAAGATTGGTGAGGCTAACAACTTCCAAGCATGGAAGTATAGGATCTCACTAATTCTTGAAGATCCTCTTATCCATCTTGAGCATTTGGATAAGAAATGATGTTGTTATGAATGAAGAAGATGATGAAGCTAAAAGAAGGAGTCCACCCATGAAACAAATAAAGCTAAGTATTCAATTGTCATTTCCTGATATTGTTTTGTTATGCACTTCTTTATATTCAGTTTATGTGTTATGCATGATAGAATTTTTTCATTAATGACAGTATACTACTAATATGCATGTGATGGGTAAGTAGCTCATGGTGCTCATTGAGGACTGTGTTCTTCTTCTGTCATCTAGATTCCCAGCACCATTCCCAGCTGCTTCAATGAGATTTTGGGCCCATTTAGGCCTCTGATTTGTAATAGGAGTTGGATCTGGATCTAGATTTTCTTGAGGTACAACCTCAATATCAAGATCATGCTAATCTTGTTACTCATCTTTTGAATATGAAACATGAGACAATATATCTGTATCTACAAATGGAAATAAAGGAGATTTGATACATGTATCTGCTTCAAATGAAAGCTAAGAATGTACTAGATCTAATTATGGCATGAAGTGTGAGAATGCATATGCTTTGGAGGCATGGATTACAACACCTTTCTCTATAATATTCCCAGTTGATATATATGTGATCTCTACTGAGTCAGGACCAAATACCACTCACTTTGGTGAGCCAGTGTGTGCCATTTGATATATAGATAACAAATTTGTTGGAAGAGAGGGAATGTAGAGTACATTTGTGAACTCTCCATGTTGGATTTTAATAGAACCTCTCCCTACAGCTAGGATTTGTGATTCATCCCCCATATGAATGTTAGGTACTCCTGAGAGATCCATAGAGGTGAAGGATTCTTTGGAAGAGACCATATGGTTGGATGCTCCCGAATCAATCAAAAAATCCTTTGATCGAGAGACACTTTCTTTCAAGGCATGGAAACTCCCATGTTCTTTCGTATGTTGTCCTTCTTCAAACTTCCTTGTGCTTTGTGGGAGACAATGTTTTTTTTGTTTAAGAAGATTTGGCATATCATCACTTGTTTTCTTCATGCATTGGCTCTCTAAATGAAATCCTCTCATACAATATGAACACTTAGCCTTCTCAAATTTCTTCTTCTTCTTGGAACTTGAGGCTCCATCTGAATATTTCTGATTCTCCTTTGGTTTTGAATCAGTATTTTTGGTCTCCTTCCCTTTTTGCTTCCCTCTTTCTTGCGCATTGCTAGAGTCTCCAGATAAGAGTGCTTGATTCTTGGAGGTTTGAAGCAATCCCATCTGAATCAATTTTCCTTGCTCTTGGATCAAAGTCTTTGCAAAAACATCTAAAGAAGGAATATTCCAATTTGGAATGGAAACTCTTCCTGAATGGAAAGTAGAGACAAACACTGGAAACTCTAATCCAAACTTGCTTAGAATTGACAGCACAAGCTGGTCATCCTTCCTTTCTATTCCACATTGTTTGCATTGTACTACTAGAGCTTTGTATTTTGAAAATAATTGTTGAATAGTCTCGAAACTGCTGGGTTGTAGTGCAATGAGTTCATTCTCCAGAATATGGCCTTTAAGCTCATCTTGTTTTCCAAACAAAGAGTCAAGCTTGTCCCATGCTTATTTTGGAGTTCTGAGTCCGTTAAGGTGAAACAGAAGATCCCTAGAAATGTGGATGCACATGAATCCAAAGGTTTCATCAAGCCGATTCAAAAACTTGGATTTCTCAACATACTGATGGGGCTCAGCTTCTCTTCCCATTGTCATCCTATACAATCCCTTGTTGTGCAATGCCACCTGCATATATCCCATCCAATCAATTTAATTGAAGGGTGTAAGGATTATGGGTGTATTAGAGAAATATATCTCCATTTCATTGTATGTTGATCAATCAAATATTTCAAAAATATACATAGGTACTTGCAAAAAATCACTATAAAACAAACCAATTCACAATCATATGTCAGTTCAAACCTTTCCGCCTCGACATGTGCACTTTTTCAAAGTTTGATAGACCTAAATAGACTTCTCCAGAAAGAATCCAAAGGGAGCAATGCTATGATTCCAGGAATTATGTGGGAACTCAGCTACTTCTGGTGCACAATGGAGATTTCTGAGGTTTGATTTTATCATGAACAAGGCTCTGATACCATGTTAAATTGGAGAACCATATATCTACATGCTATGCTGAGAGCTATTGGAAAGGAATTATGCAGTGGAATAATTGAGATCAATATACACTGGGCAAAGAATCCATGACACAAATTTCATATCAATCAAACAAGAATTGCTCAGATAATCACAACATTAATCTTCATTCATTAATCAGTAATACAATGGTAGTACAATAAATAGAAATTGAATACTGTGGATTGGATTCAAATCTACCAACTCTAACGAATTGTTTAGCTAACTCAATGTGAAAAATCACAGCTGGAGCTCACTAGTCTAACTCTGAATGACTAAATCAGTCTACAATCAGTTAACTAATGAGGTAGGTGGAAAAAAGGCGCCACAGTCCCTGAATGCATGCAAAACTGGCGCTAGGCTACACTAGTAAAAAATAAGGAATTACCTACTACGTGAATAAAAATTCTAGTCACCACAAGTTTTTCAAGTGATTTACTACTAGATATGAGCAATTTTAATGGAACCAGCTATAAATGACTAAAATTAATGACTAATTTAGTCACCAGTTAACAAATATGACTAAATAATAAGTGACGGAGTTAAAAATTACTAATTTAGTCACGACATAAAAAATGACTAGCTAGAAGAATATGAATTAGTCATTTATGTTAGTAATTTTTTATTGTCACTCCAACAATGAAAAATTGCAATTTTGGGACTCTAAAAAGTCTTGTAATGGATAAATGGGGGCTTCTAAAATGAAATTGTCTTCCCAAAGGTTGCAATTCATTAAATAACTGAACTTATGACCCCTTTCACAAAACTTTCCTTCGCATATGTTTTCATAGAAAACAACTCTATGGTTGATGAACTAGGAAAAGGGGTTGTAACTGATTCATAAGAAGATATGTTCGTCTGGATAGAGTCTTAGGAAGATTAGGTATTATATCCCCCTCACAAACACATTCACATTTAATTTTTTCATGTTTTGTATCTTCAAGGTTGGTATAGTTTTTGAGATGGAGTTCTCCCAAGCTAACAATAAATACGTATTCTATTATAACAATAATTTATGGTCTATAAGAGAAACTTTTTGAAATTCCCAAACAATATCAAGTATAAATATTACAAAATATACCATTACTCATATTATATATATATAAGAATAAAATAAATCATGGAAAAAAATAAGTTTATTATATTGACCAAACCCAACAATTTCTCCATATCAATCACTCATACAATCTCATGCTTCATTTTACATTCATAAACAAACATATGCTATAGTTATTTGCATTTTCAACAAGTTTACTATATTGACCAAACCCATCAATCTCTTCATATCAATCACTCATACAATATCATGTTCCATTTTACATTTATAAGAAAGCATATGATATAATTTTTTGAATCTTCAACTTGATAAAAAAGAATTCACGCATGGTGTATATCTCTCCATCTTAAACCTTGATTAATTTTGTAACTTTGTGTTTATTCTTAGATATGTGCATCTTAAACACTAATTAGTAATTTGTAACTTGGTTTTTATTTTAGTGTAAGAAGTTAAAAACATGCAAAAATAAGTTTAAAAAAATATATTACATTGGAATATTTTGTCTTACTACAAAATAATATTTTGTTCTTATATCATTAAAAAAATAAATTACTTTACTAAAGTAATATAACAAAAAGGATGTAATAAGTTGTTTCACAGTTCTCATTTATATACAATAATAATTAATTTGAGTAGTAAACTCACAGTCATTGTTCCGCAGGCCAACCAAAATACAAATGAGGTTGTGATCAGTGATTAAATTTGAAGGGTGGGTCTTAATTTCAATTGGAAGGGAATTTATTCTTGTAGCCCTTCAAAGATGAAGAGAAATATAAATAATTGTACTTCAATTGACAAGTATAAATTAACTAAACCTTTTCACCAAAAAAATGCAAAAAATAAATATTGCTCTTCCAATGTTTTACCATTTTAAACAATTGAGCATTCCTTAATAACTACATGAAAAAATGATATATTTTCAATAAAACTTATTTTGAACACATTAATTTGTCATAAATGTAACATTAATTTTACATTTCAGTAACATAAGAACTATTCTATTCTATTGTATTTTTTTGAGTTGGAGCACACTTCATTATACAGAAAAAATACTTAGACTATGCGATGACCATATTGGGGCATCCCCATGATCTTATGCATAGTGCAGGATTTCGTAAATAAATATAGTCTTGAAGAAAAACTAGAACCATGAGAGAATTAATTAGTGTTATATATGTACAAAAGGAATCCACTAAGCAAAACGAGGCTATAATAAATGTACAACCAAATATATATATATATATATAACCAACCAATAACTTGATTCAATCAGAGAGAGGGAAACAATCCAAGCTTGAGAGATGTAAGAATGATGGGGATTGGGAACCTATGAAAAAATAATACACAACTTAAAAAACATAAAAAATTTCCTACATACCAGGCAAGTTATCAATGCTAGCATAACTGGGGTCGTGGCATCAAATTTTGTTGTTCAACACTTGTTGTGATAGCATACATGTATTGGATGGAGGGGCAATGGAATCAGGCCTAAGTCAACTGAAGCCTTGAAATACACTGCATGTCTAAGTCTCAACAATCCACCTTTCTTTAAATTGAAGCAAAACACCAAAATAAGTTTATTAATGGCTAGATTTGAGAAAGTTCTAGGTGTGAGTAATTGAGGGCTTGGGGCTGTAAAATTTGTTATGTTTTGTACTAGTCCATAATTCAGTGAATAGGAAGTCATAGGTAGGAAATTTAAGTAATTTAATGAAAACAATTAATGTGTATGCCTCTATGTCGAAACCATCTTCCATGCTGATGCAGGCAACCACCTTCCTTATTCTCTTACCAAAAGGCATGATAATGAGGAAAATGACCTAAAATTATGGACTTCACCTTCAAAGAATGCCTTGCAATCACATTGGTAAGGAGTGATAAGAATATCACAACAATCCAACGTGTCAAATCTCCGTTGAAAGTGTCAATTCAAGACTTATATAGTAAATTTAATATAAGACTTACTTATAGTTGTCTCTTACTCTTTGCGTCTTGACATATTTGATATTTTATGGAATTGATATTATAAGGTGAGGATGCACATGAATAATAATCCATAGTTATGACTATGAGACAAGGATTTAAAGAGAAGAGGATGTAAAGAAAAGTAATTTTTATATGTATTTTGTTTGCGAGCATCGAGGAGAAATGTTGTGAGAAACCACAAATGTTTGGAAGGACGGAGGGAGATTACATCATGATCATGCCACCCATCAAATTGAAGACTATTCTTGAGCCAAAAATTGTTTTTTATTTTATTTTATTAATAACCATTTTGTAGGTGCTTTGGTCCAAATGTTTTTCCTAACTCATTGTTTGTCCATATCATGTGCCCAATGACACCTCTCTATAGCAATGCATAAATAGACCTTTGCATAGTTTGTGATCCTAGCTACAAGCAATTATTTGTATTTGCATGACATTGAGTGTTGTTTATAGTTGTTGTGATTCTATGATATTCAGTTAATAAATGAAGTCTTGTAGAGGAGGATTCATCAACCCAACCTTTTGAATTTCATTTTGACAAAAAATGATTGGACATTGGTAGTGAGGTTCACATAAGTAGTAGGCACAAAGTTTTGAGCTTGTGTCCAGCCTAGTAGTAGACTAGTAGTTGTTCTTTGTTGTTATAGCATAGTCGTCGACATTTTGTCACACTTTAGATTGCATCCACAAGTGACTCGGGAGTCAGAGTCACATCTCGGTGGCTAGTGCCTCGTAGTTATCTGTCATCACGGGTCATATTGCACAACTAAGCAGTGAGTTCATGACATGAGTGAGTGAATGATTATAATTTATCATATTTATAATATTTTGAATGACTAGTCAAACTTTATAGCATAGGAATTTCAACATCTTATGAAATCTTGAGAAATTTATATGGATGGGTAATTTCAAATGTTTCTCTTCTTTTGAAATTTTGATATAAATTTTTCCTTATTGGAAGGGTAAAATTCAGATTTAATTTTTTTTTTTTAAAGGTAATTTTAACTTTACATTTCTAGGAAGGGCTATAACCCTTTTGAAGGGCTGGAAAGAGTTCAATTTTGAATGCTGGTAGTGATCATTATGTTGATGTATCAAATCAAGTCTAAGAATAGAAGTTAGTAGATCAAGTAAACAATACTTAATATTTAAAACAATTATTTTGAGAAATTCTCGAAATAAGTAAACTCCCCAAATTATTAACCAGCGTACCGACACTTGACGGTTGGCGGAAATGAGATTTGTTTCCTGGAAAGGACGAGAGATCGATTCCCCTCGCCTCCAGTGGCCTAGAGTCATTTAGTTGTGCGAGAGAGTGTCGACCTATTAAATATTTATTGTGAAGGTTTTCACTCTTTTCATTCTCGTAAAGAAAAAGAGGCCGATGCCTGCCCAATATCCATAAATAGTACTACTCTTTTCTCAATGCATACACCCACAGATCGATCCCTCGCAGCTGCAGACTGAAGATGGATGATGCGCCATGGCCCTAGTCCAAGACATTTGCAGGTCTTGAATTGTTATTTTTATTCTTTTGGCTCCACGAAATAAGGTAAAAATCTTGTTTATTAATCTGAATCTATTTTATTTTCGACATATTTTAAGGATTCAAACTCCAACCCCTGTGCCTTGGTATCAAGAAGAAAATTATATGGCTTCTAGTAAAAATTTTACGATTCTGCCATTTTTGCCTCGATACCTATTAGGCCGTGGTTTTGTCTTTTCCAGAAATTGTTGAAATCCTGCACGAAAGTTGTTGATCTGATCGTTAACCGTTTTACATGGTCAAGATTTCCTTTTTCTTAACCTAGGGTTTCGGTCAGTATTTGCTAATCGTTGGAGTCTGTCGTGGCTGTCTGTTATCTTGTTTCAAAGACATATTTAATCGAAGGTTTGTCTTGCAAGGAGAGTGTCCCATTTTGGGTAAGGTCGAGGGTTTGAGTTTTAAAAAATGATGATGAGCGAGAGGAAGATTATAGACTTGGAAACGGGATGGGAATTTTTTCAGAAGGGAATTATGAAGATCAAGAACATTCTAGAAGGAATTCCTGAGCAGCACTTCAGTTCCGAGGAGTACATAATTCTTACACGTATCCTCTTTTTTGTCAATCAATCTTCTTACTATTTTTAGCTTCAAAGGCTCTTGGAAGTGTGAATTTAATATTCCTATGTGTTTTATTTTAGCGTTTCTCCAATTGCTATCAAAATTAACATGTCAAATATGTATGCTATCCTTTACTTTATCACAGTACTACTTACAACATGTACACTCAAAGCCACTGCAGGATTATTCACAACAACTTTTATAACAGATATAGGGAGTCTTTTGAAGAGTACATTACTTCAATGGTGAGTTATTTGTTGTTGTCTTTCAGGGTCTTTCATTTTTTCATGATGGCTTTAAATCCATTTTTATGGATGATTGCATTTTTCCTTTTGATATGAAGCGTTTCCACCTTTTCTGTTATTTTATTTTATTTTTTTTGCAATTATACTTGGAAGTTAAAGTTCTTGAGAGTCGAAGAGGGCTATGCTGCAAGAATTTACAATTCAACGTTTCGACCCCTTCTCTAGGATCATCATCAGGAGACGTTCGAAGCCTGAAAGATTTAAGGAGGTAGGTAGGTTATAAACATTAGTTTTGGAATGAATCTCAACAATTTTCTTTTGTGGAGTCGGTGTAAAAAATACCAAGTTTAAGGTAAAAGCTTTTAAAATGTGAAATTTTAAGTTTTTTAATATTTTAAAACCAATAATTTTAATAATTTAAGTTTCTCATTAAAGCTATAAGTTGTTCAGTAAAATTTTTTAAAAAAATTATTATATAAATTTTAGAATAATCTTAAAAATTTTATAAACCTAAAACAATTAAATTTTACATAATTTTTTTTTATTAAATTAACCTAATTTAAAATCTTATGAGTTTTAATTAAAAAAATTATTTATAAAAGTTTTTTGAAAACTTTATAATAATAAAAATTTTAATTAACTTTAAAAATTTTAATTGTCAAAAGCTTTATGAGGGTATTAATTTAATTTTAATTATAGGATTTTTTTTTTTAATTATGAAAATGTTTGATAATGTAAAATGGAATCTTTAAAAATTAGTTGGTAAGTATTTAACTTTTAAATTTTAATTTTTAAAAAATTTTAAATAAGGGCTTAGGAGGAGACTTAGGGGATCTTGGTTTCAAGTTATTAAAAATTTTTTTATTAGGGTTAAGTTTTTAAGTTATTAAAGTGGGGGGGCAAAGTTTTTAAGCTTTAAGGAGTTAACAAACAAAGTTGAAGGAAGTTACGGTTAGACTTCAACCAACTCATCATACATCTGGTGAACGACGATGAGGGTTTTTTAGTTGAAGAGAGTGTAGGAGAGGTTTCCAGGAGTCACTAAGCTTTGCACTATCGTCCCTGTTAAGGCAGTTGTGTTTCCCTTGTCGGATTTAATGATTTTGATCTGCAACATAGAGGGTGTTGTTGCACATCTCCTGGATGACAACGCTAAAGAAGTGCGCCAGAAATGCGCAATGATCCTCAAGAAAGAAAGATCCCCAAAACCTAATATTTCTAAGGCTGAATAGATGGATTTGTTGAACCTTCGACACAATAGAGATATTAAAATCATTAAAGCCGACAAGAGCAATGCAACGGTAGTCTTGGACACTGATGATTACAACGGAAAGATGATGGAGCACCTTGCTTGTGGGAGTTATCATAAGATTAGTAAAGACCCCAGCAAAACAATACATAAGAAGGTGGCACATGCAATTATGAATTCAAACCTTGACGAGGGTCTGAAAAAGAAAATCCTTCCCAGAGAAGGAATGGTGCCGCGTCATCTTTATGTTGTAATCATCAGTGTCCAAGACTACCGTTGCGTTTCCCTTGTCGGCTTTAATTATTTTGATCTGCAGCATAGAGGGTGTTGTTGCACATCTCCCAGATGACAACGCTGAAGAAGTGCACCAGGAATGCGCAGTGATCCTCAGGAAAGCAAGAGCCCCGAAACCTAATATTTCTAAGGCTGAATGGATGGCTTTGTTGAACCTTCAATGCAACAGAGATATTAAAATCATTAAAGCCGACAAGGGCAATGCAACGGTAGTATTGGACACTGATGATTACAACAGAAAGATGACGGAGCACCTTGCTTGTGGGAGTTATTGTAAGATTAATAAAGACCCCAGCAAAACAATACATAAGAAGGTGGCACATGCAATTATGAATTCAAACCTTGATGAGGGTCTAAAAAAGAAAATCCTTCCCAGAGAAGGAATGGTGCCATGGATATATGGGCTTCCTAAGGTGCATAAGAATGGAGTTGCCCTTCGTCCCATTGTAAACACTATCGGCTCCCCGACTTACAAACTAGAAAAATACTTGGCAAACCTTCTCAAACCTTTAGTCGGAAGAACAAGCTTTTTTGTAAAGGACTCAGCTAGTTGGATCCAGGAAATCTCCAATGAAACACTAGATGAGAATGAAATTCTGGTAAGCTTTGATGTGGTCTCTTTATATACAAAGATTCCGGTCACAGATGCCATCGAAACCATCAGGGAACTCACCAATGAAGAAACTGCCAAACTAGTGGAGGTTTGCTTAAGGTCCACTTACTTTACCTTCAGAGAGGAATTTTATGAACAAATTGAAGGTGTGGCGATGGGCTCACCCCTCCCCAATCGTGGCCAACCTGTACATGGAAATTTTTGAAGGACAAGCCTTGGACCTTGTCCCTCTTAAACCCAAAATATGGAAACACTATGTCGATGACACTGACATAGTATGGCCACACGGAAGAAGCAGCTTATCTCAGTTTCTTGACCACCTCAATAGCCAAAACAATAGCATAAATTTTACCATGGAGACTGAAGAAAACAAAAGCTTACCATTCCTTGATGTCCTAGTCTCAAGAAACAAGGACGGATCAATTTCCCACCAAGTGTTTAGAAAAAAGACTCACAGAGAAAGATATCTGCATGCCAACTCACACCACTTCCCTCCATAAAAGGTTGGTGTGATCAATACCCTGGTTACAAGAGCACTTAGGATCTCAGACAAAGAATACATCAAAGAGGAAATTGATCACCTAGAAAAAGTCTTTGAGGAGAATGGGTACAATGGTAAACAATTCAAGAAAATTGTCGCTTCCACCAACAAAGAAAAGAAGAAAAAGACCATTGAGAAAAGTGACAACAATGTATAGAGAATTTTCCTCCCGTACATTAAAGGAACCACGGACAAATTAGCTAAAACCTTAAAAAGAAACAAGATACAAACCTTCTTCACCCCTCCCAACACTATCAGGAACATGGTGGACTCCTTAAAAGACCCAATTAATCCGAAAACTTACAAAGGCGTGTACTCCATCCCTTGCTCTTGTGAAAAACTATACATAGGGGAAACTGGGCGATCCATGGAAACAAGATTCAAGGAACAGAGCACTGACCTAAGACATGATAGACACAAGAAATCAGCCCTCGATGAACATTCACACTTAATAGGTCACCAAATATGTTTGGAGAACGCTAAAGTCCTAGCTAGAGAAGACAACCTTATAAAGCGGAAAATCAGGGAGAAAATCGAAATCAATTTAAGCCACAACTTCCTTAACAGGGACGATGGTGCAAAGCTTAGTGACTCCTGGAAACCTCTCCTACACTCTCTTTAACTAAAAAACTCTCATCGTCGTTCACCAGATGTATGATGAGTTGGTTGAAGTCTAACCATAACTTCCTTCACCTCTGTTTGTTAACTCCTTAAAGCTTAAAAACTTTGTCCCCCCCACCTTTAATAACTTAAAAACTTAACCCTAATAAAAAAACAAAATTTAATAACTTGAAACCAAGATCCCCTAAGTCTCCTCCTAAGCCCTTATTTAAAAATTTTAAAAAATTAAAATTTAAAAGTTAAATACTTACCAACTAATTTTTAAACATTCCAATTTACATTATGATACATTTTCATAATTTTAAAAAATAAATAAAATTTCCTAAAATTAAAATTAAATTAATACCCTCATAAAGCTTTTGACAATTAAAAATTTTAAAGTTAATTAAAATTTTTATTATTATAAAGTTTTCAAAAAACTTTTATAAATAAAAATTTTAATTAAAACTCATAAGATTTTAAATTAGGTTAATTTAATAATAAAAAAAATTATGTAAAATTTAATTGTTTTAGGTTTATAAAAATTTTAAGATCATTCTAAAATTTATATAAAAAAAAAGTTTAAAATTTTTATTAAACAACTTATAGCTTTAATGAGAAACTTAAATTATTAAAATTATTGGTTTTAAAATATTAAAAAACTTAAAATTTCACATTTTAAAAGTTTTTACCTTAAACTTGGTATTTTTCACACCGACTCCACAAAAGAAAATTGTTGAGATTCATTCCAAAACTAATGTTTATAACCTACCTACCTCCTTAAATATTTCAGGCTTCGAACGTCTCCTGGTGATGATCCCAGAGAAGGGGTCGAACATCGAATTGTAAATTCTTGCAACACAACCCACTTCGACTCTCAATTTAATTTTCTATGTAAATGACTATCTTCAAACAGTTAGAGTTCTTGTTGAAAATTGATGGCTTACCATGCTTTTCAAGAAAAAAATCGACACTATGTACATAAGTACTCTGCTTGGAGATGGAATCCTCAACAGAGCAATGAAAGATGAAATTATCGAGCTCTAGAATACAATCAATAAAAGTGGCAATATAAGGAGTTCCTAGTCTGGCTGATAACCCATCCTGCGCCATTGGTTATCCCATACCTCCCACCGGCCAGTCTGCCCCTAAAAAACGAATATTCCCACTTACACATAGTATTCACGTAAGAGTTGGGAATTGACTCTGAAGCCATACTATTCCTAGTTTTATCAAAACACAAAATGGTGCCTAAACTGACATGAAATCAGTGGAAACCATTTTGAATTCTGATTAATCTGAACTTCACTCACATTCTCTAAACCACGCCAGCATTTGTGGAATGAAGAAAATGAATCTCTTAAAATAGTAACAATTGTAGGTTGAAAAGAAATAAAATAAGATAATAAGGGTCAATTGTAGAAAAGATTCATGAATGAAGAGACACATTGAAGAAAGGGGACTACTCTTAGTCTGAGCCACTAGAAGAGTTTGCAATGATGCCCATCACAATGAAGTTCCTGATTTTGAGCCTAATGATGTTTTCAGGAGAGTGCCTTTCTATTATAATTTTCTAATTTGTTGCTCGAGATGGTATCTTCATGTCGATTTTGTTGAAACCAAACACATAAGCTTCCCCTAGAATATGCACTATGAACTTTGCATCTTAAGAAGTCTTATCAGTGTTTGGTTTCCATTGATTCTATATTTGGACCCACAAGTAGGTTTGTTTTGTTTGCATCAATTATGTATTTTAGTGAAAATAATATGGAAATAAACCTCAAACACCACAACTGATATTTTAGGAGTATATTAGATACATTTAAATTTAATGTACTTCAGGAAAAGCTGATATGCCTTCACTGTGTTGAAACTAAAAATGAAGCATACATGTCACCAAAGAAAGCACATGAGGATGTAACCATTAATTCAAAATTGTTTCTAGGGATGTCTTTGCTAGGAGCTAATGCATTGCAAAATGGTTTGGTAATCACTTCAAATCCCTAGGAAAGTAAATATGTTATTGAGTTTGTTAGTGAATGTCAAATACATACACATTTCTACAAATGGAAAGTGAATATTGTAAATAGAATTCTGCTTTTCTTCCAGTGCTTTCTTCTCATCCAAATCTTTCCTTCTTGGATGAGATACTTCTTTTTATTTTAGCTTTTCTTTTCATCCAAGGTTTCTCTTTATGGGTGAATTTATATAAAAATAATTGTATTCTATTCTTTAAGTACAGAGTGTACAGATTGTATACGCAACACAAAAATTTCTCTCTTGTCCTCGTGTGATATTGTGTTCGTTGCTTTCTCTACTTTCAGTTGCGAGCTTGGATCAAAATGGGAAACAATCATGAACTAAATTGTTTTCCCATGCACTTCAATGATTAGAAATTATGCAGAGGTTTTTGTAAATTTCCAAAGTAAAATATGCACAATTGATTGATTAAATGGCAGTTGCATTCTCATGACAGTTTGAATACTTCGCCAATCACAATGCCTTTGAGTTGCTGGCAAAATATTGGACAATCCATCTTGTATCCAATGTTGATATTCAACTAATCAATCAATAAAATAGTATTCAAATACTCAGATCCAATTATGCCATTTATGTTTCTTTAAATTATGACTGTGGTGGGATTAAGGTGTGATTATCCAAATTTTCAACAAGGATGCATCTTTTGCATTTCAGGGGACATTTGCGGTGGTTTTGGTAGGGTTGGTTGCATCATTAAAAGTGTGTGGTGCAACATTGACTTATCATACCTTCCTCTTCCTAGGAGTTGGAGAGGTAAATCAAGCTTTTTGTGTCAAGTACCATGCAAATAAGTAAGAGATGAATTACTTTACAAGTAAGCCAAGGAAAAAAACCCTTTTAACCACAAATCAACAAAAGGGCTAACCATAAGGATAAAAAATGAGGGAGGGACCAAGGTTCAACACAAGGATAAACAAAAGAAGAAACAACTCCTAAACCCTCTCTCTCAAGGTATGTGGTCCACATGTCACATGCAATAACTAGAAGTTCATCATGACCATATAAGGGAAGTTCATACTGGATAATGTGATCCTTTGGTCCTCTTGACTTCTCTTAAGTTCAAGTGCTAGTGACTCCATCAAGGGGTGGCTAGTCCCTTGAAAAAACAACCTAACTCAACCATCTTGAATACCTAGGAGAGAAGGGCATCACACATCACCATCATCTTGGTTAACTAACCAAGATCCACATGGTTAATTGACCAAGTTCCTTAGGGATCAAATAGGGGCCCTAGATAACTGCTAGGGGATTATCTGACTTGGTCCCAGACCAAACACCCTAGATAACTGCTAGGGTATGCAATGCTTGGTCCCAAACCAAGAATCTTTGGTGTAACCAACTAGGAGACCCTAGTGATCAGCTAGGGACTTTTGCCATAGCTCATACTGCTTGGTCCTAGACCAAGATCCCTAGATAAGCTAGGCACCATAGATAATTTTTAGGGACTTACACTTCTTGGTTAACTGACCAGGAACCCTAGTTAACTGACTAGGGTGTCATCTTCCCAGAGAATGGCTCTCACAATTGCATTATCTTTAACAACATGATCCCATCTTATTAAAAGCATGTCAAATATATCGGCCATGGGTTGATCAACCTCCTATACTAGGTCATGGTAATTTGCACCTGCATGTAAACACAACCCACTACTCCAGTACAACCCATTCAACTTGATCCTGCTATTAATAGACCTCAAGTGGAGTGCTCTCCTCTTAGCTCAAAATAGACAAGATAAGATCTAGAAAAAAACACATTTGATAAGACTTCAAAAAACATAATGGATAAGATTCCAAAATCAAAAAGCATAATGGATAGGATTCTCTCTGTAAAATATATCTCCTCATTGATTGATTCACCTCCTCTAAAGTTCATGGTAACATACACTCAGATGTAAATATAACCCATTGCTGCATGCACAAGTCATTCAACTTGATGCTACTATTTTAGACATGATGCCCTAATTTTACCTATTTTTTCAATTTCACAAAATTACTTAAAATTTCTGTGTTTTCTTCTCCATCAATGCATGAATATATCCATGTTATCACTTTTAAAAATTAGCAACCCTAACAACAAACTTTTTCTAATCATCACCGGAATCTGCACACTGCACTCCTTCAAAAAGAGTATCTAGTTAAGTCACCTAACACGAGGACACGAGACACAGGAAATGAAAATATGAGTGTCTGACATAGACACGGTGACCCCCAGAATTAGGACACAGAGGACACATTATATATATATATATATATATATATATATATATATATATATATATAGAGAGAGAGAGAGAGAGAGAGA
>LPNX010121492.1:0-11353 GCA_001517045.1 Pseudotsuga menziesii
TGACTTTGTTGGTCCTATCAACCCCCCTGCAAAAAAGTCAGGAGCCAGATACATCATTACAGCAACTGATTATCTTACCCGTTGGGCCGAAGCTCAACCAATCAAGACCTGTAGCGCTGCTACTGCTGCGAAGTTCATCTTCGACAACATCTTATCCAGATTTGGGTGTCCCAAATTTCTTATGAGTGATCAGGGGTCACATTTCCTGAACAGGACTATTGAAGTATTGACTGAAGAATTTCAGGTGTATCATCAAAAGAGTACCGCATATCACCCACAAGCAAACGGGACTGTCGAAGCTTTTAACAAAATCCTTGAGCATGCCTTGACAAAGGTTTGTAACGCTAACAGGAATGATTGGGATCTTCGAATTCCAGCAGTGCTATGGGATTACAGAACTACTTGCAAAAAGTTGACAGGCCATACACCCTTTCGACTAGTTTATGGGAAAGAAGCTGTCATGCCCATGGAATACATTGTTCCCAGCCTCCGGATATCTGCTTTCACCGACATGGATGACCCAGCCATAATCACAGAGAGACTGAAACAGATATTAGAACTTGAAGAGGATAGATTTGTCATAGGCTTCCAACAACAGGTGCAGAAAGCTCGAGAAAAAGCATGGCATGACAGACATATCAAGAAGAAACATTTTCAGCAGGGTGATCTTGTGCTCCTTTATGACAGCAAATTCATGAAGTTCCCAGGAAAGTTTAAGACACATTGGAAAGGACCGTATGTAGTACAGAAATTTACTGATGGGGGCACAGTCCAGTTTGCTAAGTTAAATGGTGAGCTTTTTCCCTCTATGATAAATGGGAGCCACTTAAAAAAGTACACGGACAGGCCAGGTACTTAGAATAGGAGGTAGCACCAAGCAAATAAGCGAATATGCTCATAGCATTATGGATTATCGTAGTCTGTTTTGTCCAAAGGATGCGAAGCTACAGGTTGGTCGTAGGTCGCAGGGTCAGACTGTGTCCAAGTCGAAGGTTGTCAAGGTGTGTCACAGCCCAAAATGTGACGGATGGGACATACTGCATTTGACGGCACTGGCACGAGAGCTGCTCTCATTACTTGTCATAATGAGATTTTGGGAAAATCCGGCGCTGTGCGGAGAAGATTTCCGAAACTTCATCAGATTTGGCAGCATTACTGCACCATGATGATAAATTCCTCCTTGGGATTCTATAAGAAGCCATCTCGACCTGTGTCTTCTGTCTTAAGCACATCTGTGAGATATTCAGCCCGAACCATGTCGAATGACTGTAAAGTTTAGGAGCTAGTACGAGAAGTAAGGGATAGAGGTCTGCAACACCTTCTGAGTACTCCGCCAGTACAGCCCTACTTGGCTAAGTACATCGACAGGCGGGAGTTTGCTCTAAATTTGCAAAGACAAACAGGAGTTTGCTCTAACGTAGAGCAACAAAGGGCATGAGGCCTTGCAGAAAGAATCTGGGGAATCCCGCCATGCAATCTTTCGGCGTAGCAGAACCATGGCAGCTATATTCCTTCTGCAGTGTGACACGCAATCCCAGGGGACTCCAAAGTTTTGGATGGTTAGGCATTAGCAATTGGAGTGAAGGATGGTGTTGCAGGTGGATCGCGATGGCTTTCATCAGCAAAACTTCTGCAAAGGACAGAATTAGGCAGCCGGCAGCAGCATGGAGAGCTTCAGCAAGCAGTACACTATGCTTCGTCAGCGGAATTCTGCCTCCAGAGAAACTGAAGAGTGTCCCGGGATGGGCCACTGGTGAGTCTTAGGGGCCTGTTGGGACGCGCACCCTAACGACCCTTAAGATGGATAACTCCACGAGTGTGGACTAAAAATAGTCTTAGGGGTGTCGGGGTTGAGTCAAAGTCTTCTGTAATAAACCCATGGTTTAAGTCCAGGGTTTAGGGTTGGGGTGCCCATGGTTTAAGACCATGGTTTTGTAAAAATGCGCAGGATAAATCAGCGCTTGTGTAAAGAAGAAAGGTTAGGTTTTACGATGTAAGAAAGATTAAGGCGAAGCTAAGGTTGATTTTGTAAGGAAAGGTTAAGTCCCAGCTGTGTGCGTGGATGACCTCTGCAGCTGTGTGCGCAGAGGGTTTTTGTGAAGAAGATTGAGGAAAGACCTGTAGCTGTGTGCGCAGGGGCCTGCTGCTGTGTGCGCGGATTTTTAAGGATTGAAGGGATCTGCAGCTGAGTGCGTAGATCAAACTGTGGTTTTGTAGCAAGTTGAATAGAACACAGTTTGTGGATGTAGCCCCTACACGGGGGGTGAACCACGTTATATCCGGTGTTGTGGTTTCTTGTGCTGTTTCTATTTCTGTTGTATTTTATGCATTAATAACTGTATACATCTGATAAGTTAGATCACTGTTAATATTTAGCTTTGCTGTGAATTCCCTGTAGTGGGTTGAGCAAGTCATGACTGTTTATTTATCTGCGAAGTTGTATGTGAATGAATGGTAAAGCTTTATAATTATTGATTAATAAGGTTATTAAAGGCTAAGGTACAGTAATCCCCCTCTCTGCTTGCAGAAACCTGATTCTGCAGCACCCCATATCTGTTTCGGGTGAGACTGCAACCTGCGCGCAGGTTGTTGCCGAAAGGGCCAACACTGTGGGTCTTTTGTTGGTGCGACACTAAAGGATTAAACCCGGGTCTGCCCTATTGCCCAACATGGAGCCATTGAATACTTTGACCTTGCTGTTCCATATGTTAATATTTATCATATATCAGAGTTTTATCAGCCTCATATCAGATCTATACAGGTGCTACATCAGATTGGAAGATTGACATGTGATTCACATCATAATTTTGCAGCTATTGAGGGAATTGGGTGTGAAATAAATTGCCTTATTTTTTGTACTCTTTGGAATGGAGTATGCACAGATCTCTTTTCCATTTCAGATTATGTTTGTAGATCATAGTTTGACAGTAGAAACAATCATTCAGATAATGCTCCTACTTCATTAGTTGATGAGATACAAGGAGTCTCTCATCTTCCTTCTTGCAGGTTCTACTCTCCAACGCATGATCATGGAGTTCATGATTTCTTCATCAAGTCCTTCATCTAGAAGTAGTTCAGTCAGCTAATTAAAGTGAATATGAAGATATGTTGAAGACATATTTCAAATTTTGTGCCTTGTCCTATCTTGAGGGAGGATTTTCCCCATGTGGTTTTGCCTCTTTCCTCATTTGTCTGGACATAATAATTGTTAAAGGGTGACCATAGCCTTGTTGCTGGGCCCTATATGCATACATATGCATCCATATTTTTTGTCATACCATCATAAATTCAGACTTATAGGGGGTGTGGGAATATATTAAACCCACTCACAACTTAGGATAAAATAATTAATCATTATTTGATTAATTATTCACCCACTAGCTTAATTAGTTGGCATCCACTTGCACCTTAAAGCCAATACATGCCATCTATATCCTAGGAATGATTTATTTCCAATTCTGGGTTGATCCTGACCACCTTTTGACCATCCAGAATTAGTATACAGGACTTTACAGCAGATTCTGCTTTTTCTGCTTTTCCTACTTTTCTATGGATAAGATAAAAGCTAGTCAACTAGGAAACTGGGAGCTTTTGTTTCCAACCATCCTCCATTAGTTTTTCTCCATTTTCTAGGATTAGCATGTTATTTCCATATCCTTGACAACTCACTCATGTTTTTTCCAACTTGTGAGGTCCTTGATAGATTTAGTAAGTGCTTTATCCACCTATGGGGGTTTTGCTATATTTTGGTAAGTCAACCTTTTTGAGCTTTATGAGTTGCTTCCATACAATTCGATTTTCCTATGAGGGATGTACTATTTATGTACACTATTATTCATAATTATTCAATGGAAGGATACACACCAATATTCATCTCTTCATTCATGTGATTCGGTCTCTTTTCTTCTCTCTATTTTTCCTGTGTATGCTTGTGAGAATTCTTAGTAGCAAGATCTATTTCCTGTGCTTCTTTTTAGCATCATTGCACATAGCATTGATCTATTATTTCTACACTTTTAGCTCATTTAAGTGAATAAGAGGACACGTTGAATACTTTTTTTATCATCTATGTCATGTCCATTCTTGAGGGAGTATTTTCCCCATGATTGTTTTCCTCTTTCCTTGTTTTACATGGGAAAATAATTTTTTGTTGTAAGACATGACTTGAGCCTTAGTTTTCAAGGACTCAATAAACATTTGGTACAAGTTGTACTAATTTAGGATCAAGGGGGGTGTTAGAGCATTAATCTAGCTTAGTACCATGGTATTAAACCTAAGAGGCATTTTCATTTTTCTTGTACTTATGTTATATGATCCTACTTATGTTATACTGATCAATATTGGTCTATTAGGTGATTCTGGCTCATTAACTCATAGTTGAGGCACTCCACTTTGTTCATCCTTACAGTTGAGGTGCTCTACTTTTATCATTCTATCAATCTAGGTGCCCTCATTGATTACACAAAGCTCATTATCCCTTAATTTAGGAACATATTTGACTAGGGGCGCTAGTGTATGAATGTAGTTGTTTTGTGATCTTCTTGGGAATTCATAGGCTCCTGGAGACTCTCCAACTCACACATGTTCATTTATGATCCAAAAAGACTCCATACATGTTCACACTTGCATTTTTTACTGTTTGGTATGGTTTGGGAGCCTATTAGTCAACCTCGGGGGGTTTAGGGGTCAAATCCTATCTTGACACTTGTATGCATCCAGATGGCCTCCAAGGGCTCACAAATTTTCCCCATTATATTATAAATATGTATCATATAGATATATGAGTTGTACACTAATATAAATATCAATTATTGGCACCATCTATGTGTGTTATTTTGTTCTCTTGTACTCTTCTCTTGCATATTTTGTGAATAACTTAGATTGTGAATATTTATCTAGCTCCTAGATTTCACTATGAAGCAATTCTCACAATGGCCTACCTCGGCACACTTTGAAGGGTTACACCAAGGCATCAGCAGTCACTCAGTGTTCCTTGTATGTTACTGAGAGGAGTCAACGATGCACTATGCTTAAGAAGGACATGCATCAGCAACGCTTTATGGAAGTACGAAATAGGCGTCAGTAGGGATCTCGCGCTCTATCAAGCACACCTAGGTGCATCAACAGATTTAGAGAACCAAAACTACAAATAAGTTGTAGGATAAACCGATGTGGATCAAAATGGAATGAAGGTAAGTTAAAACACAAACCATAGAAGGAAAATGAAAGTGTAGTAAGGTGGATCAATCACCTTAAATATCTAAATGAGTAAGAAAAGAAAATTCAAAAGTTTGTAATCAAAAGTGACATAAAAAATTCACCAATGTAAGTGGATCTGCTCTGGATCTGATTGGATGTTCCCCAGTATGGTCGCCAATTTTGTTACCAGGAATATTTCAATCAATGTGGACACAGTTTTTTCCCCTATCCTACATGGGCCAAGTCTATAGCAAAAGGACACAACAATGTATCCTCTCCCTAGATGAGTGAGCTACTTGAATGTCAAGCTCTCCTTACCTTGAGTGTGGAAGGTTGTCATTATTTTGTAGATCCCTATGTCATCGATTGTACCTGCAAAGGACACAAAAATCAAGACAAGATATTGGAGCAATAAGATAAATCTGTAATATATAGTAATGATCAAGGAAACTAGTAATAAACAATCAATATCAACATGAATCATTTATGGGAAAGGTAAACATTTTTGTATTAAAGATGAGAACAGAAAGCTACAACCAAAGCGTTGATGTCAAACCTTTGCTTTTACAATATCTTTGACTCACTCACACACGCACACTACAAACTATGTAACATCTCACTCACAACCACTATGTCTTTTCCTCCTGTAATAGACTTGAATCCAATAACACAAAGGTGCTATGTTGGTCTCCCCTCTCACATGGTCCATGTAGCTTTGTTTTATAGGATAAACTAAGTGCAAGTGGGTTGAGATATTTTGGGAGGAAAATACAGAATGGTCCCTAGGGACTAGGAGGTCGAGTTCCATCTTTCTTAAGTAGTTAGGATCATCCTCCATGAGAGCTTTCACTTAGAAGCTTCTTGAATATTCTCTTTTCTCCATTTTTGGACTATTGACACTCTCTACAAGAGGCTTAGGAGCGTCGTCACTTCTTGTGGTCATGTGACAAGCACCACCGGTGCCTTATGTCAGTGGAAAAGAGGCGTCAGGCCATTCTGACACCCTGTGCTAGGAAGCAAGGTGCGTCAGAATTCCTAGGATTGAGCAATAAGGACTCAAAAAGATGTTTTGGCTAGGGACTCTAAGGGGTTTGAGAATTAGGACTTTTCTTTTGTGTAACACTAATTGTAGGGGAAAAATCCTGGATTGATGAAATTCAGAATATAAGAATGTTGATGGGAACTCTATTATGCAACCTACTCGTGTTGATGTAATTATCACTAGTTCATAGGAGAGTGATGGAAATCCTGAATATATTTAAGGAACTCCGACTATGGATAGTGAGGAATCAAAGGAAGATTATTTAGACACCTAGGACTAGGATGTTGAGGATACCAAGGAAGAGGATCAAGATGATGATGTTGTTGTTAGGATTATATAATCCTCCCTTGTCTATATATAGCCTATTGGATCATCTTGTATATCATAGGGAGACATTATTATTGTAGTGAACTCTGGGGAACACATCTAAAGGTTAACTACCACTTACTGCATGTTCATGCATGAGTTTAGGTGCCTCTTAGACAATTCCCTACATTATAGGGGCCACTCTGAGTGCCACCAGTAGCCTCCATCAGTTGGTTGTAGTAGGTAGGAAGTTATGTTGAGTCAACCTTAAATTGGATTCAGTTAGATCACTCTCAGTTAGTCTAGCTCCAGTTTTTCATGGGTGCATGGGGAAGTGGCACATTTTTCCACCTACCTCATGAGTTTAACTAGTTTAACTGATTATTAGACTAATTTAGACATTAGGAGTTAGACTAGTGGCTTCCATGCAGTGATTTAGACACTCCTAGTTAGCAAGTCAGTGAAGTTTAGTTGGTAGATTCAAATATTATCCACATGATTCAAATTATCCTTATTGTAACAATTTTATATACTATTGGGAATAATGAATATTAATGTTGTAATTTACTGATCAATTATTATCAGATTTGTCTCAAATTTGTCTTGTTAAGTGTACATTATTCTTGATATTTCACTGCACATTTCTACCTTTCAATTGCTCTCATTTATTGTAGATCAATGGTTCAATAATTCAAACATGGTATCATAGCCTTATTCAGGCTAGTAGCAAGTCTTGTCTGATCTCCATTGTACACCAGAAGTAGCTAAGTTTCCACATAAATCCTGGAATTATAGCCTTGATCCCTCTAAATTCTATTCAAAGAAGTATATCCAAGTGTGATAGACTCTAAGAAAGTGTACATGTCAAGGTGGAAGGGCTTGAAACTAACATTAGAGGAAATTTAAGGTCTAAAATGGGCCTCCTAAGGAAAATAATAAAATAATAGTTAAAATAATAAAATAATATTTATTAATTTTGGAGGAAGAAAGGGAAAACTAATTTTTTTGTTCACATTTTGAACATATCTTCCATTGTTTTAACACAAATTTTGAGTGGGAGGGCTCATAGGATGCATAATTTAATTACGCATCAAACAAGAACCCACACGACATACTTTTGACAGACCTCTCTACCCCAAAAACACAAAATACCTGGAAAAAAACATGATGATGATGTCATCATCATGTTTTTTCAGGTATTTTTTGTTTTTGGGGTAGCAAGGTCTGTCAAAAGTATGTTGTGTGGGTTCTTGTTTGATGCGTAATGAAATTTTGCATCCAACGAGCCTTCCGGCTTGAAATTTGAGTAAAAACATATCGAGATATGTTGAATATACGAACAAAAAAAGTAGTTTTTTTATATGAAATATATCAAGTCAACTATTATGGTTGACTGATTTTATTGAAATTCTATTGGTTCTTGAATTCCAACTCACAAGAATTTATTGTTGGCTCATTTTCTTATAAGGCTCATTTTAGACGCCAAAATTCCTCTAATGCATGGTTGCGAATTGATTTTGGTTTTGCAGTGATATTTGCAGGTACCTACATAGCTTCTCGGGGAATTGACTGTTTCAACATACATATAGATGGATTCTTCATCTCTTGTACACCAAACCCTTACACCCTTCAACTACTCTGATTGGACGGAAGATATGCAAGTATCCTTACGCAAGCTTGGTTTGTATAGGATGTTAATGGGAAGAGAAATTGAGCCTCAACAATATGTTGAGAAGAACAAATTTTTGAATCGGCTTGATGAGGCCTTTAGCTTCATGTGGACTCATAACTCCTGGGATATTTTTCTCCACCTTGAGGGACTTAGGACTGTTGCTGCCTTTTCACACACCTGGATCACATGGCAAAAATCTTCAAGCCACTTGGTGTGTCCTTGGGGGGAAGTCTCGAGTCAAGGTTGTCACCTTGTTCTTGACTCCTCCGTTTAGGCTAACCTCCTAACGGAGCCAAGGGGGGTAGACCCTATTAAGTTACTAAGGATGATTACTCAGTGTGGTGATGTTTAACTGAATCAGTTACTTAGGAGTTCGAATATTTTAACTATAAACAATTGAAGATGACAAGATATGAAAATTACACACGAAAGCACAAAGCTGATAAACAATATATATATGAAGCAAAAATGACCAGTGCCTTAATAATGGAGGCAAATCAAAGAGATCAATGTGCTTGCATGTGCTTGGAGTAAATGTTTTGTGATTGCATCTTGGTATGTTTTAAGTTAAAATTGAAGTATGAATTGATTAAATTAGGCTAAAAGGGGGACTCCAGATATACCCGAGAGTACTTGGAGTATGTCCAAAACAAAACCTACACGGATACCCGCAAGGAATATGTGGGCTGAAATGGAGTCTCTAGGGCTATGTTCGTAACGCACCCGTTAGGGTGTGATAGAGATCGGCGCCCCGAGGTCACTTTTCAGTAGGTTCCCGCTTTGTTTGGGTATTTTACCACCGTAAAGGTTTGATCGAGGCGTTGGATTTTCACCTGATGGTTTGTTAATTGGGGAAGGTGAGTCCTAATTATTCTAGTCACCCAAGTGCTTTTGATACAGCTTGACTGATCGGACGAACCGCAGCCAAGTGCAGAGCATACAGACTGGAGTCTTGTAAATTTTAATAAGTTTTTAAGAGATGTGTTCTTGTTTAAAAGAAAAGCCTCCAAGAACCTATTTCGATCCAAGTGGATCTCAATCGGGGAATCGAGGAGGGGTTAATTTTAAAGATTCTGATAAAAAAATTATAGAACAAATAAAACAACTACACAAATCTGGTTTTCTGATTAATCCTACCACGAATCTCTTTCCCCTTTCGGGTCACTCGAGAAATCGTGGGGTAAGTATTATGATTACTTTTGAAAGTAAGATATGGAATATGGAATTAACAACAAGATCAAATATACTATCCTGCAAATCAGATCAATTCTAGTAAAAAGGAAATAAACCGAAAAATGACAAAAATGGCACCGACGCGAATCCCCCCAGGGGGGATGGGGAATGGGCTCGAAAGAGCCTACTCCAAAGGAAAATTTATTTATTAATGATTAAAATATTAGAGGACTGATATATCAGTTCTTATTGGTCCTTATACAGGCTGAAACCAAGATCTTTACACTTATACAAAAAATTTAAGAATTTTTGTGACAAAAGGGAGACCCGTGGGGGAATTTGAGCGCTCCAAACACCACTTTGGACAGTAGATTCCGTTCTTATCTGTCAGAAATTATAAAGGACAGAAAGCAGGTTAGAATAACAAATTCACAAAATCAATTTAAGATTACCTTTGGGTCAGCCTACTTTATCTCAAAAAGTAATGAAATTAAACTAGCAAAATCGGCGAAAAATGAACCAAGGAAAGCAAGCTTTCCTTGGGATCTTGGCCTGCTGTTTGTGCAGACAATTAAAAGCACTGATATTGCAGAATATTACACTTATTTAACAGCAAATGAAACTACCTTAACAGCAAGCTATGAATTTTCACTAAAATACTTGCAAGACTAAGGTACTTTTAGCTAGATCTCTTGAATTTGAACTTTATGAGCAAAACAGAACTAAGATCTAGAATAAAGGAGGGATCTTACTGATAAGATCTATGTGTGTTTTACCTGATGAGATAGATCAGATTAATAAGAAGCCTTTAAAGTAACCAGTTTGAGGAAAGTTTAATAATTTTTAAAGGAGAGAAAGGTGAAGAAAGGTGCTTGTTGTTGAAGCAGATCTGCTGAGGGAACTTGGTAGAGAAGCACCGAGGGGCATGATATTAGCAATATCTGCTGGAAATCAATGGAATCAAACCTGAACCATGGATATTCCAGCCACGGAAAACCTGTAAGCTACAACACAACTCCTGCAGACAGAACTATCGGATCTGAAGATACATATGAGAAAGGGATGATACAGTATGCAAATAACCTTATTTAACATACAGGTATTAACTCATTCAAACATATGCAGCAAAATAGAAAGTAAGTAAGCTTACTCACAATGATCTATCCTTATGATTTCAGAAACCATTCAGGCAGACAATAATTAAGTACAAAAAATTGGAAAAATAGCAGTTTCACCTTGAATGCAACAAGACAATGGCAATCCACACATGAAAGGTAATCCACAATTGAGCCTCCAAAGCTTCTCTTTATTTCAACAAATGAAAATCAGTACATATTTACAATGGAAAGCCCTTCAGTCCATCTCTCACTAGCTTGGAAGAGGGAGCCTCAAGCAGGATTTATACAATTTGCAGGCCATCTAGCCCAGGGGGGGCGCAATTCCTCATCGAATCAAGTGAAATCAACTGATGGAGAGTTCATCAATGCACAAATGAGGTTGGACTGAGCCTACTTGTCAACCGGGGGCCTGATCTGGCTGACACATGAACCCATACACTGCCACATCGGCCCATAGAGCATCCAGGAGAGTCCACACGTGTGGAGGAGAGAGAGAGGGCGCAATTCCCCTTGAATAACACTGTAGATCAGCTCTAGATCTGATTTGATCCCCTCCTTTAGTCAAGGATTTGTCAGATCCAGTCAATATGCTCCAGATCTGATTGATTTCAGTCAAATCGGTTGAGAATCCATTGATTTATTGATTTTGGATTTGCTCCATTATTCATCAACTTATTAATTAAAATAATCAATAACTGATTTTTGGGGCTTTCTGACCTGAGTGATGGAAGATCACACAAAAATTAGGAAAGAGTGGGTCCATGGGTTTACATGGTGCTCTTAGCTTGAAAATGAGCACCTACATGACTGAAACTGATTATTTGGCCCACTTTTATTACAGAC
>LPNX010121492.1:11535-22566 GCA_001517045.1 Pseudotsuga menziesii
AAAAAAATTAGCCATAAACAAACTAATGTACATAATTAATCTATAATGTGTAAAAAGGGATATTTTACAAAAACTAATATACAAAGGAAAATTTTCAACATGGTACAACATAACTATAATACAACAATCAATGATACAACAATATGATATATACAATTTAGAAATACATGCAAGGCAAGGTTTAGAAATTGGCCTTGAAACCACTGATGCCACTAAAGGCATCAAACTGCCTCGGTGAAAAACAGCTTGAGGAGGAAACCATTCACTGGTAAGCTCAATCTTTCTCCTTCCAAGTCATTTAGATAGAAGGAGTTTGTTCCTGCTATTTCATCGATGATGTATGGTCCCAACCTTAGGCTGTCGAGCTTTCGATGTTTCCCAGGTTTTTCCCATCGTTTGTCCCAACGTAGAACCGTGTCACCTACTTGGAAGGAACTCGACCGGGTATATTTATCGAAGGCTCTCTTGACCTTGTTTGAATTCTTGATAATATGGTCAAGAGAGTCTCTTCTGCTCTCATCTAGCTCGATTAATTGGTTTATTCTATTCTGGATGGCATCCTGATCTGAGCTGAATGTCTGGAGGAGCTGATACACTGGAAGCTTTAGATGGATTGGTAAAGTGACATCAAGGCCATAGACTAGTTCGAAAGGGCTCCTCCCTGTTGAAATTTTCTTAGTGAGCCTGTCAACCCATAATGCCAATTTGATTTTGCTATCCCAAGCCTTCTTATTGTCACCCACAATTTTTTTGATTATGGTCATTAAGTTCTTGTTACTTGATTCTGCTAGACCATTTCCTTGGGGATAGTAATTAGATGAGTGAGATAGGATAATGCCGTACTTGAAACAGAAAGACGACATCTCGGAAGAAATAAATCATGGGCCATTATCCGTGATTATTCTAGCTAGCACACCGAATCTTGTGATGATTTTGTCTTCTAGGAAATCCATGACTATGGCATCAATTTCCTTTTTGGTGGGTATGGCCTCTACCCACTTGGTAAAATAATCTGTGGCAGTAAGAATCCAAGAATAACCATTGCTTGAGTTATCCTTGAACTTACCGATGAAGTCAAGCCCCCATTGCTGAAAAGGGGCTTGGACTACTATTGGATTTAGAGGCAAGGCTTTCATTTGTTGCTTTCCGGTGAATAACTGACACTAGGGGCAAGCTCTAACAGCCTTGTGCACATCTGAAAATAGGTTTGGCCAATAGTAGCCTACTCTAAGGATTTTGTGGGTGGTTGTTTTAGCTGCAAAATGTCCACCACAAAATCCTGAATGGAACTCAACCATGAGTTTCTTGGACTCAGGTTCATCGACACATCTAAGTATCAAACCATCTAGGTTTATCCAACCCAAACCATCTTTGGTCAAGCAATAATTAGTTGCCTTTAACCTTAATGCCCTTATTTTATGACCCAGTAAGTGATCTGGGCACGTAAGGTTGCGGAGGAAAAATATGATGTCGGTGTACCAGGGGTGCTGCTCCAATCTCTAAAACTCATCTGATACACTTTGCTCTGAATTTCTGATCTGGCAGATTATTCCTAAAGCCTCCTCATTTCCTTGGGTCAACATCTTTGCAAGACCCTGTCCCTTGATTAATTTAGTAGGTCTTATCTCCAAATCATATTCTTGAATCTTTGAACCCCACTTACCCCTGATTCCTAGACAATCTTGCTGAGACATGATATCCTTGACAGCTGCATGGGGTACATATCCAATGATTTTGGAGTAACCTATATAAGTTCTGAAATGTTTAAGGGACTTGACAAGAGCATAGGCCTGTTTCTCCATCGTGGTATACTTCAATTCTGAATTTTGTAAGGCTCTACTCATAAAGGCTATGGGTTTCTCTTGTCCCTCCTTATTCTTTTGAAGTAAAACACCAGCAATGGTGTCTTCTAAGGCAAAGGAAAATATTTCGAACTCTTTGGAATAATCAGGACTAATCAAGACCGGGGACATGGATATGGCATTTTTTATGGACTTGAATGCATCTTTCCCTTCATCTTTCCACTCAAACTTAGCATCTTTCTTCAATAGCTTTTGTAGAGGTTTCATTAGTTCTACTAAGTTTGGGATGAATCTTCTTATGAAATTGATTTGACCATTAAAAGACTGGCGAGCTTTTAGATTGTGAGGCAAGGGGACTTTCTTAATAGCTTCGACCCTCTCAGGATCAACCTTGACACCATCTTTAGAAATGATGTGCCCCAATAACTTGCCTTCGTCAACTCCAAATATTGACTTGGAGGGATTCAAGGAAATACCATATTTCCGACATCTTATAAAAACCTACCTAAGATGACTTATGTGGTTAGATCTTTCTTTTGAAAAAACAGTTAAGTCATCCTGATATATCTCAATTATTTTGCCTATAAGTTCTTTGAAAGCAAAATCCATGGCTCTTTGGAAGGTGGCACCTGCATTCAATAAGCCAAAAGGCATTCTTAGAAATTTATAAGTACCCCAAGGTGTGGTGAAAGTAGTCTTATGTTGATCTTCTTTATTTACCAACACCTGGTTATAACCGGAAAAACCATCCAACATGGACATCATTCCTGATCCTGTTACTCTTTGAAGCAAAGTTTCCATGTCGGGTAATGGGTAATTATCTTTGAGGCATGATGTATTCAAATTTCTAAAATCTATACATATTCTAATTGACCCATTCTTCTTTCTAACAACAACTAAGTTGGAGCACCAAGATGAATGCCTTGTAGGTGCTATGATCCCTGCTGCTAGCATCTTTTGAAGCTCCTTCTGCGCAATGGGGGCCAACTTAGGATTTATTCGCCTAAGTTTTTGTCGGAAAGGTTTGTCCTCCTTAGCTTCTTCTATGAGGGGAATAGTGTGTTGAAACAAATCCTCCCTATAGGCTTTAATCTCATCATAACTAAAGGCCAACACATCTCTATACTCTTTGATTAGGTTGATCAAGTTGTTCCTTTCCTTTTCTAAAGTGCCTTTTCCAATTTTTATTAACTTGGGATCCTTGTTAGTTCCTATGTTTATTTCCATATAGTTCCCAATTTTTATTTCTTCTTTTTGTTTTTTATGATGATCCTGACGATCAAAAAGATTCTCAAAAGCTATAAGGCTACTCAGGATGTGATTCCTTTCATTATCCTCCCACTCCTAATACTCTTTACCTTCCTGCTGATAACTGATTTTGCAACCTTCGAACTCTTGTAGATTGTGGATGAATCTCAAGAGTTGCTCATCATCTTTGAACACCTGCCAGTGGTCTATATTATCCAGAATTGAAGGTCTGAAATTTATTTCCATTTTTCCATTCCCATTAATCATTTCATCTGATGGCTGGAGGGTGGATGTTGCTACCGCCAATCTATCTGCTAACCCATTCATTTCCCTATGGACCTTTTGAATGTTAAGTGCATCAAACCATTCCATAGTGTCCCATGTGGCATTCCTATACTTCCTTAGTCTGTCATTTTTACATTGATACTGATTCTTGATTTGGAGGACAACTAGATCTGAATCACCCTTTATGTTCAACATCTTTATCCCCATATCTTTAGCAGTTTCTAAACCAAGGATCAATGCCTCATATTCAGCTACATTGTTTGATGCTTCAAACTCTAACCTGAATGCAAAATTGTAGATTTTATCCAAAGGAGAAATTATCATGATGCCAGCACCATTTCCCGCTTTGGAATAAGCCCCATCAAAATACATTTGCCACACTTCATTGATCTTTTCATTTTTAATGTTTTCCTTAATGGGGGCCATGAAATTTGACAAAATAGTATAGTTTCCAAAATTATCAGTGAAATGAACAAATTCATTTCCGAGCTTCTTAGGGTTTTCTACATGTCGTTTCCTTAGCTTTTCTCTGTGGAGAATCACCCTAGTATTCTCTGATGCAGGTATAGTAGCATATGTCTAATCCATTTGGATGTTCCCACCAAGAGTTGCAGCCCATTTTCTGGATAGCAACATACCCCAATTATCTGGGACATCTATTACCACCACATCCATTGTCATGTCGATATCTGGATACTTAGCTAAATTGACCTGTAAATTTAATATTATCCCTACCACTTCAACTTCTCTCGCATCCATGGCACAAACATTGTGGTAGGGTCGGGTGACCCTTAGATTTAGCTGCTCCATTACCTTTCTAGTCATAACATTTGATGAAGCACCCGAATCTAGCATACATTTATGAATGAGAAGTTTATCAACTAAAAGGGAGACATAGAAAGGTGGGTGATCTTCTCTCCTCGGATCAACACTGTTGAGGACTATGGGCATATCTATAGGTTCGACAAGTTCATCTTCAAATATAGCATTATTATTAGGAAGGGGATCCTCCTCGATAATTTTATGAGCTTCACTTATGTTATCCTCTAAGGATTTCAATAATTTTTCCTTTTGACCTGGAATCTTAAGGACATCAGTTGCAAAAACATGAATTTTAGCATTACTTATCCATTCTCCCATATCAATATTTGACTCAGGGACAATAGGAGGATCTGGGAGGGAAGGAGTGGTTACCTTTTGCTTATACTGTTTAGACGGTGATTGCTTTTCTCTCCTTTGATGCACAACTCCCTTGAACTTGGCATTTTTCTTTTCCTTAATTTTCTCGGGAGGAGGCATTGTACCATAAAAGTTAGACAGGAGATCCTTCTCAAAACCATAGCCCGTGGCTTGCTGCCAATGCTGGTTTGATAGAGGGTAGGTTCGGCCTACCATGTACACATGATCAGACTCGCCTGATGTTGTTTCCTAATTACTGACCTCTGCCATCCCATGTTCTATAATCTGGTTTGCTATGTAGCAAGTACTTTTTGGGTGGAATTTCTCATAAGGTCTACACCATGGAATTACTTCTTCTACCAGGTTAGTTGAGTCTAACTGGTTTGGAATCCTAGGCTCTTGTTGAGGAAACTTCTTTTGATACACTTGATTTTGTTTTGGCTGAAAATTCCTAGGTCCATTATTTCTCTCCAGAGTGACTATTCTGTTTTGGATTTTATTCATTTGCATAGATTGTTCTGCCATGAATTGGTTCTGAGTAGTCATCACCTCTTCCAACATGCTAGCTATCTTTTCCATGGGGTCTTAGAGGTTGCCTTTTCCTCTAACTCAATGGCCTTTCCCTTTTATTTGTTGTATGAAGTGTTTCCCCTAGTGTAACCTGGAATGTTGGACTTGCCTGAAGATTGCATGTTCCTTTCTATTTTCTCGGCCAGATCTTCAGCAGTTTTTAGATCGACCGGATCTTTATCCCTGAATTGGTATCTCAAATCACCAGTGAAAGATTCGATGTAGGATATCAATATGGAGGCATCGCTTGGCTTGATGTCCCTAGGGAGGTCTGCCACCACACGCCCGAACTTAGTATTAAATTCATCCATGGTTTCATTCTCCATCTTCTTTATATTATGAAGGGAAGCAATCAAATGTCTTGGTTCCTTATTTTCCCCCCACTTCTTCTTAAAACTTGCTAGGAATTCATTAAGGGTTTTATATGAATCATTACCAAGGTTTTCATACCACTCTGCAACATCATCCTCTAAGGATAAAGCAAAGAGCTTCATTTTGACATCATCATGGTCATGGGCAGCATCATGGCAGTAACCGACTAGGTGCCTTTCGAACTTTCTAAGGTGAGACTTGGCAGTGATGGCATTATTTTCCTCGAACTTGGGGAGCTTCTTGATCACATCATTCAGAATGTTATGAGGAGCACCTGCTATCTGAGAAAAGTCAAGGGGTTTGTAAAATTCTGTCATTTCTCGAGATTGGAAAGTAGGACTCTCTACAAATATGTTATGGATATCTGAGAGGGATTGGTCTCCTAAAACTTCAAGGTTTCTACAAGAAGTCTTCCTATTCAATCTTTCCCTAATAAACCTTTCGGGAACAAGGAGAGGATTGAATAATTGTCAGCAGTTTCTTCGGGTAGAAATTCTTGAAGGGATGTTAGACAGTGGAGTCACCAGATGGATCGAGTTTTAATTTTTATGTTTTTTAAAGACTAGATCAATCAAAAGTTTTTTTTATCTTTTTAGTTGTTTAGAAAAAAGTTAAGCTAAGTCGTACTCAGGAATAAAAAGATTTATCCCCGGCAACGGCGCCAAAAAGTGTTGCCTCCTTTTCACACACCTGGATCACGTGGTAGAAATCTTCAAGCCACTTGGTATTTCCTTGGGGGAAAGTCTCAAGTCAAGGCTGTCACCTTGTTCTTGACTCCTTCGTTTAGGCTCAACTCCTAACGGAGCCAAGGGGGGTAGACCCTATTAAGTTACTAAGGATGATTACTTAGTGTGGTGATGTTTAACTGAATCAGTTACTTAGGAGTTTGAATATTTTAACTATAAACAATTGAAGATGACAAGATATGAAAATTACACATGAAAGCACAAAGCTAATAAACAATATATATATGAAGCAAAAATGACCAGTGCCTTAATAATGGAGTCAAATCAAAGAGATCAATGTGCTTGCATGTGCTTGGAGTAAATGTTTTGTGACTGCATCTTGGTATGTTTTAAGTTAAAATTGAAGTATGAATTGATTAAATTAGGCTAAAAAGGGGACTCCAGATATACCCCAGAGTACTTGGAGTATGTCCAAAACAAAACCTACACGGATACCCGCAAGGAATATGTGGGCTGAAATGGAGTCTCTGGGGCTATGTTCGTAACACACCCGTTAGGGTGTGACAGAGATCGGCGCCCCGAGGTCACTTTTCAGTAGGTTCCCGCTTCGTTTGGGTATTTTACCACCGTAAAGGTTTGATCGAGGTGTTGGATTTTCACCTGATGGTTTATTAATTGGGGAAGGTGAGTCCTAATTATGCTAGTCACCCAAGTTCTTTTGATACGTCTTGACTGATCAGATGAACCGCAGCCAAGTGCAGAGCATACACACTGGAGTCTTGTAAATTTTAATAAGTTTTTAAGAGATGTGTTCTTGTTTAAAAGAAAAGCCTCCAAGAACCTCTTTCGATCCAAGTGGATCTCAATCGGGGAATCGAGGAGGGGTTAATTTTAAAGCTGCTGATAAACAAATGATAGAATAAATAAAACAACTACACAAATCTAGTTTTCTGATTAATCATACCACGAATCTCTTTCCCCTTTCGGGTCACTCGAGAAATCGTGGGGTAAGTATGATGATTACTTTGGAAAGTAAGATATGGAATATGGAATTCAAAAAAGGATCAAATATACTATCCTGCAAATCAGATCAATTCTAGTAAAAAGGAAATAAACCGAAAAACGACAAAAATGGCACCGACGCGAATCCCCCCAGGGGGGATGGGGAATGGGCTTGAAAGAGCCTATTCCAAAGGAAAATTTATTTATTAATGATTACAATATTAGAGGACTGATATATCAGTTCTTATTGGTCATTATACAGGCTGAAACCAAGATATTTACAGTTATACAAAAATTTTAGGAATTTTTGTGACAAAAGGGAGACGCCTAGGGGGATTTGAGTGCTCCAAACACCACTTTGGAAAGAATCTTCTGTTCTTCTCTGTCAGACCTTATAAAGGACAGCGAGCAGGTTAGAATAACAAATTCCCAAAATCACTTTAAGAGTACCTTTGGGTCAGCCTACTTTATCTCAAAAAGTAATGAAATTAAACTAGCTAAATCGACAAAAAAGGAACCAAGGAAAGAAAGATTTCCTTGGGATCTTGGCCTGCTGTTTGTGCAGCCAATTAAAAGCACTGATATTTCATAATATTACACTTATTAAACAGCAAATGAAATTACCTTAACAGCAAGCTATGAATTTTCACTAAAATACTTGCAAGACTAAGGTACTTTTAGCTAGATCTCTTGAATTTGAACTTTATGAGCAAAACAGAACTAAGATCTAGAATAAAGGAGGGATCTTACTGATCAGATCTATGTGTGTTTTTCCTGATGAGATAGATCAGATTAATAAGAAGCCTTTAAAGTAACCAGTTTGAGGAAAGTTTAATAATTTTTAAAGGAGAGAAAGGTGAAGAAAGGTGCTTGTTGTTGAAGCAGATCTGCTGAGCGATCTTGGTAGAGAAGCACCGAGGGGCACGATCTTAGAAATCTCTACTGGAAATCAATGGAATCAAACCTGAACCATGGATATTCCAGCCATGGCAAACCTGTAAGCTACAACACAACTCCTGCAGACAGAACTATCGGATCTAAAGATACATATGAGAAAGGGATGATATAGTATGCAAATAACCTTATTTAACATACAGGTATTAAATCATTCAAAAATATGCAGAAAAATAGAAATTAAGTAAGCTTACTTACAATGATCTATCCTTATGATTTCAGAAACCATTGAGGCAGACAATAATTAAGTGCAAAAAATTGGAAAAATAGCAGTTTCACCTCGAATGCAGCAAGACAATGGCAATCCACACATGAAAGGTACTCCACAATTGCACCTCCAAAGCTTCTCTTTATTTCAACAAATAAAAATCAGTACACATTTACAATGGAAATCCCTTTAGTCCATCTCTAACTAGCTTGGAAGAGGGAGCCTCAAGCAGGATTTATACAATTTGCAGGCCATCTAGACCATGGGGGGGCACAATTCCTCATGGAATCAAGTGAAATCAACTGATGGAGAGTTCATCAATGCACAACTGAGGTTGGACTGAGCCTACTTGTCAACCGAGGGCCTAATCTGGCTGACACATCAACCCATACACTGCCACACCGGCCCATAGAGCATCCAGGAGAGTCCACATGTGTGGAGGAGAGAGAGAGGGCACAATTCCCCATGAAGACCACTGTAGATCAGCTCTGGATCTGATTTGATCCCCTCCTTTAGTCAAGGATTTGTCAGATCCAGTCAATCTGCTCCAGATCTGATCGATTTCAGTCAAATCGGTTGAGAATTCATTGATTTATTGATTTTGGATTTGCTCCATTATTCATCAATTTATTAATTAAAATAATCAATAATTGATTTTTGGGGCTTTCTGACCTGAGTGATGGAAGATCACGCAAAACTTAGGAAAGAGTGGGTCCATGGGTTTACATGGTGCTCTTAGCTTGAAAATGAGCACCTACATGACTGAAACCGATTATTTGGCCCACTTTTATTACAGACTCAATTTTTTCAATTAAACTATTAAAAAATAGCCTAAGTTTTGGAAAAATTAAAATTTAATTAAAAACACTGAAAAAATTGAAAAATTGAAAAACTGGAAAACACCTAGGGGGACTTAGACATGTTCATATGACTCAAAAATGATGTCTAGCATGCTTAAACATTGACAAATAGACTCTAATAACCTCAATAGGCACAAATGCCAAGCCGACCACCCCAACTTTGGAGGTATGGAGTCAAAAACTCAGAAATTATCAGACGTTTATTCAACAACCAATAATAACCAAGGGAAAAAACACCCTGGGCTGATCGGATTGTGTTATAGTGGATTTCACCACATTAGGTGAATCACACATTTTATGTCCTTCCCCTGTCCCGCTGCAGACTCAGTAGCCCCTATGGGCCACTTTTTGTCTTTTGATGTGTCCTTGATCATCCCTAAAAACATAAGAAAAGTGATATACGTAGCTTTTTCCCAGATAACCACGTACATACGCGGATATTCCCCCTATAGTCGCGTACATCGGGATGTATGAATAATCCAAATCCTTTTGGAGTGTTCATTGACTTGGATCCGACTCATATGACTCCTGGCCTTCCATATGGCTTGAGATCGCACGGATTTGACCTTTGAGTATCCCTTTGAAAAGCTATATAAGGAACCCCTTGAGATATTGAAAGCATAAGAGAGAATTGAGAGTAACGAAACTATAGTCCATTGTTGCCAGAACTTATGCTTGAGTCTGCATCCCTTTGTCCCTTGGAGCACTGTTGTGTTCTTCCCAAGCTTGCCTTTTGCTAGTGAGCTTACTATCTGAGTGATGGAGGATTGAGGTGGTGGAGGCCCAAGTGGGGGATTTAGTTTCTCTGGTTCGCAGACATGCCATTAGAGATTGTCACTTGTAATCTCTGATTCATATTAATAGAAATATCTTTTCCTGTCCAGTAATGTGTATTTGAATGAATATTGTATCCATTGGAATATGTCAAATGCTTTTACATTATTGATTATATATGCTAGAATAGATCTAACACCATGAAATATAGTATGCTTGTATTTTTTACTTGTTGTTGAGGAAGTATTATATCAATTCAAGCTGAAGATTGGAAAGCTCAATGGGGATCTACTTCAACCATCTGGAATAAGGTACGAAGTTCGATCCTTTAGTGTTAGACATTTTATTTCTATTTCATATTGCGGAAATATTGATTTTTGGAGTCTAGTTGTCTGTTGTGGTACCCCAAGCCATAGGAATTTCTCTCCATAATAGAATTCGCGACTCCGCTGGGGAGTTCCTAGTAGTTGTCCTTTGGGGGCAACAATGGGCTTGAGATTAATGATTTGCTCTTGGTTTCTCTCTGTTTTTGTGTCGCATTTTATATTATGTTCATCCATTAACACTCCCCTTTATTTGTTTGACCCTTGGCCTGCTTTTTACCACTGCCTTCTCTGTATACGCAGTTTTTTGGCCAAAAGTCGCATATATACGCGGATTTTTGGTGAAAATTCATGTACATGTGCCTTCCCATGTGGGTTTTTGGCCTAAAGTCGCGTACATACGCGGCTGTTCTTTATACAGTCACGTACATCCTCCCTTTTGGTGAGTTTGATGTTGGGGGAAGTTGTTGGGTGGGTTGTGAGTGTGGTTGGGTATTCCTTGGGTCTGATGTTGTCTGCTGGATGCTTCTTTTGTGACCAGAGACCACTTTTTCATTGATTTTTTCTTTGAAAGTAGTTTTATTCATTTATCCTTTTTGTTTTGCCATTAGTGCATTACTCTTTTTTGTCTTGGTGTCTTGCTGGGCTTGTCTTTTATACTTGCTACAGAGACTAAGAGTTTTAGATGACTTTTATTTCATTTTTCATTCTTTTATATTGAAAAATACAAAGTAGTTGCACTCTTAGTTGCATCTTAGATATGGATTT
>LPNX010121492.1:26295-100633 GCA_001517045.1 Pseudotsuga menziesii
TCCTTTGGGGGCAACAATGGGATTGAGATTAATGATTTGCTCTTGGTTTCTCTCTATTTCTGTGTTGCATTTTATAGTATGTTCATCCATTGACACTCCCCTTTATTTGTTTGACCCTTTGGAATTTCTCTCCGTAACAGATTGACAAATGAATTCTAAGAGACCGAGTCTTTTACAGACACTATCATGCTAGAACATTTATTACAATTCCCCATGGGGTATGAACATGTGATATGATACAACAAGCACTTCCCAGAAGTACTTCCAAACGTATTTTTGAAGTCCGAACAAGTTAACCCTGTCCGGTTCACCAGGCTCACTTGATAAAAACCACTAAGTACAACTTAGGTGGTAACAAGGACTTCGAAGGAATCTTGGGAAATTATTGAATATTTGTTTGGAAACCAAGATGAGCTTAGAGGGCATTTATTGGAGAATGAGCTCATAGCTCTAAAGCCTAGCAGTTTCGAATATATTCAACAATTCTTCACAAAGTAGAAGTCACTAGTGCTGCAATGCAAAAAATGTGGATTAGAGAGGAAAGATGAGCAGCTTGTGTTGCCTATACTGAGAAAGCTTGGCTCTGAGTACTCATCCTTTGTCTCTACGTTCCATTTCGAAATAGATTCCATCCCCAATTGGAAGATTCCTTCTCTAGATGCTTTTGTTGAGTCCTTAATACAAGAAAAAGATAAATTGGTTCAAATTGGAGTGATTCAAACCTCCAATAATTAAGCACTCTTGATGTCAAACTCAAACAATGTGCAAGCCAAAGGAGAATCACAAATCTTATGAAGGAGCCTCGAGTTCCAAGAAAAATAAGAAATTTGAGAAGACTAGATGCCCATAATGTATGAGAGGATTTCATCCAGAGAGCCAATGCATGAAGAAGACAATATACCAACTATCAACACTCCTTGAATAGAACAATATTTCCCTCCCACAAGGAGAAAATAAGTCTGATGTTTGACAACCGACACAAGATCATGAGAGATTCCATGCCTTCAAGTCAGGCCTCACTCAGTCAAAATATTACTTGATTGATTCTGGAGCATCCAACCACATCATTTCCTTTAGGTAATCCTTCTCCATTCTCACTCTATCAGAAGGACCTAGCATTCACATGGGAGATGACTCCCAAATACAACCTGCTGGGAGAGGTTCTATTCAAATCTAGCATGGTGAGTTCATGAATGTTCTCTATGTGCCCTCTCTTGTAGTGAATTTATTGTTTGTTTATGAGATGACTCATACAGGCTCTCCTAAGAGAGTTACCTTCAACTCTGACTTAGTTGAAATAAAATAAAAATATATCAAACATCTCATAGAGAAAGGGTTTTCTAACCATCCCTCAAAGGAATATGAGTTCTCCCATTTCCTGCATGTTTCACATCCAACAACTTTATTGATTCATGCCAACAACACCAACAAGATATAGCATAAGAGATTTGGGCATCTCAATTTCAAATATCTCCAGCAAATCCACAATGAAAAAATGGTTGAAGGCTTTCCTCTCATCCAAACATGAGATGGAGTATGTCCTTGTTGCTTGGTAGGTAAGGATCCAAAGAAGAGGTATGAAGTTTCGTAGGAAACTAGAGCTACCTATACACTGGATCTGATACATAGTGATGTTTTAGGACCAATGCCTACAACATCAATTAATGGTTCCAGGTATTTCCTTACTTTTATTAATGACTGTTCAAGGTTATGTTGGGTATATTTCATGAAACAAAAATCAAAAGTATTCAAAAGTTGTAAATTTTTTAAAGCTTTGATTGAGAATACTTTCAGGAAAAAGATCAAGTCCATTATATCAAATAATAGAGGTGAATACATTAAAGGATATTTTCATCATTATTGTGAATCAGAGGGGATTCGAATGGAACAATCAGTTCCATACACACCACAACAAAATGGTGTGGCTAAGAGGAAAAGTAGATCATTGAACGAGATGGGAACCTGTCTTCTCCAAGACAAGAATCTTCCTCCTCTTTGGGATGAAGCTGTAAACTATGCTTCATACATACATAATAGATTTCCTCACAAATCAGTAGTTTGGGCGACTGGTTTTGAAGAAATACTTGTGCATAAGATTAATACCCATGGTTGGGGCCACTCCTTTCCAAATATTAGGCCATAATACCCATGGTTGGGGCCACTCCTTTCCAAAGATTAGGCCATAATACCCATGGATAAGAGGAAGGCCTTCCATGTTGATGTATATGTAACTTCGGAATGTATTATTCTATGTATCTTATGTATTGTAACCCGATGTTTATTCCGGGATGTTTCTATTATGTATTTGAGTCATGTGGTCATGCCCCGATGTTCCGATCGGGAGGATTAATAATGTAATCAAGTCATATCAAGTCATTAGGTAAGTCCCCATAGTTTCGGGGCACTTGAGTTATTATACAGTAATTAAGGTGTAGGCTTGAGTAGTAATTATTAGGTTGAGCCTACGTGTGAAAAGGCAATTCAAGTGAACGGATGAATATAAATAGAGAGTGAGAGTCTCTCTATTTATCACTTGTGAAATACATCACTTGCTCTCCTAAGTGTGGCGCACTACTGGAGAAGGAAATTTTGGGACTAGACAGAAGACAGAAGACTACTACTGTTTTGGGAGATCTCTTACTGTTTTGGTGTTGATTCTATCTTAGAGGAAGTTACGGGGTTTTCTCCTTTATGGTTTCCCCGAGGAAAACTCTTTGTGTCTCTTGTCTCTTGTGATGTGCTTGTGTTTTATTGCTGTGCTTGTTATTCTCTCAGTGAAAATATCCTAAGATCATAATGCTAGCTTAAATGTGATGAAAAACTAACATTCCAATCCCAGAGTATCGAATGCATACTGCTGGGATATGCTAAGGATGAAAAAGCAACATTTCAGTGCATAGAGTACGGAAGACAGAGGGAGTATGATGCTCTGCTTCAGAGGGAGTGATTGCAGAAGATCCTGAGGTTCGACATGGTACGACAGGATGGGAAGATTACTGATGATTCTAGGCTTTACTGAGAGTAAAGTGGATTCCAACCTTTGATCCAAGGTTGAAGGTGGAAGACCAATGATGCTCCTGTTATGTGTCAATGCACTACTGTTCTAGGTATGGAGGTGTGGCAGAGTACAGATGGGATATTCCTTGGACAAGGGAAGTATGCAGTAGAGATCCTGAAGAGGTTCGGGATGATGGACTGCAAGGCGATGGCCACACCTATGGCATCGAACCTGAAGCTATTGAGTGATGCTTCGTCAGAGTCGGTTGATGCTACGATGTATCGTCAGATGATTGGGTCATTGATGTACCTGACGAACACGAGACCAGATATCTGCTTTGCTGAGAACACCTTGAGCCAGTACCCGACAGATCCGAGAAGTGTTCACTTGACTGCTGCAAAGCATATTCTGAGGCACCTGAAGGGTACAATTGATTATGGGCTCAAGTATGATGAAAATCAGAAGATTAACCTGGAAGGTTATGTTGATTCAGATTGGGCAGGAAGTGCTATCGACAGGAAGAGTACTTTAGGATGTTGCTTCAGTATGGGATCAGGTGTGATCTCTTGGTTTAGCAGGAAGCAATCCTGTGTGGCACTGAGTACGGCTGAAGCAGAGTATGTTGCAACTTGTTCAGCTAGTTGTGAGGCAGTATGGATGCGGAAGCTACTGTCTGATATATTTGATCTCCAGTTAGATGCTACTTGTATACATTGTGACAACTAGAGTTGCATGAAGTTGTCAAAGAATCCAGTGTTTCATGACAAGTCGAAGCATATCGAGATCAAGTATCACTATATCAGGGATATGGTGCAGAGAGGAGCAGTGAAGCTCCTGTATGTTGCGACGGAGGAACAGATAGCTGATGTATTGACGAAGCCATTGGCTAGGCTGAAGTTCGAGTACTTCAGAGAGAGACTTGTTGTTCTCCAGATCGAGGCTTCCTCCCAGAGAAAGTGATGAGACCCATAGCCATTCTGACATGGTGAGAGGATTGGTTCCTTCCATGGTCAGATGTAAGGGCTGAGCCATTCTGTCATGGTGAGAGGATTGGTTCCTTCCATGTGAGATATGAGTGCTGAGATCCATGGCCATTATGACAAGTAGGTCAGATATAAGGGCTGAGCCATTCTATCATGGTGGTAGGGTTGCTCCCTTCCATGTCAGATATGAGTGCTAGCCATTCTGTCGAGCAGGACAGATGTAAGAGCAATTGCCATTCTAGGAATGGAGGCACCTGGTCAGTTACCAGGAATACTCAGTGTAAGAACTAAGTATCCATTTTGATGTGATAGAGGGATGTGTTCCCACTTGGTCAGATTTAAGGGCTGAGCCATTATGATATGGTGAGAGGATTGGTTCCTTCCATGTTCAGATGTAAGGGCTGAACCATTCTGCTCATGGCTAAAGGATTAAGTTCCTTCCATGTCAGATGTGAGTGTTGGCCATTCCGACGAGCAGGTCAGATGTAAGGGCAACTGCCATTCTCTAGGAGAATGGAGGCGCCTGGTCAGTTACCAGGTAGCTCAGTCGAGGAGGACTGGGGGCCATTCTGATATGATTGTTGGGATGTGTTCCCCTCATGATCAGATATGAGTGCATGCCCTTCCATCATTGTGAGAAGGATGTGTTCCCGCCTGGATGGATGTAAGTGTTGAGCCTTGTCACAGATGATAGTAGGTGTGTCCTATCATGCTGGTGACTGTAAGTGCTGTTCCATTTCACAGATGATAGTAGGTGTGTCCTATCATGCTGGTGACTGTAAGTGCAGTGCCTTTTCATAGATGGTAGTAGGTGTGTCCTACCATGCTGGTGATTGTAAGTGCAGAGCCTTTCCACATATGGTAGTAGGTGTGTCCTACCATGTTGGTGGATGTGAGCACTGTGCCTTTCCACAGATGATAGTAGGTGTGTCCTATCATGCTGGTGGTTGTAAGTGCTGAGCCATTTCACAGATGATAGTAGGTGTGTCCTATCATGCTGGTGAATGTGAGTGCTAGGCCTTTCTGATGGGATTGTAGTTTACTACATGATCAGATGTGAGTGATGTGCGTGCCTTTCTAATGAGCAGGTCAGATATAAGTGTTAGGTGAAGACCTACATGAGGGTAGGCCTACAACCAACATGAAAAAGGGCTGGCTCTGTAGAACTTCCTATGACAAGAAGAATCATGAGATAGCACCAGTGTTGATCCAGATTGAGTGATGATCCAGATCCAGTAATGATGATCCAGTAGTAGTGATCTAGATCAAGTGATGATCCAGATCCAGTCTAGTGATGATGATCCAAATCGAGAGATGATCCAGATCTAGTGATGATGTTCGATGATGATCCAGATTGAGAGATGATCCAGATCCGATGATGACTTGAAGACGAGATGATCCAGTTGATACAGAGAAGAAGACCAGTGATGAAAATTGTGTCGAAAGAATACCTTCCTAGTTAAGAGGGAGTGTTGATGTATATGTAACTTCAGAATGTATTCTTCTATGTATCTTATGTATTGTAACCCGATGTTTATTCCTGGATGTTTCTATTATGTATTTGAGTCATGTGTTCATGCCTCGATGTTCCGATCGGGAGGATTAATAATGTAATCAATTCATATCAAGTCATTAGGTAATTCCCCATAGTTTCGGGGCACTTGAGTTATTATACACTAATTAAGGTGTAGGCTCGAGTAGTAATTATTAGGTTGAGCCTACGTGTGAAAAGGCAATTCAAGTGAATGGATGAATATAAATAGAGAGTGAGAGTCTCTCTATTTATCACTTGTGAAATACATCACTTGCTCTCCCAAGTGTGGCGCACTATTGGAGAAGGAAATTTTGGGACTAGACAGAAGACAGAAGACTACTGCTGTTTTGGGAGATCTCTTACTGTTTTGGTGTTGATTCTATCTTAGAGGAAGTTGTGGGGTTTTATCCTTTATGGTTTCCCCGAGGAAAACTCTGTGTGTCTCTTGTCTCTTGTGATGTGCTTATGTTTTATTGCTGTGCTTGTTATTCTCTTAGTGAAAAGATCCTAAGATCATAATGCTAGCTTAAATGTGATGAAAAACTAACATTCCAAGCCCAGAGTATCGAATGCATACTGCTGGGATATGCTGAGGATGAAAAAGCATATAAGTTGATGGAACTTGCAACTAGGAAGTGCTTCATAGAGTGTAGTGTTCATCTTGAAGAAGATCAGTTGCTTGATCTAGCACCATTCGAGGGTTAAGGCACAAGAAGGTATAAACACTCTTCCATTTCCTTTTGATGATGATATTTTTTCACATGTTTCAGATTCAAATGAAGAGGAACAAGATCATCACGATCTTCATATTGAGGTTGTGCCTCATGAGAATCTAGATCCAAATCCAACTCCCATCCCAAATCAGTGGACTAAGCCTAAATGGGCCCAAAATCTCATTGAAGCAGCTGGGGATGGTGATGGGAATCCAAAAGACAGAAGGAGAACAAGATCCCAATATTAGGATGAGTATGTTTCAGTCTCTCACACAGCTTCGCTATCTAGAGAGTGGTACAACAAAATTCCAGGAAAGTGCTACTTGATGATAGCGAATGGTCAACCATTTGGCCCAGAGAAGAACAAAATTGATCATTCCATTCCTCCTCCAGAAATAAGAAACACATATAGCATCCATCATATTAGAAGAACATTGAGAGGTTCACATGCATAGCTTCAGGATGCTGCTGCATAGAAGAACTGTGCTACTGCATAATGCTACAAATTGCAACAAAATTTTTGCAAGTTATTACCAAAAGAGGAAACTTTTCTCTTAAGTATAGCTTGTTTTTCTTGTTCCTGCTTATTTTGAGGGGGGGGGTTCCCCATTTTCCTTAGCTTATTAAGTAGTTTTATTTTTTCATTGGATTGTATGGGTGACTTTTGTCCAAGTTTCCAGTGCCCAAAGTTGTCTAAGCCAGGATTAATGGGGGGTGTTGGGATTATATAATCCTCCCTTATCCAAATATAGTCTATTTGATCATCTTGTCTAGCATAGGGATACATTATTACTGTGTTGGAGTATGGGGAACACATATAGAGGTTAACTGCCACTTACTGCATGTTCATACATGATTTTAGGTTCCTATGTTACCATTCCCTACATTATAGCAGCCACTCTGGGTGCCAACGACAACCTTCATAAGTTGGTTGTGGTAGGTAGGAAGTTATACCAAGTCAACCTTCAGTTACATTCAGTTAGATCACTCTCAATTAGTCTAGCGCCATTTCTGCATGGATGCATGGGGAAGTAGCACATTTTCCACCTACCTCATCAGTTTAATTGGTTTAACTAGCTTAACTGATTATTGGACTGATTTAGAAATCATGAGAAGGACTAGTGGCTCCCATGCAATGATTTAGACACTCCTAGTTAGCCAGTCAAGTTTAGTTGGTATATTCGAATCCTATCCGGATGATTCAAATTCTCCTTATTGTAACATTGTTGTATACTACTGGGAATAATGAATATTAATGTTGTAATTTACTGATCAATTCGCATCAGATTTGTCTCAAATTTGTCTTCTTCAGTGTACATATCTCTTGATATTCCACTACACAATTATACCTTTCAATTGCTCTCATTTCCTGTAGAAAAATGGTTCAATAATTAAAACAGTTGCGAGGAAAGAAGATGATGTTGGGAATAGTTCAAAGGATGAAGATGAATACACTTAAGATCTCCAACTTATGGACAATGATACTAGCACTTAATTTATCTTTTTATTGTTTTTCTTTGTAGGTTGCTTCTAGGATAGGTTGTTAGAATCTATAGTAGCTTACGGAGTTACGATTTCTTCCTCAAGTTTACTCTATCATTTCCTTATTGTTCATGATACTATTCAAGAACCTCAAAAACATTTTTGATGAATTTTTGTACTATGTTGTTCATTTTTTTCTAGTTTTTTATAAATACAATTTTGATTGTTTTTGTTATAAACAAATATAAAAGAAAAAAAAAATTGGATAGATAGATTATATTTTTCCTATATGATTTAACAAATCCAATTACTTTTCATTGATTAAGAATTGATAGAATGACCATATTTTTTCTATAGAATTCAATAAAACTCCTTAATTTCCATGAAATTACATTAATTACTTATATATATAAATATATATATATGATAGACATCATAAACATTCAAAGTTGTTTCACCTTTCATGGGTAAGACATGAAGTGAAATTATTAATGTTAAAAACTTGGTAACTCCTTAAAACTCTATAGAGATTAAGGCATGTTTGAGGTAATTTAAGTTTTCGGCATTAAGTGTTCGGAATTAGAGTTAAGGATAAATTCCTCATGTCACATTTTTAAGAGGGGTTTTCTCTTTTGTGTTAGGGGACAATTACTTCCTTTAAGTTGATGTTATTCCTTTGAGTTGATGTTATTGCAATAAAAGATCTTTACAAACCAAAAGATTTTTACTTAAAACTTTATATCCATTTTTTTTTAATGAAGATATCTTATCATTCTAAGAGTTCTTAAAAACTAACTAAACTTATCACCTATACCATCATTAATGGATTAAGAAACAACTCAAACATGATCTTGAGTAACTTGTTTGGTATGTGTAAATGATGGAATGGATTTTTAATAAGAAAATGGCCATAGATCTTATGGTGTTAGTTTTGAGAACCAAAACAACTATTAAATAAATTTGTTAATATTTCAAATAAATATGTGAATATCTTTGGACATCGAGTTGATAGTTATGAAATACTTTTTTTGTGAACAATTTTCTTGTTCTTGTCTAATGTTAAAGAGATGAACAGTTTTATGAAAAATAATTACAAATGGACACTCCAAAACTACATTCAAAAGATAAAGAATTTAATATTAAAGAGATAAAAAGTTTATAAAAAACAATTACAAACAAACACTCCAAAAATACATTTAAAAGATAATGAATTCAACTCATAAATATTTAACATACTTGGGTAATTTACTTAGATAAATTCCTTTTCAAAGTAAAAATAAAAGAATGATATTATGCCTTTCACAAGTCCCATCCATATAAGCAATGGAAACATATTGTAAAAATAAATTTGAGTAAAACTTTGATCATGGTAGAAGTGCAACAATAGTTCCATCAATGGGGCTCCCTTATCCCCTCACGATTTTTATATAAATTATCGATGTCATCATAATCTTAGCAAAAAATATCAATAGCGAGATGTCATCATAATCTTAGCAAAAAATATCAATAGCTAAAAATATCAATGGCATTATCTTTAGAGGATTTCATTATCTTATAGTAAGGATATTTGAAACAAATCTGGAGGGGTCAATATTCTTGCAATTTGCAGACGTTGAGCTATTATTAATTCCTATACTTAAAATCCAATCAAATAGCCGATGTATGGGACCATGAAAATCTATAAATGGATCCCAAATGCGTTGTTGAAGAAAATAATAATCCCAGCGTGGTTTTATAACAAGTCACGGTGATAAACATGAATAATCATATTAAACTTGAAAATCCAATGAAATAGCCGATGCGTGGGGCCTTGGAAAATCTATAAATAGAACACAAATGCGTTGTTGAAGGCAATAATAATCCCAGATTGGTTTTATAATAAGTCGCGGTGATAAACCTGAATAATCATATTGTACGCACAAACACAAGATCAACAAACATAAATTCTGGTTATAGCTTATCTTGAAGAAAATATTATTTATCCCGTAATATAAGCAGATCGACTAGGAAGTGATATTATCAAATTACAAGATACAATGTCATAAGTCATTTAAAAAGAAATCAGAACGATGTAATTTTGTAATTCGTTATAACTTCGTAGCTTTACGGTATATAACATTATCAGAAATCTGATACAAAGAGAACATATATTTTTATATAACAAATTGCATAGGGAGTAAAGCAAAGAAAGATGGAATTTAGCAATTTGATAATATAATAAATTGTATATAGATTTTATCCATGTAAATAAAGCAGCATTAACACTTTAACCTTGCCAACTGAAATTAAGCCCAGACAAAATTTCAATTTATTTCCACACTTCACCCAAAAATGGACAACGACTTAACATATGGAAAGCAAATTCTTCATAGCAATTATAGAGAATACATCTATTGGAACCCTCCAAATTAATTTTTTTTTTATTTTTTTCATAAAATTCCATGTTGGGATAGAGTTGTTGATAGAAAACCACATAGAATTTTTATTTTTAAGTGGACATTTGAACTTCCAAATGTCTTTATAGCACCATTTAGTAAGAAAAGGTCCCCTTTTCCCTTAAAATTTTATATTGGACCACCTTTGGGAGATACGAACTCCCCACATGATTCTTTGACCATATAAGTTCGCCTACAGAGTCCCTTATCTGAATATGCCTATGAGATAAAATATATATGTATTTATCCTAGAGCATCGTATCCTCATCTTCGAAGTCCAAAAAGTCAACATTGATCCATTCCTAAAAAAAGGGATTACTACTTTCTAGATTAACTATCTAATTCAAAGTATAAGAACCTTGGGATCTTACCTTTTCAACTAGATGATCTATTCAACTATGCATATCCTCACATCCTAGCAAATGATACTGCTGAATCCTGAATGTTTCTCCTTATCCTACCTTCCACACTAGCTAATTACTAATAAGCAAGAAAAAGGTAATAACAACCTTGCAAACCATAAAGACATTTTTATAGGACTTATTGGGAAGGTTAATCCATTGTAACATTTTAAGATTCTTGACACTATCTTGTGGAAAAGGGTTCACTCCACAAATCTGTCGACACCCATCGACGCAAAATCCCTAAACATCGGCCCGGGCAGGTTTTTCTCTATCCAACAACACTTGTGAAGCAGGTGTAGTCTCACCCAAGATGTATGAGGGAGGGCTGCAGGAACCAAGTTTCCGCAGAGGGAAGAGGACTTTCGCCCTATCGGTTGTTCTATCATAACATTGGCCAGAAATCCAAGGTTTAACTCAAACCATTACTCAGATCAACTCATCCGCACTTACTCAAAATTAGATCGACAAAGACACATTATCATCATCATTTAGATTCATATTCATAATACAAAGACATCGACATATATCAAACCAATAGATCATTCAAGGCTTCACATCATTCAGATTTAACCATGAAAACATAGAGGTAGCATCATTGAAGACTTTGCATTACACCATATCATACAGATATGCAAACAAGAGACAGAATTATGTCGCCAACAGAATCTTCATATCATCAATCCCATAAATACATCGCAAAAAGACAAAACATCTCTTGGTCGATTAGCCTCAGACCAGAAAATACATTTGTTCCTCCAAACTAGATTCGAAGATAAGAATTGATTACAAAAGATGATGATTAGATTGTTTAATGACTATACTTCTAACTCTACCTATAGGCTTACTAAGCCGTTACAAAATGGTCCACTTGACCAATATCCTAACCAATTTAACCAAAACTTTCTAACTTGTCGGTTTCTCCTTTCACACGCGTTCAACTCTTCCTTCTATTAATATCCTTCTTGTTGATAGAGAAAACATGCTTTATACCTTCTAACCCCTTACCAACAAAAATGATTGATATGCTTTTCTTTCACTACATCTACCCAAAGGCCACTACAACATCTACCCAAAGGCCTTTGCTTAATAAAATTCTCCAAAGATATTTTGCAACAAGTGCAAGCTTTCTCCAAAAGGACCATGAAAAATGGGGACAAAGAAAAGTTATTTTTAATGTTCTAACCGATTCACCAAAAGATATTTCTTTATATATTTAAATAAGACAAAAGCATACGAACATATTTATAAAGGTAATAATTTTTTTCTATATAATATTAATATATTTATCTCTCATATAAAACTAATCTTTATGTACATTCTAAAACATTGTGACTTTTTGATAGGTAATATATCGTTCACTATGCAGATCTCGCATAAAAAAGGTTGTCCATTTTGATTCACCACTGAATCTGTTGAAGGTGCACTAGTTTAGAAATTAACATCATATGATATCAGCGGTGACCTATTTTGATGATCGAGTTTCACTCACTTCCAAAATAAATTATTTTGTGACGCCATCTTCATGCATCCCAGCTTTTGTTGGCCATGAAATCATTAAAAGACTAATGCTTATGGAGCGTGAAAGTGTCTACGTACATTACATCTACAACCCTAATTAATTATTAATTTAGTTTAGAAAAACACAATATACCCTTCCAAATATAATTTATTTTGTGACGTCATCTTCATGCATCCCATCTTTTGTTGGCCATGAAATTATTTAAAAAACAAATGTTTATGGAGGGTGAAAGTGTCTATGTACATTGCATCTACAACCCTAATTAATTATTAATTTAGTTTAGGAAAAACACAATATACACTTCCAAATATATATCCCATTTTGAAACATTAAATATTCTTTACGTTATTATATTATAAATATTCTTTACATTATTATATTATAATACGAAGAATCTTATATTATAATAAGAAGAATCTTTTATTATAATAAGAAGAATCTGTTTGCAGTGATGTTCTCCTACGGTTAAAAAAAACATGGAAGGTGGATGCTACATGCCAAAACTTGGTTATCAAGTCCTACGTTCTTTACAAGATCCACCTCTCTATCGGTGGTAAAGATATATCTGAGGCTCTTGTTAGCTGGAACAAATATCATGCAACATCATTTCTCTATCGGGGGTAAAGATATATCTGAGGCTCTTGTTAGCTGGAACAAATATCATGCAACATCATTTCTCTATCGGGGGTAAAGATATATGTGAGGCTCTTGTTAGCTGGAACAAATATCATGCAACGTCATTTTTCAAAGCCCTTCCTGTTTCATCTTCGAACTACGCAGCTCTGGTTACAATAATAGAAGAGGCATTAGTTAATGTAGTTTAGAGAAAAAATAAAAATACATTTTAAAGAATAACCCATTTGAAAAATTAAAATATTATTTATATTATTATAATACAAGAGGCACGAGATTGCAAATATGTCTATGCCTATATTTAAGGTTTTTTTATTATTATTTTAAAACTGAATGAAAGTTATGTATTAGTTGATTTGAAAAAAAAACAATTATATTATAAATTTATGTTTTTACTTAAGTTTGAACCATCATCGTGTCTATGCTTATGTTTGACGCGTTTTTATAAAAATGAATGAAAGTTATGTGCTACTTGATTTAAATAAAAAAAGCTACTTATATTTTAATAATATTATTTAATTATCTTAATATAATACAAATTTATAATTTCCCTCAAATTTACACAATAAGTTTTTGTTTAAAGTATGAAAACTCTATAATATTTTTAATTTATTATTAATGAACTTAACCCTTCAAAGATGAGAAGGCTTCAAAGACAAGGATATGTAAGAAGCCGATTGATAGCATTTTTTAAAGTTTTTTTTTAATGGAACAAAGAAAGATGTTTTTTATGGTGTTGGGATGATTTTAAGTGTTAAAGATGATCATGTTATTAAGATGTGGAGTGGATCGCTTTGGGACAAATACTAAAGGAGAGCTCTTAGTTTTTCGGTGCCTTATTTTGTTTGTTAAGAAAAGAGGTATTGATAGTTTACAGGTCATGGGAGATTCTAAGGTTTCTATTGACTCGACAAATTCTAAGGTTTCTATTGACTGAGCAAGTGGTCTTTTTGATCCAAATGTTCATGCAATTAATCAAAGGATTAAAGAGTCAAAGATTAGATAAACAATTTTTTGATATCTCCTTCGAACATATCCAAAGGGAATTTAACATGGACACATATTGCCTCTCAAAAAAGGTTATTGGGGTTATGGACAAACTTTTACATTATGAAGAGTTTGTTGATGAACTCTTGATTCTTGATTGATGCTTGTTCTATCTTTGTTTTCTAAATCCTTTTAGACTAATCTGAGTTTTTTATGTGTGAATGTTTCCTCTAACATAGCTAGCTTTTGTGGGGTTGTAACAGATTGAGGTGATAGATTGTTGGGAAGTGGATGAAAAGATCTTTGGCTTTTTTTGGCGAGACATACTACTGATATTTGTAGTTTTTGCAATGTTGTTTTTGGATGGATAAGTAGTTTCTTTTAACATCACCGTAACTTTGATTCATATGAATAACAAATTATTACTATTTTTTTTTCTTTTAAATCTCAAATAAATTTAACCTATATAATAAATAAAATGAATATATCTGTAAACTAATTAATTATATATGCTTTAAAATATTATATTCATCATTTATTAGTATAAATAAATTATTTACTATAACTTCAAAGATTATTATGGAGTTTTTTTTAAATGTAAAAATAAAATTATATTAAATATTCAAAAACTAATCACACTTTTTAATTTTACATTCCTAAAATAAACAAAATAGATATGTAAAATAAACTTTGTCTATCTTAAATCAAACCAATCTTCTTGCTTACCTTACGATAAACCACTTTTGCATGTTATGCTTAAGCACCAAGTGAGTAAAGATCTTATGATCCTAAATACACTTTTACCTATTTTATTCAAGCCAAAAGGGCTCAAGGACATTGTTTCTATATTTTTTTTATTTTATATAAATTGATCCGTATCATACATTTTTCATATGTTACTTCTTACATACCTAGTACTTAACCAACATAGATCCAAATCCTAGGCTCTATGAAACATCAAAAGGGATCAAATCTTTGGAGATGCAAACCTCTTCTTAAGTATTGCACTCAACTATCAACTTTGGTGTGATTTGGACCAAAAGACACATCTTTTTATTTAAGGTGGACATGTATCATATTTTTTATTTTTAATATTTGATACTATTTATGCCCGACATATAATATTTTTTATTATTTTTTATTTTGTTAGGAAATAACATTACAACATCTCCCCCATACATGGTTTGAAAACCATGTGCAAGGCCCTCCTAAAACCATGGGTTGTCTAGGAGGCCTTGCACATGGTCTTAAAACCATTTGCAACGACCTCCTAAACCATGTACAATAAAACCATGGGTTGTTTAGGAGGCCTTGCACATGGTTTTAAAACCATTTGCAAGGCCCTCCTAAACCATGTACAATAAAACCATGGATTGTTTAGGAGGCCTTGCACATGGTTTTAAAACCATGTGCATGACCAACATTCATTTTGCGAATAATTTAGTTCTTTATTATTATTTTAAGTAGGAACATTACAACATCTCCCCCATATTGTGTTGTATTTCTGACCGACATTTTTTTTGGATGATAATTAAATTTTTTTATTTTTTTGTTGTTTTGTTAGGTAGGAACATTACAACATCTCCCCCATATCATTTTTTTTAGTGGCTGACATTTATTTTGTAGGATAATTAAATTTTTTTATGGCCTACATTTACAAGAGGAACGTTACATAACGTTACAAGATCTACCCCATACTGCTCTGTAAAGTGCCTCTCGACACAAAAAGTTTATGTTTACACCAAAAACATATACATTTATATATATTTTTTGTTAACCATTTTCAATAGATCCAATAAATATAAGTAAATTAAAATAAACTTAGATGTTTATGCTATTTCCAAAAGTTAAAATTAAGTCTTAAAAAAATCACAAACAAAAAATATTTATTTAAAAGGAAAAGATAAAGTAAAATACGTCTAGACCGTTTAATATTTTATCCTTTTCAAAATGATTATTTAACATTTTCATAGTCATTAAGCATGGCTTCAATATTAACCCAAGACAAATGTTAAAAAAATCACAAACAAAAAAATATTTATAAATTTTTAGAAATGTTAAAAAAGTCACAAACAAAAAAATATTTATTTAAGAAGAAAAGATAAAGTAAAATGCGTCTACACCATTTAATATTTTATCCTTTTCAAAATGATTATTTAACATTTTCATAGTCATTAAACATGGCTTCAATATTAACCCAAGATAAATATAACATTGCTCATCTAGATTTGATGGGGGTAGGGTGGCCAACAAAGATGATTATTAAGATGTATAGAATTTATAAATGTTAAATACTAGAATTATAAAAATTTATAGGAAGATTTACTATTTTACCAATGAATCCATGTTTTCACTTACTGTTATTAAAATCATCTATGGATCGTGATTTATGGTTTTTTTTTCCTTTAGAAAATTGTATAGTTTATTTTTAATAAAGTAAGCCACCATTTACATAGACCATTTACGCTTTTCTAAAAAATCTATTACATCAATATCAATTCATATATCAATTAAAATTGAGCTTTCATTTATACAAATAAAAAACAAGTACACAAACTATACCAAAATGGAAATCAATAATTATAGATAGACACAACTCTGTTTTGAATCAGTTCTCTATCCCAAACCCCATTATATTTTGAAATAGATAATCTTAGATGAGGTCTATGATCTATTTCTTTCAGTGTATAATTCATCATCTCTCATCTGTGTTATAATCCCCCTCCTACTTGTAAACCAATATTTGACAACCGATTTTCCACTTGATTCTTTTCCCTATAAATATGTCCAAGTTTAATTTTTTTTAAAGATAAAAGCATACTGTGAATCTCTTCATAGATGGGAACTAGTAAAATATTTCTTGGAGGCATCACCATTCTAATCCAGTCAATAACTAACTTAGATTATTCAAAGACTTGTAGCCTTTGAACATTCATCATTGCTACCAACCCCAAGGATATTTTTCACTGTCATGAACTCAACTCTATTGTCTATACAGACATTTAACAAACTTTATCCAATGATAATTATTTATTTATCAGATTCCTCTTTCCCTTCTCTGAGCAAGATTCCCCTGTAAGACCCATCAAAGTATAACCAACTACCTACATCTTATCCATTATATCCTCAACTATCATCCTTGCATTTTGTTTGTTATTTTCCATTATATCCTCCACTATCATCCTTACATTTTGTTTGTTATTTTTTTGAAAAAAGTAGCTCAAAATAGCCATTCCATTTATAGAAAAGATAAGAGGGATTTTCAATTATAATACAAAAGCATTGCAAGTCACATTTGGTATTAATAATCGCTTTCATTTTTCATTCATCATTATGTAATTCTAAAATAAAATGTGTGTAATTCTCATATTATTTTTTTTAATACAAAAAGATATTATACTCTATAGATTTTATCTCTTAAAATATTTTATTTTAAGATCCATTTTTCCTTGTAAATAACTAGCGTAGATCCAAATCCTAGGCTCTATGAAGCGCCGAGAGGGAACGAATCTCTTCTTAGGTATCCATTCACATATAATATTTTTATTATTAGTATTTAATATTATTTATGACCGACATATATTATTTATTATTATTTATTATTTTATTAGGAACGAACATTACAACATTTTCCCATACATGGTTTTAAACCACATGCAAGGCCCTCCTACAACCATGGGTTGTTTAGAAGGCCTTGCACATGGTTTTAAAACCATGCTCACATAGTTTTAAAACCATGCACATGGTTTATGTGCAAGGCCAACATTTTTTTGAGGAGAATTCATTTTATTATTTTTTATTATTTTGTTAGGTAGGAACATTACAACATCTCCCCCATATTGTGTTTTTTAGTGACCCACATTTTTTTATGGATAATTAAATTTTTACTTTTTTTATTGTTTTGTTAGGTAGGAAGATTACAACATCTCCGCCATATTAGGTTGTTTTTTTGGCCGATATTTATTTTGGCATATAATTAAAAAAAAAAAATTATTAATAAAAATAACGTTACGTAACGTTACAAGATCTCCCCCATACTAGGCTGTAGAGCGCCTCTCGGCACAAAAATAATAACCAGCGTAGTCCCAAATCCTAGGCTCTATCAAGCGCCGAGAGGGATCAAATCTCTTCTTAGGTATCTATTGATTTGATTCAAAACAAAAGACACATCTTTTTAGTTAGGGTCCACATATATTATTATTATTATTATTATTATTATTTAATATTATTTATGGTCGACATATAGTATTTATTATTATTTTTTATTTTGTTAGAAACTAACATTACAACATTTCCCCATAGATGGTTTTAAAACCATATGCAAGGCCTTGCACATGGTCTTAAAACCATTTGCAAGGCCCTCCTAAACCATGTACAACAAAAACCATGGGTTGTGTAGGAGGCCTTGCACATGGTTTTAAAACCATCTGGAAGGCCCTCCTAAACCATGTACAATAAAACCATGGGTTGTTTAGAAGACCTTGAAAATGGTTTTAAAACCATGTGCACATGGTTTTAAAACCATGCACAAGGGCAACATTTTTTTGCGGATAATTCAAATTTTTATTTTTTATTATTTTGTTAGGTAAGAACATTACAACATCTCCCCCATATTGTGTTTTTTTGTTGATCCACATTTTTTTTACAGATAATTAAATTTTTATTTTTTTATTGTTTTGTTAGGTAGGAATATTACAACATCTTCCTCATATTAGGTGGTTTTTCTGGTCGATATTTATTTTAGCCTATAATTAAAAAAATTATTTGTTATTAATAAAAATAACGTTACGTAACGTTATGTAACATTACAAGATCTCTCCCATACTGAGCTGTAGAGCACCTCTAGACGCAATAACTATGTTTTAAAATTTTTGTAAATTACAAAGCAAAAATAATAAAAACTACTTTTTAAAAATTTTGTAAATTACAAAGAAGAAAATATGTATATGGTAAAAATAAGCACTTTATTCAAACTAAAATCCATTTTACTTGACATGAAATCATTTGTTTTATTTTAATTTTTTTATAAGTTAAAAAAAAGAAAATATCTATATTCTATAATGTTGGATACATGAAGAAATGAGCTCTTCATCCAAATTAAATGATTAAATTCCATTTTACTTGACACGAAATCATTTGTTTCTCCACTTCATATTAACCCCATTGTTTTGAAAAAACAAATTAAAAAAAAATTGAAAATGTTATTGTAATGAATACATATAAATTATTTGTACATATTGAATTCAATAGAAAGCAAGTACACATCTTGACGATGAAGAAATGAAATTACATAACTCTACATGAGATACTTTTATATTTATGTGTTTTTAGCTGAAATATAACTTTAATGAAAATTAGATAAATAATAGATGGGAAAGTTGACAATATGGTTTATGGGTGCTCGTTTTTCGTTTTTATTATTATTATTAAGGTACATATGTGTTATTTGTATAGATAGATATTTTTAGATGTAAGATTAAATTCTTTATAAATAGTGTGATTTTTTTATATAATATAAAGAATTGTGTAATTATTTTTTAGAAAAAAACTTAATGATACAATATTGTTTGATGCAAATCCTTCATAAAGATACTTAATAAAGTGTTGGAATAATCAAAACCATCCCAAAACATGGGATAAAATAATTAATCTTTTTGATTAATTTTTTAGGTCTTATACTAGCTAGTTTGCACCCAATTCAATTTTTGAGGTCAAACTTGCCCAAAATGCCTCTTGGAATGAATTAGAAAGATCCTAGTAGATAAGATTATGACAACTTTGTAATCTTCCCAGATTGACAAGTGCATAGTCCTTCTTTTTCAGGAGTTTCCAGCTTTTTTGCAGTTTTAGGGAAAAAGCTAAAGTTTGTTTTAAGGTAGATTGCCTTGTGTTTTGCACCAACTCACCTCCCTTATTTTCCTCATATAAAAGCATGATAAAGTCCACTTTCAATCACTTATTAGTTGTACCTACTCATTGAACAAATTCGTGAGCATCTTGACTAGGTTGGAAAGTGCTCTATGCACCCATGGAGGATTTTTACTAGTTTAGTAGGCCTTCTTTTGTACTGATTCGAATAGCAAATTTGAGCTTTCGAATCCTTGGAGTATCTACATTATGAGAATCCAATATCTATTTAATTATGGATGATGTAAAGTAATATCAACAATAGTTTGTGGATTATCACAAATTCAATATTCTTCTTGAGTGTTTCTTGCATATTTTCTAGCAATTTTGTGAGTTCAATTGTTCTAAGCTTGGGCTTAATTTCCACATGGTATCATAGAATTAGTAACTTGATTTTTCTCCTCTTCCAATTGATTTTGCAGGGTCGACATCACTCACTGGGAACACATTTTGTCTATTTAAGGGAGAATTTGTTGAAGAATGGATCAATCTCAACAAATCATCTTGACTCCCTTAAACTACTTCAAATGGAAGGAAAGGATGGAGATTCTGATAAGGAGTAAAGTCCTCTACAAAGTGACCATGGAAACTGAAGCTGAGCCTAATGCAGCAGAAAATAATATCAAATGGTATAATAGGAGAGATGAGGCATATGTTCCCTTATGTATTATCATTTACAGAGACCTTTATTTCATCTTAATGATCTTACATCACCAAATGAATTATGGGAGAATATTGAATCTTTGTTTTGGAAGATCGATAAGATGAAGGGTCACCAACTAGAGAACGCATTGATTTCATTGAGTCCAACCATCTTTGAATCCTTGCAAGTCTACTTCTCGAAATTCAAATCACCAGTTTTGTAGCCGAAACGGTGTGGTATTAACAATGAAGATGAACAACAAATATTGGACATCCTTTCAAATCTTGGCCCTGATTACTCAGTATTTGTTTCAACCTTCCATGCCACCATGCTAAGAGTTTGAAACTAGAAGATTCCTTCACGGGCAGATTTCATGGAATCCTTGACTTAGGAACAAGAAAAATTGGTATTGATGGCCACCATAAAACATTCCAAAGATCAAGATTTGGTTGTTGGATATTCCAAGGTTAATTCCAAAGATAAGAAGAAGGATAAGAAGCCTCTGGATTAAAAAGGAGACAAGTCCAAGTCTCATGAGGATTCCTCAAACTCCAAGAAGAAGAATTTTTCGAAAAAGAAAGGTAAAGGTGAAGGTAGAAAGTGCGCATACTTGTTACACATAAATCTCATCACCATCATGTGTTGAGGCCTAAAACATCAGAAGTTTCCCTAAATTCCCAAACTGTGAAGTTGGATGTTGACCCAGACTCCTATTTTCCATATTTGAGTCCAGCACCGCCTTTTCCCTTAATGAAAAAGGTGTTACCCTCTTCAGTAACTCCCATTGTCTCTTGACAATAAGCACTTCCACCACCTATAACCCTTGATCAAAGAGCGATTTCACCCTGGTAATTCTCTATCTGCATGGAAGAAAAGCAGTGCTCAAGTTTAAAAGAGAAAAATAGAAGATTCATGAAGCTTCTCGAAGGAGGACTTCGTGGCACCCTCATCCCTACTCATGTGGACCACCTAGAATCAAGATCCCCCCTAGTAGGATCTACCTTCCACCTGACCACCATTTTCTCAACCATCCCTCTATTCCCAATGCCTTTAAAACCTGTCTCATACCCCATGGTTGAGAGAGAAAAAAGTTATGCTGCTGCATTGAGATTCTAGCTAAATCTAGTGTGAGCATAGAAGGAGAAAGTTGGAGATTTTAAGGACAAGGCATGGCATGTGAAGGATCATCACAACACTAAGGAAATGGTTGCAATATTTCTTCTTCATTTTTAATGCAATGTTGGTTCCTTTCCCATAAAATGTGTTATGTTGCAATCATTCATTTTACTATTGGATTCCTTAGTCACTAATATAGAAATGTAGACTATGTTCCGGTACCTTTGATCTTGCTTCTTTTGTTTGATGTGTTTGTGAAGGTACATCCGTGTAGATTGATCACCATAGAAGACAACTAAATCACACTACAGAATAGACAAAGGACTCATTCCAGATATCTACCAGCTCTAGGGGAAGTCTTCCATCTCTGTCATCACTCATTTTTTCTAGATATGAACCATTCAAGCCTATAGGAACAACTCTTGTTAGTAAGAGGTGTGATATTCCTAGCAACAAATATGGTGACCATACTAGGGATGAGCATTCAGCACATCTAATATTCCTTGGTTCTCAAACTCTTGTCGGAAATCCAAACTCCAACCTTTTGGTGATCAGATCTACTAGCTTTTCTAGTAAAATCTTGGTTCAATATAACCAGATCTGCTCAGATCTGAGGCATATCTATTTTTTGTACTTATTTTTCCTATTAATTTCATGATTTGATGCCAGTGATTTAGCACCTAACTTTCAGTGTTTTTCCATTCATTTTGTTTTGACATCTATAGTAGTCACCGCACATGTATAGAGGACAGTAGGAGGTGCCACCACGCTTTCTCAGTGGTCATTAAGAGGTGCCACTGCTTGGTCATGATGCAAAAAAGCCGGTGCCCAAGCGGTAACGCTCTGTCACCAACCCTCTCCAAGCGATGACAGGTAGGTGTTTCTAGGAAAAATGCACCTCTTGTAGACAAGAGTTATTCCTCTAGTCTGAATGGTTTAGATCTAGAACAAACAATACACAACAGAATTGGAGGACTTTCCCTAGAATGGGTGGAGATCTGGAATGAGTTTCTTTCATGGAATAGTGTAGTTGTTTCATATAACGATATCTCTTCAAGGATGTACCTACATTATCACATGAAACCAACACACAAGATCAAAATGCACCAGAATATGTTCCACTATTCTATGTTAGTGAGTACAGAATCTAACATTAAAATACATGATAATGACACAACATACTTTATGGGAACGGAACCAATTTTGCAATAGATAATGAAGAAGAAGTTTACAACCTTTACCTTAGTGTCGATATGATCCTTCACAATGCCAATATATTGTCCTCAAAATCTCCAACTTTCTCCTCCTAGGCTCATCCTACTGATTTAGGCCAGAACGTCAATGAAATATCATAACCTTGCTCTCTCTCAACAATGGATATGAGCCTGATTTTATAGGCCTTGGGAGGATAGGGATGGTTGAGTAAATGGTGGGTGAGGTGGATAGGAGATCCCAAAAGGATGGATCTCAAGCCGAGCTGGTCCTCAGATGTAGGGATAAGGGAGCCACAAATCCTTCCTTTGAGAAGCTTTGTGGAAACCTCTCTTTTTTCACTTTTTACCAAGGGCACTGCTTCTTCCCCTCTATGACAAAGTGATGACAGGGCATAACTGCACCTTGTATAAGAGGCAAAGATGGTGCCACCACTTACTTCCAAAAGATTAAAGGTGGTGATGAAGAAGGTAACGCTGATTGACTAAAAGGCAGGAGCAATGCTGGATTTTCATATGCAGGATTGATATTTGGACCAGGGTTTTACTTCATGACTTCGGATTCAGGGAAAAATACTAAAGCAGAGCTCTTAGTTTTTTGGTGCCTTATTTTGATTGTTAAGAAAAAAGGTATTGATAGTTTATAGGTCATGGGAGATTCTAAGGTTTCTATTGACTCGATAGATTCTAAGGTTTCTATTGACTGAGCAAGTGGTCTTTTTGATCCGATGTTCATGCAATTAATCAATGGATTAAAGAGTCAAAGATAAGATAAACAATCTTTTGATATCTCCTTCGGGCATATCCAAAGGGAATTTCACATGGACACATATTGCCTCTCAAAAAAGGTTATTGGGGTTATGGACAAACATTTACATTATGAAGAGTTTGTTGATGAAATTTTGATTGATGTTTGTTCTATGTTTGTTTTCTATATTTTTTTAGACTAATATGAGTTTTTTATGTGTGAATTTTTCCTCTAACATAGCTAGCTTTTGTGGGACTGTAACAGATTGAGGTGATAGATTGTTGGGAAGTGGATGAAACGATCTTTAGATTTTTTTTTGCGAGACATATTACTGATATTTGTAGTTTTTGCAATGTTTTTTTGGATGGATAAGCAGTTTCTTTTAGCATCACCGTAACTTTGATTCATATGAATAACAACTTATTACTATTTTTTTTCTTTTAAATCTCAAATAAATTTAACATATATAATAAATAAAATGAATATACCTATAAACTAATTAATTATAAATGATTTAAAATATTATCTTCATCATTTATTAGTATAAATAAATTATTTACTATAACTTCACAGATTATTATGGAGTTTTTTTAAATGTAAAAATAAAATTATATTAAATATTCAAAAACTAATCACACTTTTTAATTTTACATTCCTAAAATAAACAAAATAAATATGTAAAATAAACTTGTCTGTCTTAAATCAACCAATCTTCTTGCTTACCTTACGACAAACCACCTTTTGCATGCTATGCTTAAGTACCGAGTGAGTAAAGATCTTATGATCCTAAATACACTTTTACCTATTTTATTCAAGACAAAAAGGCTCAAGGACATTGTTTCTATATGTTTTTATTTTATTTTATATAAATTGATCCCTATCATACCTTCTTCATATGTTACCTCTTACATATCTAGTACTTAAGCAATGTAGATCCAAATTTTAGGCTCTATGAAGCGTCGAAAGGAATCAAGTCTTTGGATATGCAAACCTCTTCTTAAGTATTGCACTCAACTATCATCTTTGGTGTGATTCAAACCAAAAGACACATATTTTTAGTTACGGTGGACATATAATATTTTTATTATTAATATTTAATACGATTTATGCCCGACATATAATATTTTTTATTATTTTTTATTTTGTTAGGAAAGAACATTACAACATCTCCCCATACATGGTTTTAAAACCATGTGCAAGGCCCTCCTAAAACCATGGGTTGTTTAGGAGGCCTTGCACATGGTCTTAAAACCATTTGCAACGACCTCCTAAACCATGTACAATAAAACCATGGTTTGTTTAGGAGGCCTTGCACATGGTTTTAAAACCATTTGCAAGGTCGTCCTAAACCATGTACAATAAAACCATGGATTGTTTCGGAGGTCTTGCACATGGTTTTAAAACCATGTGCATGACCAACATTCATTTTGTGAATAATTCAATTTTTTATTATTATTTTAAGTAGGAACATTACAACATCTCCCCCATATTGTGTTGTTTTTCTCACCGGCATTTTTTTTGGACGATAATTAAATTTTTTATTTTTTGTTGTTTTGTTAGGTAGGAACATTACAACATCTCCCCCATATCATGTTGTTTTAGTGGCCGACATTTATTTTGGAGGATAATTAATTTTTTTTATGGCCTACATTTACAAGAGGAACGTTACATAACATTACGAGATCTCCCCCATATTGGACTGTAAAGCGCCTACAGACCCAAAAAGTTTATGTTTACACCAAAAACATATACATTTATATATATATTTTTGTTAATATATAAACAACTATTTTCAATAGATCCAATAAACATAAGTGAATTAAAATAAACTTAGGTGTTTACGCTATGTCCAAAAGTTAAAATTAAGTCTTAAAAAAATCAAAAACAAAAAAAAAATATTTATTTAAAAGGAAAAGATAAAGTAAAATGCATCTAGACCGTTTAATATTTTATCCTTTTCAAAATGATTATTTAACATTTTCATAGTTATTAAGCATGGCTTCAATACTAACCCAAGATAAATATAACATTGCTCATCTAGGTTTGATGGAGGGAGGGTGGCCAACAAAGATGATTATTAAGATGTATAGAATTTATAAATGTTAAATACTAGAATTATAAAAAGTTATAGGAAGATTTACTATTTTACCATTCTCAAGAATCTATTTTTTCACTTAGTATTATTAAAATCATTTATGGATCATGATTTATGGTTTTTTTTTTTCTTTAGAAAAACTGTATAGTTTATTTTTAATAAAGTAAGCCACCATTTACACCTTTCTAAAAAATCTATTACATCAATATCAATTCATATATTAATTAAAATTGAGCTTTCATTCATAGAAATAAAAAACAAGTACACAAACTATACCAAAATGGCAATCTAAAATTATAGATAGACACAATTATGTTTTGAATTAGTTCTCTATCCCAAACCCCATTATTTTTTGAAATAGATAATCTCAGATGAGGTATATGATCTATTTTTTCCAGTGTATCATTCATCATCTCACATATGTGTTATAATCCCTCTCCTACCTGTAAACCAATCTTTGACAACCAATTTTCCACTTGATTCTTTTCCCTATAAATATGTTCATAAGTTTAATTTTTTTTAAAAGATAAAGCATACTGTGAATCTCTTAATAGATGGGAACTAGTAAAATATTTCTTTGAGGAATCACCATTCTAATCCAGTCAATAACTAACTTAGATTCTTCAAATACTTGTAGCCTTTGAACACTCATCATTGCTACCAACCCCCAGGATATTTTTCACTACCATGAACTCAACTCTATTGTCTGTACATACATTTAACAAACTTTATCCAATGATAATTATTTATGTATAGGATTCCTCTTGCCCTTCCTTGAGCAATATTTCCTTGTAAGACCCCATCAAAGTATAACTAACTACCTGCATCTTATCCATTATATCCTCTACTATCTTCCTTTCATTTTGTTTGTTATCTTCCTTGAGCAATATTTCCTTGTAAGACTCCATCAAAGTATAACTAACTACCTACATCTTATCCATTATATCCTCTACTATCTTCCTCTCTACTATCTTCCTTTCATTTTGTTTGTTATTTTTTTTTAAGTAGCTCAAAATAGCCATTCCATTTATAGAAAATATAAAAGGGTTTTCAATTATAATACATAAGCATTGCAAGTCACATTTAGTACTAATCTGTAATTAATAATCGCTTTTATCTTTTATTCATTATTATGTAATTCTAAAATAAAACGTTTGTAATTTACATATTATGTTTTGAATACAAAAAGATATTATATTCTATAGATTTTATCTTTCAAAATAAAATATTTTAAAATCCATTCTTCGTTGTAAATAAAAATAATAATAACTATTTTTAAATTTTTTTCTAAATTACAGAGAAGAAATTATGTATATTGTATAGCATTAGATACCTGAACAAAAAAGCTCTTTATTCAAACTAAAATCCATTTGACTTGACATGCAATCATTTGTTTTATTTTAATATTTTTATAAATTACAAAGAAGAAAATATCTATAGTCTATAATGTTGGATACATGAAGAAATGAGCTCTTCATCCAAACTAAATTCCATTTTACTTGACAAGAAATCATTTGTTTCTCCACTTCATATTAACCCCATTGTTTTGAAAAAAAAAATTAAAAAAAAAAAATTTGAAAATGTTATTGTAATGAATACATATAAATTATTTGTACATATTGAATTCAATAGAAAGCAAGTACACATCTTCAAGATGAAGAAATGAAATTACACAACTCTACATGAGATACTTTTTTATATTTTTGTTTTTAGTTGAAATATAACTTAAATGAAAATTAGATAGATAATGGATGGGAAGGTTGACGATATGGTTTATGGGTAGTTTTATTATTATTATTATTATTATTATTATAGGGTACCTATGTGTTATTTGTATAGATATATATTTTTAGATGTAAGATTAAATGCTTTATAAACAGTATGATTTTTTTATATAATATAAAGAATTGTGCAATTATTTTCAGAAAAAAACTTAATGACACAATATTGTTCGATGCAAATCCTTCATAAAGATACCCAATAAAGTGTTGGAATAATCAAAACCATCCCACAACATGGGATAAAATAATTAATTTTTTTGATTAATTTCCTAGGTCCTACACTAGCTAGTTTGCACCCAATTCAATTTTTGAGGTAAAACTTGCCCAAAATGCCTCTTGGAATGAATTAGAAAGATCCTAGATAAGATTATGACAACTCTATAATCTTCCCAAATCGACAAGTGCACAGTCCTGCTTTTTCAGGAGTTTCCAGCTTTTCTGCAATTTTATGGAAAAGGCTAAAGTTTGTTTTAAGGGAGACTGCCTTGTTTTTTGCACCAACTCACCTCCCTTATTTTCCTCATCTAAAAGCATTATAAAGTCCACTTTCCATCACTTGTTAGTTGTACCTACTCATTCAACAAGTTTGTGAGCATCTTGACTGGGTTGGAAAGTGCTTTATGCACCCATGGAGGATTTTTACTAGTTTAGTAAGCCTTCTTTTGTACCGATTCGAATAGAATATTTGAGCTTTCGAATCCTTGGAGTATCTACATTATGATAATCCTGTATCTATTTAATTATGGTTGATGTAAATTAATATCAATAATAGTTTATGGATGATCACATATTCAATCTCCTTCTTGAGTGTTTCTTGCATATTTTCTAGCAATTTTGTGAGTTCAATTGTTCTAAGATTGGGCTTAATTTCGACATGGTATCATATAATTAGTAGCTTCATTTTTCTCCTCTTCCAATTGATTTTGTAGGGTTGACATCACTCACTAGGAGCACATTTTGTTTGTTTAAGGGAGAAGTTGTTGAAGAATGGATCAATCTCAACAAATCATCTTGACTCCCTTTAGCTACTTCAAATGGAAGGAAAGGATGGAGATTCTGATAACGAGTAAAGGACTCTACAAAGGGACCATGGAAACTGAAGCTGAGTCTAATGCAGTAGCAAAGAATATAAAATGGTATAATAGGAGAGATGAGGCATATGTTCTCTTATGTATCATCATTTCTAGAGACCTTTTATTTCATCTTCATAATCTTACATCACCAAATGAAGTATGGGAGAATCTTGAATATTTGTTTGGGAAGATAGATAAGATGAGGGGTCAACAACTAGAGAACGCACTGATTCCATTGAGTCCAAGTAGCTTCAAATCCTTACAAGTCTACTTCTCCAAATTGAAATCACTGGTTTTGTAGCTAAAACATTGTGGTATTTACAAAGAATATGAACAACTAATATTGGACGTCCTTTCGAATCTTGGCCTTGATTACTAAGTATTTGTTTCGACCTTCCATGCCACCAAGCTAAGAGTTTGACACTGGAAGATTTCATGGAATCCTTGACTTAGGAGCAACAAAAATTGGTATTGATGGGCACCATCAAACCTTCCAAAGATCGAGATTTGGTTGCTGGATATTCCAAGGTTAATTCCAAAGATAAGAAGAAGGATAAGAAGCCTCTGGATTAAAAAGGGGACAAGTCCAAGTCTCATGAGGATTCCTCAAAATCCAAGAAGAAGAACTTTTCGAAGAAGAAAGGTAAAGGTGAAGGTAGAAAGTGTGCATACTTGTTACACATAAATCTCATCACCATCATGTGTTGAGGCCTAAAACATCAAAAGTTTCCCTAAATTTCCAAACTGTGAAGTTTGACACTGACCCAGACTCCTATTTTCCATATTTGAGTCTAGCATCGCCTTTTCCCTTAATGAAAAAGGTGTTAGCCTATTTATTAACTCCCATTGTCTCTTGACAATAAGCATTTCCACCACCTATAACCCTTGATCAAAGAGTGGTTCCACCCTGGTAATGCTCTGTCTGCATGGAAGAAAAGCGATGCTCGAGTTTAAAAGAGAAAAATAAATAATTCACAAAGCTTCTTGAAGGAACACTTCATAGCACCCTCATCCCTACTCCCGTGGACCACTTGGAATCAAGATCCCCCCTAGTAGGATCTCCCTTCAACCTCACCCACCATTTTCTCAACAACCCCTATATTCCCAAGGCCTATAAAACCTGGCTCATACCCCATGGTTGAGAGAGAGAAAAGTTATGATGTTGCACTGCGATTTTGGCCAAATGTAGGGTGAGCATAGAAGGAGAAAGTTTGAGATTTTAAGGACAAAGGCATGGAATGTGAAGGATCATCGCGACACTAAGGAAATGGTTGCAATATTTATTCTTCATTTTTAATGCAAACTTGGTTCCTTTCCCATAAAATGTGTTATGTTTCAATCATTCATTTTACTATTTGATTCCTTAGTCACTAATATAGAAATGTAGACTATGTTCTGGTACCTTTGATCTTGCTTGTTTTGTTTGATGTGTTTGTGAAGGTACATCCGTGGAGATTAATCACCATAGAAAACAACTAAATCACACTACTAAATAGCCAAAGGACTCATTCCAGATATCTGCCAGCTCTAGGGGAAGTCTTCCATCTCTGTCATCACTCATTTTTCTAGATTTGAACCATTCAGGCCTATAGGAACATCTCTTGTCAGCAAGAGGTGCGATATTCCTATCAACAAATATGGTGACCATACTGGAGATGAGCATTAAACACATATAATATTACTTGGTTCTCAAAATCTTGTCTAAAATCCAAACCGAACCTTTTGGTGATGAGATCTACTAGCTTTTCTAGTAAAATCTTAGTTTAGTATAACCAGATATGCTTAGCTCTGAGGCATATATATTTTTTGTACTTATTTTTCCTGTTAACTTCATGATTTGATGCAAATGATTCAGCACCGAACTTTATCTATTTTTCCATTCGTTTTTTTTACATCTATAGCAGTCACTGCACATCTATAGAGGACAATAGGAGGTGCCACCGCGCTTTCTCTAGTAGTCATTAAGAGGTGTCGCTGCTCTATCATAATGGACAAAAGTCAGTGCCCAGGAAGTAACGCTCTGTCACCAACCCTCTCCAAGTGGTGACAGGTAGGTGTTGCTAGGAAAAATGCACTTCCAATGGACAAGAGTTGTTCCTCTAGTCTGAATGGTTCAGATTTAGAAAAAACAGTACACAACAGAATTGGAAGACTTTCCCTAGAATGGGTGGAGATCTGGAATAGTGTAGTTGTTTCCTATAATGATATCTCTTCATGGATGTACCCGCATGATCACATGAAACCAAAACACAAGATCAAAATGCACTAGAATATGTTCCACTATTCTATGTTAGTGACTAAGGAATCTAACAATAAAAGACATGATAATGGCACAACATAATTTATGGGAAAGGAACCAATTTTGCATTAGATAATGAAGAAGAAGTCTACAACCTTTTCCTTAGTTTCACTATGATCCTTCACAATGCCAATATATTGTCCCCAAAATCTCCAACTTTCTCCTCTTATGCTCACCCTACTGATTTAGGCCAAAATGTCAATGCAATAGCATAACCTTGATCTCTCTCAACAATGGATATGAGCCTGATTTTATAAGCCTTGGGAGGATAGGGATGGTTGAGTAAATGGTGGGTGAGGTGGATAGGAGATCCCAAAATCATGGATCTAGAGCCAAGGTGGTCCTTAGATGTAGGGTAGGGAGCCATGAAGCCTCCCTTTAAGAAGCTTCATGGAAACCTCTCTTTTTTCACTTTTTAGCAAGGGCACCGCTTCTTACCCTCTATGAAAAAGAAGTGACAGGGAAAAACCGCACCTTGTACAAGAGGAAAAGATGGTGCTACCACTTAATTCCAAAATATTAAATATGGTGATGAAGAAGGTAACGCTCATTGACTAAAAGGAAGGAGCAATATTGGATTTTCATATGTAGGATTGATATTTGGACCAGGTTTTTACTTCATGACTTCGGATTCAGGGAAAAATACTGTGTTTGGGGCCTCATCACATGGTAATGACAAGATTTATGTGTAACAAAATTGCCCCCAAAGAATTATTCTAGAAGGATATGATAGACGAGATCTTTCAAAGAGAAAGTTATCACTTTGAGTGAAGAATCAACTTGATCATAGATCATCAACTAGGCATTTGCAATACATCAATATTTTTTACTCATGATAAAATGTTTTCTCATTATGGCTGCAGACCAATACAAGGAAGATCCATGAGAGAGATTAACAACCATGGCTACTAGAATACAATGTAGATCCACGTGATAAAGGACTCAAACTTGGGACATAGCTACCATAAATACATTGTCTATCTATGTCAAATGACCACAAATTCAAGCACATCCATGACCATACATATGTGGATCCATACTGAGACTTCATATAATATACTCCATCACAATTTATGGAGAAAGCTATGAGTGTTTTTCAACAGTTACCTAGGGTCTTTGTCTCATCTTCCACAAAGTAAGATTTTATCCATGTGATTTCAATGATTTGAATTCGAACATGATAGAAACCACTTGATTATAGGTCAATGATGTGAACTGTTAACAAGTGCAAGGGAGGTCACCATTGATGTCAATGATTCCCAAGGTACCCTAGTACAATTTACTGAGTGTGAATAGATGATTTGATGTCAAAATCTCAGTCGAGTATACCAATCAAAGGTCAATGATGTCAACCTATGTCGAGAGCGAGAGAATATTTCATTTAGGCATACAAATCTCAAGGTACTAAACTTGTTTCTAAGACTAATTCCTGGATGATGAGATCATGTCGACATGAATAGTCTCGTCGAAGAAGGGCCATGATTAATCCCACATTTATGACACAAAAATTGAAACAAATTTCTGGAATGTTGTAGATAGTGTAACCATAGGACTAACTCAAAAGTAACTGACACAAAAGTTGTTTTGACTAAAGAGGTAAACTTTCAACTTCCCTTTGAACATCGGGCAGCATGACAAAATACTTGGCAGGATTGAATCGATGAGGCAGAACATGATGTGACAATGGAAAATGTATTATTTGAAAGAATCAAAGGAGTGACATGACTCATGAAATTGGATTGACTCAGAGACAAGTTGATTTACCCAATTGACTGAATGAAATGCAGACAAGTGCCATTTTCAAAGGTGACGAAAAAATGCCATTTTATTTGCAAAATGAATTGATTCCCTTCCCTTAATTTCCCCATCATGTTTGATGAGTGCCTCTTTTCGTTTTTACAAGTTCAAAGAGGGTAACAAACACTCGGTGTAGCTTATCCGAAGACAAGTCCATTCTCATACATTTTACAAACCTAAGAAAGGAGGGGTTCATTCCCAAAAGAGGGTCTCTCAGTGTTTAGTTTAACAAGTCCAATGAAAGTTAGATCAGTATTGTTCATGTTTAGAGAGTCTGAATGAAGACGGAAGAAGACTCCACAGGGTCCTTTTTCATAAATAGTTGATCCGAACCGAAAAGAGATAAACTACCATCAGAAAGACGACTCTTCAAATACTTTTACGATTGTGAAGGAGACAAGTGCTCGACAATGTTTTCACATTTAGGGAGTTTGAAAAGAGTTTAAAGAAGAATCCAATAGGTTTCTTTTGTGCAATGAACAGGTTTTACGAGCCTAAAAAGAATCAGAAAAAGACTCGAAACTTTGATGCTAGGTTTTGGGAGCATGATCAAACTGTCGAAATAAATGCTCATGGACCTTTTTTGTTTTTCAGAAGTACGAAAAAGTAAAAAAACGAACTTCCCCATGGACAAACTATTTATTTTTGTCCCTACAAAATTCTAAAAAGGATATTAGTGTTCCCAAAATATTTTAAATGACTTTTATAAACTATGTAAAAGGGTATTTTTGATAAAAATAATTTAAAAACATTAAAATAATACAAAAATCCCTAAAAATATGTTATAAAAGCTGAGTAAATAGTAAAAAACAAGTCATTTTACCGTTTACCATACCTTGGAGAGTATTTTGGGAGATTTGAAGTGCAAATTTCAACTAGATATTGCAGAGCCATCAACCGTCCATTTTTTGCATTGTTAGGTCCACTTAAAAGCTTGAACCCTTCCCTTCCTTTCCATGGTTTCCAATTTTTTATTTTGTTGAGTTTTTGAGTTTAATGGGAAAACCTAAAAGACCAATGGCAGGCACCCTGCTTGGCCTTTATGGGAAAGGTGGTGCCCGATGAAAACCGTGTTTTTTTAGTTATATTCAAGAGGTGGCACCAATTTGTCTCAACAACATCAGGGCGATGCCGACCATGAGCTCAAAGAACTACTTGTGCCATCCATATAAAAAGATTTTGAGCAATTTTAATGGTAGAATGTGTTTCTAAATAGCTCATTGATGATTTTTGGCAGGTTTATTTGGTAAAAAATGGTGATATGGAAGGAAATAAAACATGATGATGATGATGCTCGTGCTGCAAGAGATGCAGGTTGTGTGGCTACCCTATGAGGACATGGCCTCCTGAAGTTCTTATGTACTCCTAGAATGGTTTAACATGCCCGCTTACTGGAGTATATCCTACGGATGTGGAATCCAGAGAATTAGTATTTTGAGGTAGGACCTCATATTGTGACTGTGGAGGTAGAAGACATATACTCTCTGACAGGGATGTCGAGACAAGGGGATCCTATTTCTTTGACTAGTTCCTGAGGCAGGGACGTGACAACACAGGAGCTCACTTTTTTCCATTGCTTTTCGGGAACTAAAATTTTAGGTAAGAATATTCCTATCAAGGTTGTGATGGATCTTCCGCTTTGGAGTGTTCTATTTACCATGTAGAGGGTGGCTGGGAGCCAAGGGGCTCAATGGGCATCTCAGGCACACATGTTGTATTCCCTAGAGGCAATGGCACCCACGGTATATAATTGGGTCGAGGCACTATTACCTGTATTCAAGGATTAGCTCAAAAAATGTCGGCAAGGAGAGTTGAAACAATTTGGGTATAGGACCATCTTAGCATGATTTTTCTTCGAGAGGGTGCCCGTCTTGAGGCCCCAGGTGGTGTTCATGGAGCTTAGAGCTAGGGACCCCTACATGTCGCGATGGGTAAATATCATGGCCCACATAGGAGGTGGTACGGACAAGGTGAACTTCGAGGCCTCCTTATTCTGTTGCCTGAGTGATCAAATCCTCATGATTGAGGATTATGCATATGCATTGACCGACTTTCGAGGAGATCCCAAATTACTTCTACCACCTGGTGCATAGTGGGGTGACATCGGTAAGAAGAAATACCTAATATGTTGATTTTTTTTTCATGTTTTATAATTTTTATGTATGATAACAAGACCTAAAAATTTTACATGCAAATGTGGGTGATGCATGGCTTGGGGGATCTTCCGCAATGGATAGGTGAGAAAGAGCTTGCTTTTCTCATAGAGGTGATGATGAGTTCATGTATATAGAGGAGAACCTATATTGAATGACTCTGGGTACCCCAGATGCTACTATCGATGACCTCCCTAGGAGGTTTTAGAGACATACCCCGGGAGTATCCAACTGCTCCAGCCGCTTGCTACGCAAGGTAGCAAGGGCCATTATGTGCTACCACAAGCACCATTAGAGTGGTATGCATGATGTATCCCTAAAATTTTAGATAGCTTCAGGATTTTTGTATAATTTTGTATTCCTGAAATCCATAGTGCTTCATATGAGGTCTCATGACCAATTTTTGTAAAAACACTTTTACACACACACACACACACACATATATAGTCAATTCCAGTGTTTACATGTGGTTCCAAATGGATGAATTATATTTACATGATCTTTACATGTATTTTACTATTTATTTTACTTTATGACTGACCATGTTTATTTTAACAAGTTATGAATGGGCAATATGCCAGTCTAGAATGAATTTTTCCAACGAATCAACAATCATATTATCAGACCTAGGGATATTCCTATAACTAATGAAATCAAATGACCTTTCTAACAGATGCACCCTCCAAAAGAGACGGAGAAGTGCAGGGTTCCTGATAGTGTAAACATGATTTAGGTGAAAAACCACTAGTTGAGAATCCAAAAACACTACCAAATCATGAATGTCCCGAGATGCAGCCTCGGTGAGTAAGCCTATCACTGCTTGATACTCGATGATGTTGTTGGTAGCTAGACCAATACAAACCACTCCTTAACTGACTAAATCTTGATTTGGGGAATACAACACCCAAGCTCCTAAAGCAAGGTTCAAGGTATGACGACATACACCATCAACAAAACCATAGAAAGCCATCCAATCTGCATAACCAAAACATTTTATAAACAATATGGACATCAACTCAAAACCATATTGAAAATGACAAACACATTGAAAGCCAAATATACATATATACAAGGTACCATACATAAATGTCTTAAGCATAGCACCTCTTCAAGTACAACTCATTGTGAGGTTGCTCGAAGGGTATCCCATCATAATCTATGAGCTCATAAGCCCCTTTCTATAAGACCTTACTTACGATAAAGGGATCATACCACATGGATTAAAAAATCACCTTCCCTATTTTATCGTGTCTCTGATCGTAAGTCAGGACTAGGTCACCTTCATTGAAGACACGAGGTTGAACAAACTTGTCATATTGTGCCTTGACGTGCTTTTTGTGTGCCTTGTTAGCCAAGGAAACATGTCTTCTAGTTTCATCAAGGTTAGTCAAGTACATAAATCGTTCTTCCTAGGTAGAAGTGTTTAAGATAAGTTCTACTATGATTTTGATTGATCGAATATGACACTCAATAGGAAGGATGACTTCCAGTCCATAGACTAGCTGAAAGGGTGTGAAACCAGTTGTTGTTTTTACTAAATTTTTGTAATCCCAAAGTGTGGAAAATAGAGTCAAGGGCTAGCTGGATTTGTGATCTCCAAGCATCCTATGCAGCATAGTTTTTAAAACTTTGTTAATGGCCTCAACCTGACCATAAACTTGTGGGTAATAAGAATTTGAGTTTTCATGACGAAAACCCAACTTAGCACTCAGCTCAGCCATCACCTAATTCCAGAAATGAGATCCATGGTTAGTGACTATAGCTTCTGGAAATCCAAACCTAGTTGTCACGTGGTTGAATAAAAATAAGGCGATGGTCTTACCATCCTCTCCATATGTAGGCATTGCCTCAGCCCATTTTGTGAAATAATCAATGGCTATGACGATGTAACCATGCCCCCCAACTGAGGTAGGATTACAATGCATAAAATCAATACCCCAATTGGAAAATGGGCCAACTGAAATGACAGGGTGTAAGGGAGCAAGGTGGGTGCACTTTTTTGGATAAAAGTGTTGATAGGGTGGGCATTTCTTAACTGCCTCATGACAATCTTTGAAGATCAAAGGCCATAAATACCCAACGCGAAGGATTTTCTGGGCTGTAGCCATCCCAGAAAGATGACCTCCACATCCTCCAGAGTGGAAATCATTCAAAATTGTTTCATCCTCTTCATGTGTAAGGCATCTCGAAGGATAGAATCAATTTCACATCCGTACAATGTATCATTCAGAATGAGGTAGTAATTTGCATGGTGACGGATAAGATGGAGATCCTTACAGGATGTGTCAAGCTGAAATATTTGGGTATGGAGATAGATGATCAAATATCCATACCACAGATCAGTTTTTCTTATGAAGAACAATTATTCATTCGGGAATGATTCATTGGGCTCAACTTCTGTCAAAGAATAGGGAAGGTCACACATAAGCTCTGTGAAAACCAAGGATTTCTTCGAAGTGGCCTTGGAAAACTGAAGATCAAATTCCTGTAGGATAAAAACCCAATGAGAATATTTTCCCCCTAGTACCTGATGGGTCAGAATGTAGTACATAGAGTTTTGATCTGCGAGTACAGTTGTGGTATGAAGAAAAATGTAAAGGAGAAATTTTTGAACAGAAATGACCATGGCCAATGCTAACTTTTGCACTAGAACCATTCCAATGGTAGTAGTGGAGGGAACAACATACAAGAGAAATTCCTTTGAATAATATGGGGGGTGTATCACATGTGAATGGTTCAAAGCATGCTTTAGATTATGAAAGGTTCGATGGGCCTAGTCATCCTAGAAGAACGGGGTGTCCTTCTTCAGGAGACACATATAACCGTGTGTTTTCTCAGTGAATTTGCACATGAGACGATGAAGAAAGTTTTCCTTCTCTTGCAAAATTTGGAGCTCAGTAAGGTTTGTTGGGGTAGGTAAGGCCAAAATAGCAACAATTTTCACTGGATCAATCCAAATGCCATATTTGGAACCACAAAGCCAAGAAGGAGTCTAGTCTCAACACAAAAGACACATTTGTGTGTATTAATACAAATTTTATAGTGACGACACCTAAGGAAAATGTCTCCAACGTGCCCAATATGGTCGTCTCGTTGTTGTGAATGAGCAGGGACATAATCAGGATACAATTCCACAATGTGATTGATATCATGAAAGGCATAGGAGATGGCTCATTGGAATGTATCTCTAGCATTCTTTAGGCCAAAAGGTATAGTTCAATATGTGAAGGTTCCCCATGACCAGATAAATGTCATTTTTTGCTGATCAACGGGTAGAATCTCTATTTGATTGTATCCAGAAAATCCATCCATAAAATAAAAGATGACACTCCCAACACAATTATCGATGATCTGATCGATGTGTGGAGTAGGGAAATTGTCCTTAGGACAAGCCTTATTCAAGTCTCAAAATTTGATGCAGACTCTAATAGTTCCCTAGTTTTTGGCTATAGGGACAATGTTAGATACCCATTCTGTCAAGGGTATGAGATAAATAAACCTCACCTTCAGAATTTTTCTACTTCAGCTTTAATAGCCGTAGCCTTCCTAGGATGGACTTGACATAATTTTTTCCGAACATGTCTTTCCTTGGGATAATTTTTAACCTTGTGTATAACAATTAACAGATCGATCCTAGGCATATCCTCATAAGTCCAAGAAAAATATCACGGAATTCTTTGAAAAGAGCTCTAGAATTTTTAGTTTCCTCCATTGAGTAGTTTTGGCCTATGTGAACGTGCTCAATGGTTCCAGGATTGACTGATATGTCAATCGGTTCATCTTAGTGATGTTGCAAATATTTTATTTGTAATTTTTGTTTTTCAACAATACATGCATTTATGGATGGGTGACGATATCAGTATTGATAAGGGATACAAGGTCAAAACCTATCGAACTGGAGTTGGGAAGAAAAGAATATCGATGATGGTGATCTTCCCATATGTATTCATTCACACTCATGATATCCATGATGGAATCATCCAAATGAAAATTCTATGTGAGATAGTCTAGAGTGGGAAGAGAGGGTTCTATCTAGTAGGGCAAGTGGTAAGGATCCGAATCTACCATATGAAGATCATCTAGTTGGACATCGGAGGAATATTGGACAACATCATACAACACTTTTGTTATACCCAAATCCTGTCACCAACATGTGATGATATCCTTAACACCTATGTTTTCCCTAAATTCCAAACTTGGAGTGGAAACATGCTCATGATACCAATTCTACATAAAAAAACCTAGTACCGAGCCTTCCCTTTAGTTGATGAGCAGTATCTTATTCATCACTGCCTGAGTCCTGTTATAGAAAAGTGGTGCCACCATGTATGTGTTGTGTTCTTGAAGCGGTTCTTACCCTTCACCGCTCTATCATAAAGGAACATAAGTGGTACCCTTGGTAAAATTGGAAAAAAGAGGATTCTTGAGGCTTCTAGAACATGAGCTTCATGTCCTCCCTTATCTCTATCAATCTGGGTTAGTTGTAGTCGAGATCCCTCTTGGTAGGATCTTATGGCCACCTCACCCACAATTATCTCAACTATCCCTATCCATTGAGCCCTATAAATAAAAGCTCATGTCCCATAGTTGGGGGAGAGAACTGAATGGTAATGTTATGCTGTTGAATTGACTATCTATCCCAATCCATTGGAGAGGACAAGAGAGCAAGTTGGAGCTATCAGGGATAAGGTGTTTGTGTTGTGGAGGAGTTTTTCAACACTAAGGCAATGGTTGTAAGCTTCTTCATTGATTTCTTAATGCAAAGCTGATTTTCGTCCCACATATCTATTTTATTGATCTCACATGTATATGTTACTGTATTCTTTAGTCACTAGTATGGATGTGTAAACAATGTTCTAGTAGCTTTGATGTTATTGTTTGTTTGACATGTTCTGCAACTACACAGGTTCATCATCAAAGCATTATTCCAGGTGTTTATAACATTCAGGGAAGGTCTTCATCCTTTGTCATTCACTCATTTGTTCTGGATCTGAACCATTCAGACCAGAGGAACAAGTTCTGTCTGTAGAAGGTGCAATATTCCTAACAACAAATATGGCGACTCCGTTGGTGAACAAAGCAAATTTTAGTTGATATAATATTCCTCAGTCCTTGAACACTTGTTCGAATCCAAGCTCCAGTCTGTAACTCTCTTTAGTCAGATCTACCATCTGGCTTAGTGAATTTTGGCTTAAAACTTTCAGATCTGTTCATATCTGAACTTCTTTGACTTTATATGCTCTATTTTATTGTCAATGTTTATCTTGATTTGAGAAATTTTTTACTTGAATTATCATTCTCTTTATGTCTTCTATATATTCAGGCAACCGCTCATGTGCTGTAGGTAATAAGAGGTTCCACCACCTGAACCCCGTTAGCCATAAGTGGTGCCACTGCCTGAGTGCAGTGATCCAAAAGCGGTGCTCATCTAGAACCGCTCTGTCCAAGACCCCTCCAGCGCGGTGCCAGGTAGGTCTTGTTCCAGAGCTTGATTTTTGTGATTTTTTTCAAAAGTATCGTTTTTGCTTTCTTTCAGCCCTGCACTATCAAGCTTGTTTGTTTAAATATGAATGCTCATGGTTGAAAATTTTGTGGTGAATTTTTTTTTTATTGTAAGAATTCAAAAGTTAAGTTAGGATTGTTGATTATTCGTTTTCTTTCATGGTTGTTGGTTGTGATTCTGAAAGGAATTGTTGAAAGCTTAGGTTTTAGTTAGATATCTTTTCTTTTCGTTTATAAATACTGAAAGAGAAACCACTTGATTATCATCCTAATTTCATTTTTTCCATAGAGGACTTCTTTTTTCTTTAATTTTTTTTTTGTTGAGAGTAGGTCATTTATGTTTACTAAGCATAGGGCACTAGATCTTTGATTAGCCCCATAATATTTCAGGTTACCTTTGTTCTTTTATCTCTCTTGCATTAGTACTGTCTCATCAAAAGAAAAAAAATAGTGTAGTTTTAAGTTAGATCTATCTATGTTTAAAAGAAAAATAAAAAATAGATTGCATATGCATGTAGAGTGCTTGTTGTTTTTCTTTTAGGAAAAGGGACTCTTACCCATCTGATTGATTTTAAAAAGGAAAATGAGTTTGGAATGTGTTGCTTGTCTTTGTATTTGATCTGTTCAAAGTAGTTGTTTGGTAATTTTTGGTTTTCAAAACAAAAATAAAATACTCTCTCTCCCTCCCGTAAGTAGGCATACCTCAAACGGTAAAATGAAATATTTGGATCTACATATCTGCATGGTTTTACTTTTTCTGTCAAAATTCCATGCATTCACCTAACCTTCCACTTTAAAATTAACGGTAGTTATAGGATTAAAATTTACATAGAAATTTGAGTGATAGGCTAGAGACGTTTTCAGGCGTTGTTGTAGGAGCTGTCATTACTCGTCCACACTAAATCCCGGGACTTGCGCGGTTCTTCCACATACGGTCGGTATATCGAACGACCTTTCATGTACCCTTCAGGTATATAGAAAGGTACTTCACGTACTCAATTGTATATAGGAAGGCCCCTTGTGAACGATTGTGCATTAGACAGCAGTACTAACGATTTGAGCTCCCATGTACCTTGCGTATATCAGGAGACACCACTAGGATACCTTATCTATATGAGAAAATCCCTTTGGCCATCTTTCTTAGAGCCATACACCAAAAACAACATTCAAGTAGATTACTACGCATGTACCCTTGTGGTATATCGCGAGTGGCACCTTCTTGACAGTGCTGGTGAGAGACCAGACTATTTGAACTCCTCTTGTCATTTAAGTTTTCTTGTTTGGTCTGTAGCTTGAGTAGGTGAATTTTTGGTGCGTTTTTTCTAGTTTTGAAATCCTAGGTTAGATAGGAACTGTACAAACTAGCTGAATTAAGATAGTCCAGAAGAGTACGGGGCTTGCCACTTGATTTTACTCCTGTTTCAGGAGAAGATCCTATGGAAGCTATCAACCAAGGAGCTACTACCAACTCCCGATTGGGAGAAAATGTGGTTGCAGAAAGTGGAGGTCCATATCCTTTGCATGGTCCTCCCTTGGCTCAATAACCTTCTAGGGGTAATATTTCTTTACATTCTCCCATAGAAATCCATGTTGATGATACTACCCATCCAGATTATGGTCCCAATGCTCCATTTTGGGATACCTCTATGGGACAGGCCATTGCTTCATTTGGAACCCATCCAACCTCCTCTAAAGAAATTTCACCAAATGAAGAAGAACACAGACAATACCAGGAAGCTATTCTCCATGCGAGAGAACTTGAGAAGAAGATAGATAACATATTGGGTACACCACCAACTTGCTCGACAGTTTATCCTCGTAATACAGACCCTTTTCCTGCGGGATATTGCTCACTTGCTGATTCTATGAAACCCATTGAACCTATTCTAGATCATGTTGTGACTCCGTATAATCCAGGTCAAACTATTAACCCCACCACCTCCCATATTATGTCTATTCCAAATCCTCCTGGGTCTTCCACACCCCGAAAACAACATTCAATTCCTATTTCATCAATACCTTCTAATGCTGGGGGGCAACCCCCAACACGACCTACGTTACCTATCACTGCAATCATAGCTAGTAATGGATAGACGTCTAGTATAGAACAATTTGTATTCTATGTCCCTCCTACCCATATGAATGTGGTTAACCCCCCATCCATTTTTGGTCAGCCCTTGGGGGCACAACCTGTAACCAATCAAACCTCTTAGGGGTATGTTTACACAACAAATCAAGTACCTGTAGGAAATATCAATTACCAACCCACCCCTATAGGAATTCCTTATGCTATAATTCCATATCCTGGTAATAATTTCACTCCATGGGGGCAACCCAACTGGTCCTACATGCAAGCTATGGGAGGGATACCTATACATACTGCGGGGAGTGCCAGAGGACCACCTTACGAAGGTCCTTCCTCTGGGGGACCTAATGTTCCTGGAGGGCTTGGCGGCTTTCCTCCTTATAGTCCTAATGATCCTAGTGGTCCTAGGGGGCCTAGTGGCTTCCCTCCTAATGGTCTCAGAGGGTTTGGTGGCCTTCCTCCTAGTGGTTTTGGAGGCTCCAGAGGTTTTCCTCCTAGGGGTCCTGGAGGGTCCACTGGTCCTCCTCCTAGTGTTCCAATTGGTCCTGGTGGTCTCGACGGTCTTGGTGGTCCTCCTCCTGGAGGCTTTGGTGGTACTAATAGTCCCAATCCTGGAAATCAACCCCCTGCAGGTGGATCTTCCATAGTTCTTCATCACAATAGCAATTTCAACAACCTGTTTATCAGTCTACTTACATTCATACTGGTACTTATATACCCTATCAATACTACCAGTATGTCCAACCTAATCGCCAGTTACCTTTCCTAGCAACTTTGGACTTTCCTGATTTTTCCAAGTTGATTAATGATCCCATTCGACAGAACCCCTCCTGTCCTTCCATTCCGGTAAAGTTACCATCGGACATCCCAAAATTCGATGGGAAGCAAGGAGATGATCCAAAAAACCATGTCATGACATTCCATTTGTGGTGTTCTTCAAACTCCCTAATGTATGGTTCATTTCATTTAAGAGTCTTCCAGCAAACTTTGACCGGCACCACTACTAAATGGTACATTGAACTTCTGCAACATTCATTTGTGGATTTTGGTTCTTTGGCAACTGTCTTTATTACACACTTTTAGCTTCCTATATGCTATGAAATTGGTACATATCTCTTAACTTCTCTTCATCAGAACACATCCACGCACATATCAGATCATATCCATGAGTGGAGAAGGTGGAGAAGACTTATTAAGGCTCCTATCCCGGATCAATTGTTAGCTGATTGGATTACTAAATATTTGTTGCCTGCAGTCACCAAGATGTGGCTATGGGAGGTGCCATTACCAAAGAGCAAGCCAATAGTTGAGCCCAATATCTGGACTTGGTATATTCCCAGTCCGAAATGTTGTATGACTTGATCGCTTAAGCTCCTCACCCAAGCACCGATCTTGCCAAGCCACCAGCAAAAACCCCTGTTGATGGGATTGTTGGTTCAATCCAGTCCCCGCCAACAAAAAAACCTTCCAAGCAACCCCAAAATTCCACCCCTACTCCTTCCACTCCCAAGTTTTTAGCCAAGGTAAATTCCATTCAGAGTACACAAATTCTTGGCAACAATAAAAATAAAGGTAAAGCCAAAAACAAAAAACCCGAAAACCTTCAGGAGAATCCAAAACCAACCATCAATGAGAATGATAAAGGGAAAAGAAAAACGAAATATCCATGTCTACTATGCAGAGGTGACCACTTCATGAAAGAGTGTCCTTGTTGTCAAGAAATCAATCAATTTTTAAAAATTAATCCCGCGCCAGCAGTTCTCATGGATCCTTTTCCCTCTCAACAACAACTGATAGACCACATGTCTAATCAGGGAAATTCTAGTTATTCAGAGGAAATTCGCATGATGTATTCGGACACTATTAATTTGCAAACTGGAATTCAGAGTTATGACAAACCCACAGATAAGAAAGAAGATAATTCTTATTCAGGAAAAGCTCCCTCTACTAGTTCTCTTAAGTCCTCGTCTACTGGTCCCCTAACCATCGAGAAACCTAATCTCGACATGGTTTTGTGCCCACCCAAGAGTACTCTTTGGAAGGATGTTTTTAAACATAATTCCTAAGCTATCGAGTTTTATAATGTAGTTGAAGATCTTGCTCAGGAACCATGTGCGATGTCTACCTTGGAAGTACTCCAAAGTTGTCCAACGCAACGAAAAAACTTATTAACCGCGTTAGGAGATTTAGACCCGGAAAACACTAATTTGATTCACTTTAATGTTGAGAACTATAAGTCTAGACTACCTCACAAACTTGCATTCCAAATCATAACGAAAGTAGTTAGAAAGAAGGTATTTAGAACTGTCTTAGACGAAGGAGCTTCAACTTCGGTTTTGTTCCTATCTTGTTGGAAAGCTATTGGCTCCCCCGATTTTGTAACATCACCAGTGACTTTCAAAGCTTTTGATGGATGAGGTTTCCATCCCCATGGTCTCATACTAGCCCTTTCAGTTGAGCTTGGAGGAAAAACTATTTCCATTCAAGTGGAAGTAGTAGATGCCCCATTAGATTACAACCTCCTATTAGCAAGAAATTGGTTTTACGCCATGACTGTTGTCGCTTCAATGGTATTTCAAACCGTCCAATTTCCGCATCTTGGGAGGATTGTAACCATTGACTAGCTTGATTTTTGTACGTTTGATGTTACCACCACTACGACTAATAACATCCCTATGTTAGGGAAATCCCCTCCTCCTTACTAGTCGATTGGGGTAGGCATGTTGAAGGATTCTTCTCTTATGGGGATTTTTCTGTCAAACCCTCCTAACATAGAAACAACGACGGTAAATATGATTTCTTCATTTGATTAAGATCCAAAGGAAAAAAAAATGGTTGGGTCCACCTCATTGAGTCAACATGAAGCAATGTACAATGTTATGCAAACCCTTTCCGATGACCACACTAATGACCTTCATTTGGTGGCTTCGAACCCTTACCACCTACCCTACTGGTTAGAACCCTCTCTTCCTACTCTGGATTATCTCTCCTAGACCTTTCCTTCTAATGATTCCATTATGGATATTATGAATATGAATGAACCTATATGGGAGGATCATTACCATAGATCCTCGTTCCTCCCCAATACCAGTTCGGTAGACCATGATTTTGCATCCCTTTTTACTATTGATATTGTCAAAACACCTCAAACTCCTATATTGTTGCAGAACATGGATTCTGAGGGAAACCTATGCAACATTACTCAAACAAATCCAATTGACATATCAGCCAAGCCTAGAATCCTTGAGCATGTTCATGTTGGACATAACTGCTCAGCAGAAGAATCTGAAGCATATATAGCACCTTTCAAAGAATTCTGAGATGTCTTTTCCTGGTCCTATGAAGAAATGCCGGGGATAGACCCATCCATTGTGGTTCACAAAATAAAAACCTATCCCACTACAAAACATGTTAGGAAAAAACTAAGACAAGTTCTTCCATGGAAAGCCGCAGCTATCAAAGCTGAAATAGAAAAACTTCTAAAAGGAGGGTTTATTTATCACGTACCCTTGACACAATGGGTATTGAACATCATCCTTGTCAATAAAAAGAAGGGCACCATTAAATTCTATATCAATTTCAAATATTTGAACAAATCTTGTCCCAAAGACAACTTTCCCACTCTGCATATCGACCAGATTATTGACAACTATGCCAGAAGTGTCATCTTCTCTTTTATGGATGGATTTTTGGGTTATAATTGGATTGATATTTTACCCACTGATCAGCACAAGACAACATTTATTTGCTCATGGGGAACCTTTGCATACAAGAAGTTACCATTTGACCTGAAAAACGCTGGAGCTACTTTCTAGCATGCTATGTCCTATGCATTTCACGATCTAAAACATATTGTAGAACCATACCTTGACGACCTCCCAGCTCATTCACAGTGATGGGAGGACCACCCTGGTCATCTTAGAGACTTTTTTCTGAGATTTTGTCTTTATAACATACGGCTCAATCCTCATAAATGTGTTTTTTTTGCATCGAGACAAGATGCCTGTTAGGTTTTGTGGTTTCTATGGATGGAATCTGGATAGATCCATTGAAAATTGCCACTATTCTATCCCTACCATCCCCAACCAACCTTCTAGAACTCCAAAGTTTGCAAGGGAAGGAAAACTTCCTTTGCCGCTTCATTTGAAATTTTGCAGAGAAAACATACAGTTATATGCATCTCCTTAAGAAGGACACTCCATTCTTTTGGGAGGACCAAGCCCAATGATCCTTTGATAATCTCAAGCACACTCTGACTCACTCACCTATGATACACCCCCCAATTTATTCAAAGGATTTTCGCCTCAACTACTACCATTGCTATGGTTTTGGTGCAAGAGAATCCCGACAGTTAGGAGCACGTGATCTACTATGCTAGTAAGAATCGCATGGATTCTAAAACTCGATACTCATGCATGGAGAAATTAGCATTGGCCATGGTCATTGTTATTTAGAAATTTTGTCACTACATTTTTCTCTGCACAACCACCGTATTGGAAGACCATAACCCTATGTATTACATCATTACTCGTCAGGTGCTTGGGGGAAAGTATTCCTGATGGATAGCCATCCTACAAGATTTTGATCTATAATTTTCCAAAGTTACGTCAAATAAATACTTGGTATTTGTTGAGCTCATGTGCTATCTTCCCTGTGCTTTGACGGAATATGAGCGTAGTGATTCATTCCCAAATGAATTCATGTTCCTGATAAGCACTACTGACCCATGGTATGGAGATTTTCTCATTTATCTCCAAACAAAAATATTTCATCCCACTCTATCCTATGACGATCGCCGCCATATCAGTCACCATGCAAAATACTACCTCATCTTGAATGACACTTTGTATCGACGTGGTATCAATTCTTTTCTTCAGTGATGCCTTACCCACGAGGAAGCTGAACAAGTTTTGAATGATTGACACTCTAGAGGATGTGGCCGTCATCTATTTGGGATGGCTATAGCCCAGAAAATCCTTTGCGCTAGCTATTTCTATTATTCAATCTTTAAAGATTTTCACGAGGTTGTTAAGAAATGCCCACCCTCTCAACATTTCTATCCGAAAAATCACACCCACCCTGCTTCATTACACACCATCATTTTTGTTGGCCCTTTCGCCAAATGGGGGATCGATTACATCCATTGTAAGCCTACCTCAGCCGGGGGGCATGGTTACATCATCGTAGCCATTGATTATTTTAGAAAATGGGTTGAGGCTATGCCTACATATGTAGAGGATGGTAAGACTGCCGCTCTCTTCCTGTTCAATCATGTGATAGCAAAATTTATATTCTCGCCATCCATAGTTATGGATCATGGATCACATTTCCACAATCAAATGATGGAGGAATTAAGTTCCAAGCTAGGTTTTCATCATGAAAACTCAATGCCCTATTATCCGCAAGCTAATGGTCAAGTTGAGGCCATTAACAAATTTTTAAAAACAATGTTGCGTCGGATGGTTGGAGACCATAAATCCAACAGGGACCATATTCTTTTCTCCTCTCTTTGGGCTTACAGGAGTTCAGTAAAAATAGCTACTAGTTTTACCCATTTCCAGCTTGTCTATGGACTAGAAGCTGTCTTTCCTATTCAATGTCAAATTCCATCCTTGAAACTTGTTGTCAAACTTCTCCCAGAAACTTCCATAGAGGAAGAAAGATTTCTCTACTTGAAAAACCTTGATGAAACTAGAAGCGATGCTTCCTTAGCCAATGAGGCACATAAGAAATGCATCAAGGTGTAGTATGACAAGTTTGTCCAACCTCATTCCTTTAATGAAGGTGACATAGTTTTGACCTATGATTAGAGATATGACAAACTAGGGAAAGGGAAGTTCAAATCCATGTGGTATGGTCATTTCATTATTTCCAAAGTTCTATAGAAAGGGGCATATGAGCTTGTGGACTATGATGGAATCCCCTTAGGACAACCTCGCAATGGGTTGTACTTGAAGAGGTACTATGCCTAGATATTTCTTGTATAGTACCTTGTATATATGTATATTACTTGACTTTTAGTGTNTTTGTTTATACCATATTTTGGTCATGCAAAGCAGATGGATTTCTATAGATTCGCTGATGTTGCTTGCCTCCAAACCTTGAATCTTACCTCAGCTGCTTGGGTTCTCTATTCCCTAGCTTACAATTTGGTCAGTTCAGGAACGGTTTGTATTGGTCCCTCTACTAGCAATATTTCTGACTATCGAGCAGTCATAGGTATTATGACTAAAGCTGCCTCCCAAGATGTTCGTAACTTGGTAGTTTTGATGGACTCACAACTAGTGGTTTTTCATTTAAACCATTTCTATACTATTAGGAATCCCATGCTTCTCCATCTCTTTTGGAGGGTACATTTATTGGAGAGGTCATTTGAAGCTATTACCTATAGGCATATCCCTAGGGAAGATAATGCAGTTGCCGACTCATTGGAAAATTACATCCTAGACTTGCATATTTCCCATTCATGACGTGAAAATCAAACATGGTTCACTATAAATAAACTCTAAAAGACACATAAAAATCATATAAATACATTTTCCATTTGAGACACATAAACACCAAAAGTAGAAGTCTATATATATATATATATGTTTTACAGAAAATAGGTCACAAGACCTCATCTGAAGCGCTCAGGCTTTCAGGAAAAAAATCATCATACAAAAATTCTGAAGCTATCTATCATATTTCAGTAAATACATCATGCAGCCTATCATCTAGTGATTCTCATGGTAACACATGACCGCCCAGGCTACTCAACATAGCAGTCTACTTAAACGATCTGGTACTCCCACAGTGGGCCTTTGGTACCTCAGTGGGAGGTCATCGACCGATGCATCTAGTATGTCTAGAGTTAACATCTCGAGGTTATCCTCTAGATCCCCTGTCACATCATTGCCCTATGGTACAAAACGAGCTTCGACTCGCCTGTCTAGTGGGGAGGATCCCCCAGGTCGTGCTACTCTGACATCTGGATGAAAACATTTAAGTCCTGATACTACGCATAAAAAATATAAAACATTACAACATAAAAACACAATTTCCATTTTAAGGTTTTTGTTTCTTATCGGTGTCACCCCACTATGCACCAGATGGAAGCGGTAGGTCAGGGTTACCTGTGAAGTCAACACCCGCGTATGCATAGTCCTCAACCATGAGGATATGGTCTCTCAGCCATCAAAAAAATGGGTCTTTGAACTTCACCTTGCCTCTACCTACCCCTGTGTAGGCCATGATCTTGACCCACCTCGACATGCAAGGGTCTCTCTCCCTCAACTCTGTGAATACCACGCAGGGTCTCAGCTGGGGGACCCACTCAAAAAATAAACACGCTAAGATGGATCTGAAACCAAACTACTTCAGCTCCCCCAGCCAACACTTGGTCAGTTGATATTTGAACACCAGAAGTAGAGCCTCTACCTAGTTGAAGACTATGGGCACCATAGCTTCTATATCATAGAGCATATGCGCTTTATATTCCTGATGTACACCTTTGCTCCCCACCACTCTCTGCATGGTAAATAAAACTATGTGAAGAGGGCCATCCACCACTGCTTTTATGGGAATTTTCTTCCCTGATGTTCTAGTCCCAGGAATACAATGGAGATTTATTAGTTCCTGGGTGGTGATGTCCCCTCCACAGGAACCGGTCAAAGATATGGGAGAACCTCGTCTCGATAGGCCTATCAGGAAGTAGATATCTTCTACTTCAATTGTGAATACATGAGCACCCACTTCAAAATACTGTTGCTCAGGATTCCACATATGGAGAATATGCTCTAATAAGTGTTCATGTGACACCATCCTGGGTGTGCGAAAAAACTTTAGAAGACCACAGTCTCTCAACACAGCTATACAACCCGCATTTCATTCGGCAAATGAATCATCATTGTCATGTTGCCTCTCTTTTCAAATAACCATTTTTTACCAAGGAAAACTTGCCAAAAACCATCACAAGGTCAAATAGAAACATCATCAACCATTGAAATCATAAAAAATCATCTATTTTTCCTTGTACATGTGTTTTTATTTACCCACGGCCTAGTACCGCCTGAGTTCCATTGAGGATAGGTGGTGGCACCGCCTGAGTGAAGTGTTTTAGGTGCAATTCTAGCAGGGTACCACTTATCCCACAAGGGATAACAATGGTTCTCACATTTAGGGTTTTAGGGATTACTCAAATATCCCAAAACACCCCCAAAAATAAAAAAATGAAATCATAAAATGAAAAAGCAAGGTCCAAGCTTTTACCTGGAACTGACAGTGCGTAAATCCGATGGTAGATGCTCCCAGAATCACCAACTGAAAATCTGACCAAGAAACTTTTCCAAAGGCTCTCCACTACTGGTAAATGGTAAAATGTTTTGATTTTTACTATTTACATAACTTTTATAAGAATTCTAGGTTTTGGCATGTCATAGTTTTTAAAATCTATCAGTCATGATCCTTTAATGTCATTTATTGGAGAGTTTAACAGTTGTTTTTAAGTCGTTACAGGATAAAGAGCAATAGCAGTACAAGTTTTGGGAGTTTGTTTTTGACTTTTTCGCACTACCATAAAATGGAAAAAGTCTTTGAGAATGTATTGCGACACTTTGGTCATGCTCTCCAAACTTATCATCAAAAGTCTGAGTCCTTTTCTAATTCTTTTCAGAGTTGTAAAATCCCTCATTATGAAAAGAGACCTAGTTGAGTCTTCTTTAAACTCTTTTTGGGCTCCTTAAATATGAAAGATTGTCGAGTGATATTTTCTTCTTCACGCTCATTAAAGCACTTGAAGTGTCGGTTATCTGACGGTAGGTTATCACTTTTTTGGTTGAGATGAACTATTTTATGAAAATGGACCCTATGGAGTCTTCTTCCATGTCCATTCAGACTCTCTAAACATGAACGATACCGAGTTAACTTTCATTGGACTCATTAAATTAAACATTGAGAGACCCTCTTTTGGGAACGAATCCCTCCTCTCTCAGGTTCATAAAACATATGAGTTTGGACTTGTCTTCGAACGAGCTACACTGAGTGTTTGTTACCCTCTTTTAACTCGTAAAAATGAAAAAGATGCACTCATCAACCATGATGGGGAAATTAAGGGAAGGGAAGGGAATCATTTTGCAAATAAATGGTAGTTTGTTGTTACCTTTGAACATGGCACTTGTCTGCATATCATTTCAATCCATTCATTATTCATCTGATTTCCATGATGATTCACTTTCATGAGTAATGTCACTCCTTTGAGTCTTTCAAAAGAATGCATTGTCCATCATTGCACTTTGTGTTTGTATGGTCTAGTCATGCTGCCAAGTCTTTTGTTGTGCCACTCGATGTTCAAAGGTAAGTTGAAGAAGTTTACCTCTACTGTCAAAATAGTCTTTGTGTCAATAATTTTGAGTCAATCATGGTTACCTCATTCACATCATTCCAGAAATTTGCCTCGAGTTTTGTTTCGTCGATGTGGGATTCATCATGGCCCTCCTTCGATGAGACTATTCCTATCAACATCATCTCATCATCCAGGAAATAGTATTAGAAACAAATTTAGTACTTTGAGATTTGTATGCCTCAATCATAGATTCTCTCACTCTCGACATAGGTTCACATCATTGACCTTTAATCGATAGAATCAAATGGGTGTTTGACATCAAGACATCTGTTCACCCTTAGTAAATTGTACTAGTGTAGCTAGGGTTTTACCCCTAGCTTGTGCGAATGAGCACCTACTAAGGAAAATGGATTCCTTAGTAGCAGTTCAATAATATGTAAAATAAAAGATGCTAAACTGAAATAAAAACTAATCTAAACATATTCATGAAGCAAAACAACAAAAAATAAAGAATGATTTTTTATTGATCTGACCTCCAATGTGGAGGTTGGTGAATCCCGTTGCGTTGATCCGAGAGGTTGCTCCGAGCTCCAATTGTTCCTTCTCTTTCTCTGATGGTGGAAATGGGCCAAAAGGGGATCTCAATGGTGAAAGTAGCTCAATGGTGAGCTAGGGTTTCAAGAGCAATTTTGGCAGAGGCAGGATACTTGTGATTGTGGATATGAAATAAGGGGTCTCCATCACTTATTTATAGTGGTGGAGTGCTGGTTTAGGGTTAGGGTTTCAGCTGTTTAGGGTTTTTTCCTCCTTTTCCTCATTATTTTATATTTTTTCTTCCTTTTTGGAGATTTTTGCTTTTTTGGAGGAATTTTGGATATTTTTGGAGAAAAAGAGGGTTTTATGGCCTTTTGGAGGCATTTTAAGCCTTTTGGAGGCTTTTTAGATGGTTCTATGGGTTTTTGATGGAAATATGGTAGGAAAATGGACAAATGAGCCATCTAGTGGGGTAGATGAGGTAGTGAACCCTTTTTGGGTGTTAACAACTAGGGTACCTTGGGAATCATTGACATCAATGGTGATATCCCTCGCACTTGTTAACAATTCACATCATTGGCTGGTAACCAAGTGGTTTATACCATGTTCGACTTCATAACATTGTAATCACATGGATAGAATTGTACTTTGTGGAAAACAAGACAAAGCCCCTGGGTACTTGTTTAGCACTCATTGATTTCCCTTGGTTGCAATGGAGTTTTGTATACCAAGCATGGATCCACATTTGTATGGTCGTGGCTATGCTAAAATTTGCGTATGTATGACATAGATATGCATTGTATGTTTGGTAGCTATGTCCAAGTTTGAGTCCTCTATCACATGGATCTATGCTGTATTCTAGTAGCCATGGTTGTTTATTCCTCTCATGGATCTACCTTGTATTTGTCTATAGCTATGAGTTGGTTGCATTTTTCTATGAGTCAAAAGTATTTATGTATTGTAGATGCCTACTCAACAACAATCTCTGATCAAGCTAACTCTTACCTCGAAATGACAACTTGTTCTCTCAAAGCTCTCGCTTATCATATCGCTCTAAGCCTCATGCTTTGGGGGGCATTCTGTTATACCCAAATCCCATCACCAACATGTGATGAGATCCTTAACACCTATGTTTTCCCTAAATCCTAAACTTGGAGTGGAAAAATGCTTTGGATATCAATTCTACATAAAAAACCCTAGCACCATGCTTTCCCTTTAGCTGATGAGCGATACCTTGTTCAGCACCACCTGAGTCTTGTTATAGAAAAGTGGTGCCACTGCGTATGTGATATTTTATTGAAGTGGTTCTTATGCTTCACCGCTCTGTCATAAAGGAACATAAGTGGTACCCTTGGTAAAATTGGAAAAAAGAGGATTCTCTAGGCTTCTAGAACATGAGCTTCGTGTCCTCCCTTATCCCTATTAATTTGGGTTTGTTGGAGTCAAGATCCCTCTTGGTAGGATATTATGGACACCTCACCCACAATTATCTCAACTATCCCTATCCATTGAGCCCTGTAAATAGAAGCTCATGTCCCATAATTGGGGGAGAGAACTGAATGGTAATGTTATGCTGTTGAATTGACTATCTAGCTCAATGCATTGGAGAGCACAAGAGAGCAAGTTGGAGCTATCGAGGATAAGATGTTTTTCTTGTGGAGGAGTTTCTCAACACTAAGGAAATGGTTGTAAGATTCTTCATTGATTTCTTAATGCAAAGATGATTTCCTTCTCACATATCTGTTGTATTGATCTTGCATGTATATGTTAATATATTCCTTAGTCACTAGTATGGATGTGTAAATAATGTTCTGGTAGATTTGATGTTATTGTTTGTTTGACATGTTCTGTAGGTACACTGGTTCATCATCAAAGCATTATTCTAGGTGTTTAAAACATTCAGGGAAGATATTCATCCTGTATCGTTCACTATTTGTTCTAGATCTGAACCATTTAGACCAAACGAACAATTTATGTCCTCAGAAGGTGCAATATTCTTGACAACAGTTTCAACAGGGGCCAAGAGAGGATAAATCAACAACTTCTTTGCCTTTGGAACTATAACAAGTCATAGAAATAATGTTCATAGTTGCCACTTCTGTACTAGGAGGGACTAAAGGAAATACTCCCATAAGGGTTGAATCTTTCAACATACCTACCACAATCGAGTGATAAGGAGGAGGGGATTGACCTAGTATAGGGATATTATTCGCAGTGGGAGTGGTAACATCTGGTGAAAAAGAATTGAGTGGATCAATAGTCACGATTTTTCCCAAATGAGGAAAATGGAGAGTTTGAAATACTATTGAAGAAACAACAGTCATATCATAGAACTAGTTTCTCCCTAATAGGAGGTTGTAATCCAACGGGGCAACAACCACTTCCACCCAAATGGAAACCGTCTTTCCCCTAAGATTGAATGCAAGATCTGGTAATAGAACATGAGTTTGGAAACCTCATCCATCGAAATATTTTAATGTTGTATGAGAATTTGTAAGCTCAGGAGAACCGATGGCTCTCCAATAGACTATAGACAAAACTGAGGTTGAAGCTCCCTCATCTAGAACAGTCCAATGGACCTTTCTTCCAACTACTCTAGAGGCAATTTGAAATGCAAGTTGGTGAGGTAATATGGACTTATAGTTCTCCACATTGAAATGAATTAAGTTGGTATTATCTGGGTCTAATTTACCTCAGTGGAAACCATAGGAGCTAAAGGAGTAGTAGCAGAAGAATTAGGTTGCTTGCTAGGTTTGGCTTCTGAAAAGGGTTGGATTGAACCAACAACCCCATCAACATGAGTCTCTGTAGGTGGTTTAGTAGGGTCTGTGCTGAGATGAGGATCTTGAGAGATTAGGTCATACAAATTTTTAGATTAGGAATATACCAAGTCCAGATAATGAGCGCGACTGATAGCCTGCTCTTTAGTAACAGCAGCACCCATAGACATATCTCGGGCAATAGGAGGGAACAAGGATTTGGTGAACTAATCAGCTAATGTTTGGTCTAGGATGGGAGCGTTAATAAGTCGTCTCTGCCGTCTCCACTCATGGATATGGTCCGAAATGTGTGTGGAGGTATTTTGATGGAGTGAAGTCAAAATATATGTACCCATTTCATAAAGAATGGGTAGTTGAAAGTGTGTGAGAAAAATAGTTTCCAATGCACTAAAATCCAAAAATGAATGTTGTGGAATTTAAATATACCACTTCACGGCCATACTGGTCAAAGTGCATTGAAAGAGTCTCAAACGAATCATGTCATCCATCAAGGAGTTTGAAGAACAACATAGATGAAATTTCATGACATGATTTTTGGGATCATCTCCCTACTTCCCATCAAAATTTAGGATGTATGATGGTAACTTGACTGGAATAGCATGCCACTAAGGGTTGTGTTGAATGGGATCATTTATCAACTTTAACAAATCAAGAAAGTCCAAAGTTTCTAGGAATGGAAGCTGCCGATTAGGTTTGACATACTGGTAACATTGATAGGGAATATGTGTAGTAATAGGACCATAAGCTGATTGATATATCAACTGCTGAGCTGGTTGATGGGCAGATGATCCTCTTGAAGAGCCTCCTGATGGGGAAGGTCCTCTAGGAGGAGGGCCACCTAGAGGTGTAGGGTATCCAGGTGGTGGGCCTCTAGGTGGTGGTGGACCTCCAAGTGGTGGTTCGCCAGATGGTGGTCCCCAGAAGGTGGACCTCCAGGTGGAGGACCCCCAGAAGGTGGGCCTCTAGGTGGTGGACCTCTGGGTGCCAATCCTACAAGTGGTGGTCCTCTGTAAGGTGGACCACCATTAAGTGGGCCTTTGCTTAGTGGGTCTCCAAAAGGTGGCCCACCATAATTTGTCCCTCCAGCACCTCCACCAGTAAGAATAGGCATTCCTACAATAGTTGGCATGTAGTACCAATTTGGTTTCCCCCATGGCATGAATGTGTTTCCATGGTAAGGGATTCCAGGATACATAGTTCCTGTAGATGTAGTTTGATAATTAATATTTTCTACAAGTAGTTGATTCCTTGGTTAACTATAACCCCAAGAATGTTGGTTGACTGTAGGTTCTACCCCCAAGGGTTGGCCTTAACTCAATAGAGAGTTTACCATATTGGTATGGGTAGGAGGATCAACCACTATGGTTTGTCCTATAGCAGAAGTCTATCTAGTATTAGTAAAAACTCCACTAATAGGTAACGTAACTCACGTCGGGGGTCACCCCTGATGTTGAAATGTATTGACACCATTTGAGATAAGGATATACCCCCAACTATAGAGGGTATGGGAGGACTATAAACATACCTACACTAGTAGAAAATGAGAAATTAATGACTAAAAAAATGAATAAAATCATGCTATAAACGACTATTTTTGAGTCGGTGACTAATAGTAGCAAATTTCCACTATCTTATAGCTAGTCGTATTTCACTAGTCATTAATAGCTTGACTTAGTAGTCATTGATTTAGTCATTGATAGTCAATGATTTAGTCATTGATAGTTAATGATTTAGTCATTGATTTAGTCACGGATTTAGTCATTGATTTAGTCACTGATTTAGTCGCTGATTTATTCACTGATTACAACCATTAATGACCAAATATACGACTAAATAAACTACTACATGTTAATATATTGATGACTAATCTAAATACGACTAAGATATAGAAAATTAGCTACTAATAGTCGTATATATGCGAATTTAGTCGTTTTTGTAGTCACAAATTTATGATAGGGCACGGAGGAATCGAACCACCAACCTCCTACCTATAATTAGGCAGGCGCTCTACCATTGAGATAGCACCCTTTAAGAAGTTGTTATTTCTTGAAAATGATGATATTCAAACAAAATTATGATAGATATCAATGTACAAACTACATAATTATTACTATTAAAACTTACTAGTAACTAGTATTTATGATAAACTAATTCCTGAGAGCTATGTACAATTTTCCCTGTAACTAAATCTAATAAAAAAACTACAAATACTCTTACCAAAGAGATTTAGTGATGAGTACCTCTTCCCATTCTTCATTACTATCATTCTCATGCTTATGCTGCCAACAGTCAACTGGTAAAAAAAATCTTGATTATAATCATAGAGAAGATTTCCAAGTTAAGATTCAGTTGGCATTGTCAACTATAAAACGATTACCAAATTACAAGCTACCCACTATCAAACCTTAAATAAACATAATTGCAACATGTATTCCATCACAGTGTTAAATCACTTACCATTACATCTGGTAATGGCATTTTGACCTTGGTAAGCATAATTTCGCAGTTATTAGCCCTTCTTAAATCAATCTGCACACATCCATTATAACAAAATTTCTTATAACCTTAAAATAATACAAATGCTTTTAATGTAAATTTATCCTGTCATGTCAGACCACAAATACTAGCAAAGCAAGACCACAAATACTAGCAAAGCAAATATTTCAACCTATATAAATATCACAAAAGTCTTCTAAAATAATATGTTTGCATTTCAAGTTGTGGAACTCCTCTCCTTATTTAGGAGTAAACTTTCTACCCGACCATTTGCACCAATCGGACGACCTGGCTCGCGTGAGCTGTCACTTCACGCATTGCTGGTAGTCCGATCAGTGCAAATGGTCGGGTAGAAAGTTTACTCCCCTTGTTTATAGTGCTCAGGATTCTAATGAGTTCATTGACCAGGATGACTTTGATGCACTTGTGCAACCTATAGGAAAATTTATAATTATGTGAAGGACTTGGGAGTTGGAACCAATAACACCAAGGTGTGTGTATTTAAATCTCTCTAATATTCATTAACTTTAAAATACTAATTGCAGCAATTGAATAATGATAGCTACCAATCAATAAGTGTCTGGAATACATTACTATCACTTTTATGCATAATAGATTGATTTGTTTCTTAAATGAATTTAGCCATGAAATAAAACTTTTGCCAATGCCATACCATGCACGCATCTCAAAATCTAGCTATTTTTCTGTCCAAGGCACATGAATTTTTACCATAAATGTTTTCCAACAAAACATGTTTCAGAATTCCAAAATTTTATAAGTTAAGCATTTTACAAAAATAGATTCATGGATAGGTCACAGAATCATCAACTTCTAAACTATGGTTTAATTCCCCATTTAACCTAGCACTTTTAGGGAACAATATTTAGACATGTATTGATCTTCAAGCATCATTATCTCACTCATTTAATCAACATATAACATTAAACTATACAAAAATAGAGAAAAAAATTGTTACGTATGCATACATGTTTATACAGGTAGGTGGTCAAGTGTGTGTATCCTCGATAAGAGAGGAAATACGTCTCTATAGATGTGTCCATGAACATTTTTTATATTGTTACCGAGGATATATAATATTATAAGTTGGTGTGCTTTACTGAAGCTTCAGTAATTGCTAATCACTGAAAACCAAAAATTATTAAAAAGAGACGGGGAAAAGTTAATTAGATCAAAAAGGAGCAAGCAAAATGGAAAGAATTTCAGTATTACCAATCACTTGGACAATGCCACCTTGGATGTATCTTCTCATCAAGAGAGAAAAGATTTTAAACACACTCAGATTCAAGGAATGCTAGATTTTTTATTACATGAAAATAAGAAAGAAAATGTGGAGGAACAATTCATTGATCCTTATGAGGATTGTGTTGCTGTGGAGGAATTAAGTGGAGTCTCAGGAAAAGGTGCCCAGGAGGCTATTGTAGGAGAAACAATGAGAGGAACCCCTGAATATTTGTTATATGAGAGTAATCAGACACATTCAGTTGTTTCACCTGAGCATACTGTTCTGGCAGACATCAAGGAAATGCCAGATTTGTTTCACCCTTTCACTTTTTCATACAACTAGTTCTTGATCAGTCTAAATATTATTGATATACTTTTTCCACTGCTAGAAACTATCAAAGTTTTGAGTTTGTATTGATTATTGGAATACATACAGAGTGCTACTGTGGCAAGCAAAGTATCTAATATGGGATCTAAGTTCAACAAGCTAAGCACAGTCTATACTAGTTGAGTTTCTTCCATTTTAATGAGAGTGGTGTCCCTAAGTGGGCATAAATCACTGACATAAATGGAAGATAAATTGATGTTGAAATAGATTTTATGCTTCTCACACAATTTAGTATTTCTGCTTCTCACACAATTTAGAGGTTCTGCTTGTGTGATGACAAATTATTTTTTTGGCTTGTGTGATGACAAGGAGGGAGTCCCCAACAAGTAAGATGTTCTGAGTATTGAGGGAGACAATAAAATCTATGCCCATGGACAAAGCATATTGTTCTGCCAGATGATTAGTGGGTATTCTCATACCCCATTCTTATGTTAGTATGGTGTTTCCTCTGGTTGACAAGTGCATTATTTATTTTCAAATTTCTACATATTTTCTAGGCTCCATGAGTATTAAGTCATTATAGAAGCAATCAAAATAGGCGTGTATTGTTTGATACTTCCTTTTTAGTTTCCTTTAATTGGATGTCATTTGAAATGAGTAAATGGTTTGTCTATATGGCATACTTTTTGACAATCATTTTTCCTTACATTGTTTGTGCTCTTGGACCTTGAAATGACCTAATAAATAATAAAAATAAACTTTTATTGTTTAATATGTTGAGTTTCATGGTTGTAGCCTGTAGGTGCACACTTAATTCCTCCCATTCATGAATTTCCTGAAAACTTTATGGAAGAATTAGAATGTTACCTTTTTCTCCAAGCTAAAAGAAACAATACACTTCTGTCTCTACAATTCCCAGGATTTCCTTGACTTGCTTCATCAGATAAACATCCTAGACTAAATATGTCAGTCTGTGATGTCCCTATTTGTTTCAGGTTTATTTTTAGGAGTCTTCCTAATGACATTATAGATATACTTGATAAAGAGAAACTTCCAAGGGCAAGTAAGATTTATCCTCTAAAAGAGTGGCATTCCAGTAATCCAGAAATCTAAGTAACTACACTGGGAACAACCTCATGTTTATGTAATCAGAATGGTAGTTTGTTACTCTTTTAAAATGTCACAAGGAACTTACAGCGGCAACTCAATTGGTTTATTGAAACCATAGCCTTGCAGTATATGTAAAATGTTTTTGAAATTAACGATATCTATTTTTCGACTAAAAAAAGTGTGTTCACCAAACATTAAATAAATCACCATACCTTAGAGAACTCATCAACAAGAAGTTGAGGGCTGCACCATGCTGTGGTGAATGCCTCAATAGAAAATATTGCAAATAGATCATGTAAACTAGTGAACCCATCATGAACATATGTTGGTAGAACACAAAGCATCAGTCCATAAACTGCACCAGCAAGTGTAGCCATTTCCTCTATCCCTATTGGCCATAACTCATCCACAAAAACAGATAATGAGTTTTTCGTAGTTGATTCTCTTGCAGTAGATGTAGGATTGGTTGCCTCAATTACAGCTACACTACCTTTCTTCTTTAGACCATGTGATGATCTTTGCTTTAATGGTATATGCTGAAACAGGAAATCCAACAATGTTAAAGGACTACCAAAATATTGTACATATTGTACCATTCGTTCCCTTACTGCTGATAGAGGAACTGCTTGAAGATGAGTAAAGATAAATGACCATGCTAACAAATATCGAACCTACAAATGTACAATATAATACAGATGAGAGACATAAATGAAAAACCTACTGCATATCAAAAGTAACATTTGAAACCCAACTTGAACAAATTTGTGTTGCAGTAAAATTTTCAGTTAAGGTACATCAGGCTTGCATTACCCGATTATTTGCAGTTAAATGGCTTTCAAAAAGCTCCAATGGTGGTGTCTGAAGAACACAATGAAGCTCATCCCTAACAAAATATGGTTCTTCTGAAGATGAATCAATGCTTGTAGTTTGATCAATCTCTCCATTTTGTGCAATGCTTTCCTCTGATTGAGAGATAAGAACTTTTGTGATTCCAAAAGGATGAACTGAATCAGTTGAAAGAAAATTATAGGCAGATAATTGCAAGCTGAAATAGGATGAAATGAAAATAGAATAGCATACAAAGAATTTATTCCTCCTTTTCCTAGTCCCCACAGGTCAGCTGCACGCATTAATGCGTCCCTTTCTCGATATGGAGCACCAAGCACAACAGTAGCAACATTTTCCCAGAAGTGAACATCAGGATGTCGTGATAGTTCTATTACAGCTCCAATAGCCTCTCCTACACAAGAGCTTGATGGAATTGATTCAGCTATACCTGTAGCAAAAAATATCCGAAGAATGTCTTCAAAAGCATAGTCTTCTGCTCTTTCCTAGTTGACATCCTTTAAGGAGTTCAACGAACTGGTCATTTCCGATTTGTGTAGATTGTGAAGTCCAAACATAAGACAAAAAATGAAAACAATTGTTTCTGCCATATCCATTAGACAATCCTTGAACCTATTAATTGCATTTTCTATTAACTCTATTGTAAGATCAACTTCTGTTCTTGTAGAAACATTGATATTCTTCACAACATCATGAATTCCCTCTGCCAATTCCTCCATGTGGCCAAATACTGACTCTAGCCATTTGCGCAGCTGAGAAAGTACAAAAACCCATTCATTTCCCCAAATTCTTTCCAACAATACCCAATATTAACTGCCATTAATTGAGCCAGACTCAATTATTTGGCTTGTTCCCATCTTATATCTCTACTTGACAATGTAGCCAAGGAGGCCAAGAGCAGTTCTCTTTCTTGTGTACTTGTGTCATCGGCAGACGTCATCCTTAAGGTTTCAATCCCACCAAATAAACTCAATGGAAAACAAGACACTGCCACACGAAGCCATTCTTATACATATGCAACATACAAGAGAAAAATATTATGTTGGCAATGCCTAATTTCTAGGAAAACAAGCAATAGCTTACCCTTAACATGATAAAATAACTCATAGAAAATCTCCTCAATTTCATACATGTAGCCAATCAAATTAACAATAATTTGTAAATAAAAGTTTCAATTCACCTACCTGCTCCATTTGACATAAGATTAAGGGTGGTCCAGAAATATCTCTTTGCAGCCACTAGCATGTGCCCTCTTTCATGTTTCCTGTATTCACTTCTGCCAAAGAAAAGTCTTGATTGATTTCCTCTGAGTTCCCAATTCTCTTCGGCACCATTAGAACAAGGATTTGGAAAATGACAAAGTGGCTCCAGAGTTCAAAGAGAATAACAGAATCACCTGTCTGCAGCTCCTTCACTGATAACTACTCGTTCATCTTTATGATAAAGAACCGCTGTTATGCTCTTTGAAGACACCTACAAGTTCAAAAACTAGATTCGGCTTGTATTGCATATAATCAGCAAACAACGGTAACTCCAAATAGACAATCCAAACCAAAATATTTCCAAAATATCATACCTTGTTCCGTCGTATTCTTCTTCCATGAATTGTAATATGTGCATCTTTGATTGTGGCGACAGCTCTGACAAACACATAGGCACATTCATTGAACTAGGCACATAGAGAAATTGTACCACACTATTGGCCATTATAACCATAGCATGATTTCTAAAAGAGACATCCTAAATTTCATCCAAAAAAATAACATGATGCAGCAAGTGATGCGATTATAAAGTGATGCTTACTGGAAGCATTCTTCATTAGTTCGATTACATGAAGCCGAGTCAGAACGCACATCCCAAAATGCTACGGAGCCATCCTTGAGCCGGACACAAAAATATCTACAGAGAAAGTGTATTTATTTAAACAACTTGGATAACTCTGAAGGTTTGATAATGAATGTGAGGCTTGAGCTCATTCGAAGCTAGTCAAGTTTATGTCCACCCAGAAACAAATGTTGTTTAGGACTAAAACCTTATACAAAAAACCAAAGGAAAAAAAAAATTTCATTCTCAAAGACCACATCATTGAAGGACCTTATGGAGGTCTATCAAAGATCATGGTGTTGAAAACAAGACAGGATGGGGACCAAATCCAAACAAGGCAATGGGCTGCTCAACCAGTGAGCTACATGTCATTTTCATGTTAAGCACCTTTAACAGGTTGATCGAAAGGAGTTATAATACAAGTTTCCAACAAATTATGGCATTGAAAATCTGATAGGCTAGTTATCAAACCTAGAGCCCGACTGAGCCAATGTGCTGCTCTACGACTAAGCTACGTGTCTTTTCCATGATGGCCACCATTAACAATTCAATCTAAAGGTGTGGATTGCTACGTCTAACATGAATCTGGCCAATAAATAAAACTAGACCATGCAAAATCCAAACTTGATCATCACTAAGTACAAGTTCTCAAAATACACAAACTTACCAGATTGTAGAGGATGTGAGCACAGTGACTTGACACTGCCCGTATGACCTATCATGACACCAAGTCCTGCCTTGCTTCCACATCCCATAGTCTTATCTGCAACAGTCACTGATAATCTATTAGCATAAAACTTCAATCTCAACTAATAGACCTCCACTTAAACTGCTTCTAAAGGAAATCCGAGGGTAATAAAATTCATATATATAATGCAAAAAGGTTGTGTCTACAAGCTTGTCTGGAACAAATGAAATCAGGCATTCATGGCACTTATTATTTCCATGTCAGAAAATCACAAACGCCTTGAGAGAATAAATCACTCGAAGCATATCCCCAAACACCATTTTTATCTTAATTTAATAGTGCGTCAAAAAACATGCCTTGAAGGGGCTGCACCAAATTCTATTTAGGACATGCACCCAACCTGACTCCTTTGAAACCCATGTCATCCAGGTGGGACAAGCCACAACAATATTGGCACCTTCATGGGTGGCTAAGCACTTTGTTGACCTCACCAGTGAGCCAGAGCCAACAACTTGTTGACATACACAAACATTTTTTAACTTTTATATACTTCAGGACCCTAAAATAACTAGCCGTCTATCCATTTTCATAGCAGTGCCAAATTAATAGACTACTTATACCCAGAGCTTTAATAGTTCAAACTTCAAACCATGAAATCCATCCATTTGTTTAATGTTTGTTGTTGATAGACTGCGTGTTCATCATTTGGATTTCTACTGAATTATGTATGTCATAATTGGGCAACATACATCACATTTACTGAACGGATCTCTTTTCTACGACTATTGCACCAATGTGTTCTTTCCAATCGCAATATATAAATTGATATGCACACCACCTCAACCAGCATGTTTCTAAATTGTGAATGTAAGTTGCAACTGAGTTAACATGGACTAAAGGGAAACAATGAACTAACCGTCTGGTCTCCAGAAGCAGTCAAGATGCGGGTATCATCCTGCAAAAGAACAACAACAGAACCTCAGACAGCAATACTAACAAAGATTTAGGTGCAACTGACTCTATAACAAGATTTAGGTTATATCCAGATTAGCATTTTTTCAATTAATTCGAAGGGTGACCGCCAATCAAAAGCATTTTTTAATGGGATCGAAGGCCATAACAGACCAACTAATGCATTTTTCAATGAAGTTGAAGGCCTTGATTTCCCATATGTATTTTTCAATAAAGTTTCAAGGCAATGAATGCGAATCAAATGCATTTTCAACAAGATTGAGAATCATGGCTTCCCATCAAGTACATTTTTCAATGAAGTTGAAATTCATAGCTGCCCATCAAATGCATTTGATTACATTTCCAAAATTGAATCAGTTCTGTTGCTGCAAAACTGTAATCTAAAACCCAACTTTCTTCCATAAAACACTACAAGATCATTCAAGACACGCGAACTATATACTGCAGACACTGAACCAACAAGAACCATTTAAAATTTAATTAAAATATGCAAATTACCCTTATCCAGCAAATATCAAAGATGGCATTATTATGAGCCCTCCAAAGCTCTGTTCTAACATCTCCTGCAATCAAAGGAAGCAAGCAAACCATCAAGAACCGATTCCAAAACCAAAGAAACAGCCCAGTTTAGTAGAGTGTGCAACCAACCTGTGTCCAGTTCACAGGAATAATAAGAAGGCAATCGGCGGCGTGTATTAAATAGGCTAACAAACCCTTCTTCATCTGAGACTGCAAGCACATGACTGCTACCATTTGTCTACAAATAGACCATCAATTTTTTTAATATCTCAAATAAAAACAACACTAAGATTGCACCCCACCAGGTATAACGGACTCCTGATAAACCCTAAACCCTTACCTTGGAAAATGATGTTGCAAGAGCAGGCGTAGATATGTTACTGGGCTCCATCATTAGAACTCCATGGCCATCACCTCCCTCGGATATGATACTACCCATATAAGGCCTCTTGCGTACTGCAATGCCATCATCCATATTCAATTAAATCGTTAATGTAAAATCTCTGATATGGGCTTAAACTTGCGTATCTAGATCCAGAAAAAAGGATTGGATTGGCATTACCTCTGAGGGGTCGGATTTCTCTAGCCTTGAGGGACTCGAGCACATAATTATTGATAGTAGCCATGTAGATGGTTTTTGCGTAGGTAGTTTTTGAGATGAGGTTTGAGGCAAGAAAATGCTGCAAAACCCTGCCAAGAGGCCAGGGCAAATTGCAGTGAAGTGGGTTTTAGAGTTCAGGATCGAGCTCAATGTGTTTTGCTAGGTATTTTTATTTTATTTTCATTTATTTTTCTTTGAATTTGTTTTTATTTTCCCGCTCCCTCCATGGAGGGAACAGAGCTCGGTGGAGATAATCATAATTCTTAATATAATTTCATTTTTTAAGAAATACGTGGATATTGGTTTACTACCCAATTTAATATCTACTTAATGTTAATAACGAGCATATATACATGTTAATGAGATATTGTTTTGTTTATTTTATTTTAAAATTATAAGTTAAATATAAACTTTTTCTTGTCAAGGTTGTTTTTCATATAAGGTAGGTATACATCTATAAATATAAATGAAGGAAGCTCTGAAATCATAGTTTAAATGGGGTTTTTTGGTCCCACAAACAAGGGAACATTTTATATCAATTTGGTATCTCGCTAGGTTGTGACTTTAAAATTAAATAATTATTATTAATTATAGTGAAATCATAGTTGAAATGGGGTCTCTTGTCCAACGAACAAGGGAACCTTTTATATCAATTTGGTATTTGACTAGGTTGTGACTTTCAAATTAAATAATTATTATCAATTGTGCTATGGTCCAATAGTAAACTTGTGTGAGTTTTCCATCACTAATTGATGTCTGATTCTCAAATTGAGGGTGCCTTTGGTATCTAAAATTGGGAATCCTTATAGTGGTACGTCCTACAAGTGATCCATTAACTCCAAATATCAAAGATCGGTCTTGATAGATATAAATAGATTTAAGTAATGGGATGCAATAGGGAGATTTGTGGGGAACTAAGTCATGGACTCCTACCAAAAAATAAGGTTTGTTTTTGTCCCAACAAAAAAAAAGTATAGTTATTCTTATTATTATGTGGTGTATATGGCATCTTGTTTCTCTTGATGCTATAATGGGTAGTGATTTTTTGAGTGAGCTATGATCCAATGGTAAACATGTGGAAATTTTTCTTTACTAGCCCAAGTTCAATTCCAAGCGAATTGAGAATCGCTAGGATGGTGTGCCCTGATCTCGATAGATACAAATAAATTTTAGTAATGGATTTGGGGAAAATAAGGCCTTCACTCTAACCAAAAATTAAGGGGGTTTTTGTGGAAAAAAATAATAGTAATTTGTGATAAATTGGTGGGATTTTTCAACTATTGGCTTAAGTCCAAATCCTAGTGAATGGTATTATTACCACTCCCTAAGAGTTCTCAAAGCAAAATGTCCCATAGGTGATAAGTTCATTGACTCCAATCTCGAAACCTACTGTTAATAGATACAAATAGTTTCCAATAGTGGATTTTGGGGGAATAAGTCCTTGATTCCAATCATTAATAAGGTGTGTTTTTGCAAAAAATATATGTTTGTGTGTGTGTGTGTGCATGTGTTTGTCCACCTATACACCCATGCCTTCTTTTTAAAATAAATTTGTGAGTTTTTCCTTGTTTTGGATAAGCTAATTATGTTGATAAGTATTTATCTATAAAATTTGGTTCTATGGCATTACTTTGGAATCGTTGTCTCTCCCTCCAATAAAGAGTTGACACATGTGATGGCCTTTGTTATTATAGAAAGATTGTTGTAATCCCATAGGTTCTTGCTTTAATTTGTCAATCTGGAGAATGTGTTAATCTGAATGAGGTGCAGTCATTCCTAACCCATCGCCATGCGACGGCTATTCCATGAGGCGCTTTCCATGTTAAATAGTTGACCAATTAAAGGCTCCATCGCTTAAGCGACGCTTACTAACGCACCGTCGCTTAACTGACGGTTATGAGAATAGTCATCGCTTCACCCACGCTTGTGGCCACATTTACAAAAAAAAAAATGTATCCTTGTGATTTTTGGTAAGTTTAAAAAGAGAAATCCACGCGCCGTCGGATTTTTCTGTCGGATTTTGGATCAAAATGTAGTAGTGTCAAGAGGTTATTACATTTTGTTTGTCTGGATGTCTTATTATTTTAGGAAACGATGGTCTCTTGTTTGAAAGCAAGGGAGTTTCTCTGGATTATTCTCCCCACAATATGGGATTGTTGTTTGGTTGATGCTACATGCCTTTAAGGATTTCTTATTTTTGCTTGGAACCTCGCTCGTATTAGACTTAATCCTTTTCATATTTGTGGGGGTATCTTATTGAAATTTTTTTGTAGGGTTTTCGATATACCCGTACACATTATTAACTATTGTGGGATTTATGTCGATCAACTAGACTTCTGGGAGGATATTGAAAGGTGTGGTCTAGTCCTTGGTTGTTCTTCCCTCATTCTAGCAGGGGACCTCAACTTTACCACCACTACTTAAGGAATCATGGGGCTCCAAATCTAGGAGTAAACAAAAGGCCCCTAGGTTTCAACAATACATTACAAATAACAAATTGGTGGATATTGAACCGAGCCCCTTTGCTCCTACCTAACGTAACAGGTGGGTGGCAAAAGCACAGGAACTTCACTTAGTGAACCTCTCACATAGCACGTGCGATCATGGGATATTAAAGAATACCCTTAATTTCAAGAGATATTGACCCAAACTCTTTTTTTTAAAACCCCTTCCCAATACTTAAAACCTCCTCCCCACCCCTTTTTATACCTCAATCCTTATAAACCACCCTACCCACCCCCACCTTAAACCCATCATCCCCCCAATACCTGCAATATAATGGTTTGATTTTTTATCATTTTAAAACCCACAATATGAACTAACGTGATAGGATATTGGTCAACAAGTGAAGCCCCCGTGGGCAAAAGCTGCTGTGGCCAAAAGACTTGACTGATTTTTATTGAAAGAAGATTTTTATTGTAAGGATTAGTTCATGGAAAATATCATCTACTTCAAACATACCCATGGGTCACTGGGTGATCATTTGTTTTCAAGGCTTAAAAAGAAGAATTAGGATGATGATAGAAAGGACTAATTGGATACATTCCTACAAAATGTAGTTGTGAATTTTATTCTTGCTAGCAGGGATACTTTAAAGGAACTCATCCTGGTGAATCTACGTCGACTGGTGGAGCTACGTTGACTAGTGCAGCTGGACGTTTGATGGTCACAAATCATGAAAAAAGTTATATTGAATTTAGAAAAACACTTCAGACGTATGGGACTTGCAGGGACTCTTACATTGTCGAAGGATCAACAACTAGCTATGATGCTTCTAGCTAGGTATCAAGATGGTACTCGTTCTAGTACCTAATTCGTAATTGACATAGGAACCTAATTTTACTTTGGCACGCGCTTAACCGAGTTTGCTTCAATGGTGCAACAGGGATACAGATGGCCAAGATAAAATTCGTGCAATTGCCTTGTTGGATCTCTAAAGATCAAGGTGCATGGCACCAATATTACTAATAGAAGGTAGACAATTTACAAGATTTACACTTCATTGTCAAATTTGCAATTTTTCAGGACACAATTAAAAATGACTAACATAAATGACTAACTCATATTCTTCTAGCTAGTCATTTTTTATGCCGTGACTAAATTAGTCATTTATGTTAGTCATTTTTAACTCTGTCACTTATTCTCTAGTCATATTTGTTAACTGGTGACTAAATTAGTCGTTAATTTTAGTCGTTTATAGTTGGGTCAATCAAAATTGCTCATATTTAGTAGTAAATCACTTGAAAAACCTGTGGTAACTAGAATTTTTAGTCACCTAGTAGCTGATTCCTCATTTTGTACTAGTGCTAGGATATACAACTGTAGGGTTGGAGGTTTGACCTGGATTGTGAGAAGTCACACCATGAAATGAAACCTCTTAAATAGGACCCAAAGTCTCAGTAGGTGAATGATATCTCGAAGGCCATGGATCTGACAGACAGGGAAAAAGAGCAAACAAAGGTTCTTTGTAAGATACAAGTGAAGAAATAATTCTTTCCATTATCTCTTAAAAATTATGAGCATAATCAAGAGATGTTTGGAATCTCCTATATTCATCCTCACCTAGAGGATGGTTCTCAAAAGAAGGTCTAGTGACCCCGGATTTAGAAATGTCTTAACCCATAGAATTTTTCCAAAAAGGAGCATTAGGGCCATACGCGGTCCCAATAGGACTATCGATATGACCTTTCGTCAGAGAATGAAGGGAAGTGTCAGCCATAGCAGACTATTGGATGAAGGGATTAACATATGTAGTGAATTTCTCTCTTCTTTCCATAACTGTACTTTCTTCCACATGGGAGTTAGTTGCAGCTCCTTGATCCATGGCTTCCATTTGGATCTCCCCTGTAACAGGTGGAAATTTGGGTGGTAATCCTTGGTTTCTTTTGGATCATCTCAATGGAAACTCATCCAGATTGTATAGTCTCTAAAAATATAACCTAGGGTTTCAAAACTAAGGAAATCACACAAAAATTCTCCTACACAAACTATAGGCCACAAGTAAACTTAAGTGACAAGAAGGGCTGAACAAACCAGTTCCTCACGAGGATTTCCAAGTCTTTGCAAATCGCGATATACTGTAGGGTCCAACAGTAAAACACAATGAGGAGGATCAACTGTCCCTCACCTGAATACCTGAATACTTAGACGACACGTGCATTGTAATATCCCTGAGTGTTGTTCTTAGTGTATTGCGCCAACAAGACAACCAAAAGGGATTTGCTCAGATGATCTCAAGAATCCTAGTAGGGCCTCCCGATATACACAAGATACGTGGGATTTCAAATCCATAGTAGTTATGTCTAATGCACAATTGTTCAAATCCAATTTGCGATATACTGTAGGAAACCTCTCTTTTTTAACTTTTTACCAAGGGCACCGCTTCTTCCCCACTATGATAGAGCGGTGGTAGGGAAGAACCGTGCCTTATACAAAAGGAAAAGGTGGTGGCGCTGCTTACCCCCAAAATATTAAAGGTGGTGATTGAGAAGGTAATGCTCATTGACGAAAATCCAAGAGCGGTGCTAGATTTTGATATGCATGATTGATATCTAGACCAGGGTTTTACTTCATGACTTGGGATTCAGGGAAAAATACTGCGTTTGGGGCCTTATCACATGTTGATGACAATATTTATGTGTAACTGTAGGGTTTTCACACCCATGTGATTTGAAAGCTTAATTAATTTTTTTTTATGTTCTGTGTGTATTTTGGGTTTATTTTCCGAGATCTGGACCGCTAAATTCAAAGTCTAAAAGTGGTAAATGCCTGATTTTATTTGGTTCAAAGATCCAGGTTACATCCATCTGTTTAGCTACTTGTATGCTTGGTTTGATTTTCAAAAGGAGTGCTTGAAAGTTAGTAGAGTTAGATCTCTTTTTACTGTATGATAAACTGAAAATGAATATTTTCTTTTTGGATTTTGCTTTTGTTCTTCATGAGTTTATGAAATAGTTCTTTTTACTTTTGATTGAAAGAAAAAATTGTTGATATTTGATTATAATTTTTCTTAAAGACGAATCACTAGATCCTTGATTAGATTCACAAGATTTCATATATCCATGTTCTTCTTTCCTTTTATACACTCTTATCTTTTCAAAAGAAAAATATATCATAGCTATAAGTTAGATCTTTTCATTTTTTGAAGAATATTGAAAAAATGCTTAGTGTGTCTTTTAGTGCTAGTGTCTTTCTTTTTAGGAAAATAGATCTTGCTTTGTTTTTTTTTTCAAAGATCAATGTAGAAGTGTGTTTCTTGTTTTCATTTTTTAAGAAGATGAGTTCAATGTGACTATTTGGGAAATTTTTTGTTTTGAAATAGAATTGAAACACTCTCTCCTTCCCTTAAGGAGGGCATACTTTGAATGGTAAAGTGAAAAACTTGCATCCTATGCTGGATGGTTTTACTTTTCTATACACACTTCATGCATTCACCTAATCATTCACGATAAAATTAATGGTATATTTACGTTAAAATTTTTAGTAACTTGAGTGATAGGATAGAGACATGTTCCGATGTCTTTAAACATAGGAGCTGTCATTCATTTTCCTACACTACATCCTGAGAACTGTGTGGTTATTCTAGGTACCATCTGATATATCGAACAACCTTTCACGTACCCTTGAGGTATAACAAAAGGTACTTCATGTACTTGATTGTCTATTGGAATGACCCTTTTGAATGTTTGTGCATTAGATAGCGCTAACACGTATTTGAGCTCCCAAGTCCCTTTTGTATATCAGGAGACCCTTCTAGGATTCCCTAAACCATCTAAGAAAAATCGTTTTGGTTGTCTTGTCAGACAATACACCAAGAACAACACTCAGGGAGACTACTACGCATGTACTATCCAGGTTGTCAGGTATTCAGGCAAGGGACGGTCCCAATCCTCCTTGTCATGTTTTACTGTTGGACCCTACGGTATATCGCAAATTGCAAATACTTGACAATCCTAGTGAGGAAACGGCTTTCATCAGCCCCTCTTGTCACCTAAGTTTTCTTATGGCCTTTATTTTGTGTAGGAGAGGTTTTTTTTGTTTTTTCTGGTTTTCAAACCCTAGTTTAGGATTTTAGTGACCAACAATTTGATTGAGTTTCCTTTGAGACGATCCAAAAGAGTTCAATTCTTTCCACCTGACCTTCCTCCTATTGCAAGAGAAAGACCAATGGAAGCCATAGAACAAGGTTCCTAAGCTAATTCTCATGTGGAAGATAATCTAGCCATCTAAGTGGGGGAAGAATTCAATAGATATGATAATCCCTTGGTCAAACAGCCTTCGATGGCTGAAACTTCCTTCCATTTTCTAATGGAAGGTCATGTTAGTTCATCAAGTTAGGTTGATCTCCCGTCTAATGATACCGAGGGGAGATAATATGGCCCTAATGCTCCTTTTTGGAGAACCTCTATGGGTCAAGCAATTTTCCAATTTGGGGTTACTACACCGTCCTTTTTTAACCCTCTGTCGAATGAGGATATGTATAGAAGGCTCCAGCAGACTATGGATCATTTACATAATTTTCAAGAGAACCTTGTGAACATCATTGCTTCGCCTCTTCCACATCAAGAGCCTATGTTGGCTCTTTTACCTCATCTTTTGGAATCAACCCCTCCTGAATACTCTTCACTCTTGAAATCTCAAGTTGCTCTTAGTTTGATATCATTGATTTGAGGATCAATAGTTCCTAATCAAGGTCAACCTTCCAACCTTGTTACTACAGTTCAAAATCTTGTGTCTTCTTCTGGTTCTCCTGTATCTTCTACCACTGGGGGTTAACCTCCAACTCAAGTTGCATCAGTTGTTAGTGGAGTCACATCCAGTACAAGCCATACCCCTGATGTAGGACATTCATCAGTTGTATTTCCTCCCACAAAAACCAAAGTGGTTACTCTCGCTTCTAGTATGGGCAAACCCTCAAGGTTACAACCCATTGTTAATCAACCCTCTTGGGGATATACTCACCCAATAAATATTCCATCTATAAGTAATGTGAACTTTCAACCTACATCTACAGGAATGGTATATCCCAAAAACATGTTTACAGCTTTGGGAGACTGTTGTAATCTCACAGATCACATAAGGTTACCAATAATACATATAAAAATATACACAGATGCAAGAGACAAGAACAGATAGGATAAACAGATTATATTATTCTCAATAGATCATACAAAGCCAAGAACTGAACTGAGTTCTTGTGAGGCTCAACAGCCTAATATATACAGGTTACAAACAGTTACAATCATAACTACCCGTCGGTTCACCGAACCGACACGACTATTAGTTAACAGACTAACCACTGTGTTTACTCAGCCGACCGATGTAGTCGGTCTCTCGACTTAGTCGGCTGATCGAATAAGTCGGTCTTCGTTCAAGTCGACTTATGTCGACTTGCTCCTTCTACATCTCCCCCACAAACAAAACATTTCTTCGTCCCGAAGAAAGAGGGAGGTAAAAAAAAATAGACTTAGAAGTACAAAAAATAGATTTGCAAAAGGAGACTGCTACTGAGGTGGGCTGTGCAAGCGAATAGTTGGTCTTTTCTGTACACAGACTTCAACTATTGCTGGTGCTGTGATGGCAAGCTGGTGTTGAAAGTCTGTCCATGTCTGCAAATCTTTCTGAATGTCGATGGTCAGAGTAGTAAGATTTGAGAGTACCGACATCTTCTCTGCCATTGTTATTTCTGCAATATTTTCCATGGTGGGGCCCAACAGCTGATTGTGTTCTTCCGCGGTATCAAGGAGTCTCTTCATCTGCAAACATATGTTGTCGACTTTCTCCAAGTTGGGAAGGGCTTGTTGAACCCACTGGTGTGCCTCACGTTCCAACTTCTGCAGCTTAGTGGTTTCCAGCACTATTTGTTCTTCAATAGTCTGCCTCAGTTCGGTCTCAGTCGACTTCCTTCTTTCCAAGGCCTGAATGCCTTGTCTTGTCTGCCTCGTCTGAGTATAGACCTGCCCATAATGAGTAGGCCAATCTCGGAGTACTTCCTCAGTTACAATAGATTCCTCTATGTGGTCTTGTAGAAGTTTGTGAGCCTCCGAGAATGCTGTGTGTTGAGTCAGGAGCAGTCGAGCAGTTTCTTCTTTTTTCCCGGCCTTAGTTTCTTGGAGGTGGGTCTGTATGGTCGACACCAAACCTTCAAAAAGCTGATATGCTCTTTCCAGCGGTCGGTCGGTAGCAACTTCGATAGGCCCTGGAGTAATAGTCTGTACAAGAGACCTGCATTTGTCGAGGAACTCGACTTCTTCTATCTCCTTATCCTTGAGCTGTTTCCTTAGTCGGGTCGCCCTCCTCTTTGACTCTTTTGCTAGGGTGTTGAGTAAGTGGCCGACCTCTGAGCCGGTCAACGAGCTTACATCCCATAAGCTAATCTTTAGCTGATCGGGTCTAGGAAGAGGTTCTGTTGTCTCCTTTGCTTGCTCTGTTGTTTTGTCGGGAGGACCTGCAGAAGTGGAAGGTGGATCAGAGGCCG
>LPNX010121492.1:103975-149546 GCA_001517045.1 Pseudotsuga menziesii
TTCACAAGCTTGGATGTGTTCTTCTGGGTTCTGTCCTTGAGTAAAGATGGGGATCTGTGCTTGTGGAGTGAGCTTCTTGCCACCAAACTGTTCAACAAAATAAGTTGCAGCACTAGTCCAGGTCTGAAGTTTTGTCTGATGGGTATCCCACCATCTAGCTGCTTGACCGGTGAAGGTTTCTACTAAGCTCTGTAGTCGGCCATGTTCTCCAATGTTTTTAGACACTTGTTCAACATGCATGACTGGGGATTCCCTCTCCTTATACCTTGTTTGGGTCCTGGTAGTTTCGTTGGTCGGTTGTAAGGTAGGGTGTTCTTTTATTTTTCTCTCAAAAATTTTGGGGATAATTGAGACTAGGAAGCACTGTCGGGTGGGTTTTTTCTGTACTTTTTGGATAGTCCAGCACCCTTTTGCTTGTGTTTCATAGTTTTCCATTTCCCAGTCATATAGTTCAGCATCTGAATTATAACCAACTGAGTCGGGATTACCTAAGTAAAGCTCCCCTTGGGCATTTGGTTCTGTGTAGTCGGTATTGTTTTGGATCTGATAAAGTTGTCGGATATCGACTTCCTCATCAATTGGTTCAACCCAGGGTTGGCCTTGGGAGGGGTTAATAGGTACTATGACCTTTTGACCATTTCCTTTGAGTTTAATATGTTCTTTATCCAGAGAGATAGAGGCTTTCATCTTTCTACCCCAAGGTCGACCTACAAGGGCTGGGAAGGAGCTAGATCCTTCCTTTGGGTCAATAATTTCGAAATCGACTTTAGTCGATATGCCTTTAATGGTTGTGTCGACATTTTTCCAAACCCCAATGGGTTCAATAAGGCCATGGTCGGCTAGTTTCATATAAATGCCTGACTCATAGAGTCGAGGTCGTCCCATCCTTTCCCATGTATCCCGGGTCATGATATTTACCTGAGACCCAAAATCAAGCACCACTTGTCGGACATGGAAACCTTCAATTTCCAGGTCGACAAGAGGGTCGACATCATTTTTGTCTTTTTGATTTAGGCTACATATGTTCTTAGCTTGTTTCTCATGGTTAGTGCTTTTGATTTGATGCAATAAATCAATGAACTGACCAACAGATTTATCTGTTTGAATGAGATGGGTTAAGTGCTGGGTCGAGTCGTGTCAACTGTGACTAATGTCTTCGTGCTGTGCAAGGTTTGTAAATATGTTTGTGGTGTCCTGATATGTGTGTTGTTCCTTGCAAGGGTCAGGGTATGTATTTGTGTGTGTGATCTTACTAATCTGAGGATTATCAGCCCCGGTTTTAGTGCCTTGTCGAGTGACGATGTGCAAATTCTTAGTAGTTATGACATCATTCTTCTGGACACAAGACAAGACATTAACATTCTTTTCATTACTAATTTTTTCCAACATTGTAGGGAAATCCTCCAAGGAGTGATCGCCTACCCCACAATGTGTACAAAATTTAAGATCAGTCCTGTCCTTGTATGGACAGTCTGCGCATCTGTGCCCTTCTTTGTAACAAATAAAGCATTGAGTAGGTCGACGACTTCGTATTTCTCGATTCCCGATGAATCAACCTATTCTTCCAAACCGTGGTCGTCGATTGTCATTCCGACGGTCGTAGCGTCGGCAATCATTTCGTTGTCCATTTTGGTTATTATTATTGTTCTGCTCTGTGTTCTGTGCTACAGCATTAGTCTGGTAGACGGCCTGGTAGTTTTGTCTATTTTTGAGGTTAAGATGGCAGTCGGCCGTGTTGTGATTTGTTGTTTCGCATATAGCACACCAGGAAGCTTTGCCATTCTAAATATTGTAAGGACAGTCAGCGGTGGAATGGTCTCCTCGTTCCTGGCAGATGTCGCAAAACGCCTTTGTCTGTACGAGACGGACGTCTTGTCGACTGAATTGCTGCCGACAGGTATATTTTGTATGTCCGGCTGTTGAACAGTTAGTACACCAGATGTCTTGGTTCTTAAGGGTGAGCTCTTTTAGGGACTTCTACATATTTTCCAGTTGTTCTTCCAAGCGGTGGTCAGTCGGGCAGGTAGGTATGTCTTCATCCATCTTGACCTCCAGTGCTTTTGTCAACGCATCTTCGTACGACTTGAAGGTTTCCAGACTGATGTGTCAGTGAATTTTCTGTGAAATTCCTGCAAGGAACCATTGAATGAGTAATTGTTCGTCAATGACATAGTCCAACTGACTCAATAGATCCTTCCATCGTTTATCGTAATCGCGGACTGTTTCTCCTGGCTTCTGTTGGGTCGTCTTCAGCTTCTTGGCTACCAGGTGTTTAGCGTCTGGAGTCTTGAAAAATTATAGGAATTGCGCCTTTATCTCTGATTTTGTTGCTCTAGGTTGCCTTTCGGTAAATTTCATATACCATGTGAGAGCTCTTTTCCGAAGGGCTCCTGCGAACTGGGCTATCTGTCGGTCTTCTTCTGTTACTTTGTTAGCCTCCCATATCGACTCGCAGACAAACCAGTGTCGTCTGGGGTCTTCGTCACCCTCATAAAGGGGAATCTGAGTAGATCCATGACCCATGTCGGAGTCACTGTCACTACTCTCTGATGATGTCAGAGGAGGAGGTGGAGGTGGAGTAGGTGGTGTTGTAAGGGGTGGGGTTGTTGAGTCAGTCGAATCTGTCGGGGTGATGATGGGGTTTTGGTCGACGGAACTTGTGCTTCCGTCGGTTGTCGGCTCTTTCTCGTCGAAGAGCGAATTGTTGATAATTTGTCTTCTTAACGACCCACTGTCACTCTATGTGCTCAGGTCTGACTCGTGTGTATCTTCTGAAGTTGTGTGTGGCAGGGGGGGTGCTCCTTCATGTGTCGGCAGGAGCAAGTGGATACTTCGAAAGGAAGGTGCCATTTGAAAGGTCACCCAGTTACCTTCGATCGGTCGACGTATGACGAGATGTCGACCCGGGTATGGTTCATCGCCTAGTCGGCTCCAGAGTGTAATGTCGCCAGCTCTTAGTCGAAGGTCATCTTCAATAATAGTTTGTATTCTGGTACGCGGACCTACTGTGGAAAGGGTTCCTCCTTCATCGGGAACAATTAGTTGGAGAGCTTCTGGCTGCTCTATCCACATTTCATCATCTTCAGGGGACGCCTCTTCTTCTTCGCCTTCTCTGCGTCGGTCATGACCCGAATCTGGCGGTGCTTCATCATGGTCGGTCTCCCTAGGGTTTTGCTGCAGCTCTACGGCTCGTTCTCGTCTAGCTTCCCTTTTCTTCTGTCTTTCATCCCTTTCGATTCTCTTAATGTTCGACATACTGTAGTACAATACTATGCCTTCAGTTCTTCTTCGGTCGATTATGCATTACTGGTGACTACGACTCTGGTCGACTAGGATCCACTATGCTCGATGTTCGACACACGACCAGCTACCCCCCCATGGCCTACCCGACGCTTTTTAGAAAGCTCGGATGGTGTCTACTTACTCAGGAAGTATTCCCACTCCCTTTCAGCAATGAATTTTTCCCACTGCTTCTGCTTCTCCGCCCAGTTAGTGTTGGAGGGTGGTTCACATAATAGAGGTCGAGGTTCAACAATGTGCCCTGCTCCTTTCTCTATTAAAAACTTGAACAGTAAAGCTGGAAAGGAACACAAGAATTGATCAGTAAATTCTGTGAAAAATTTCTGTCGGACGGTTTCCACAGAAGTCCTGTCTTCGACTGCTTGTTCCTCACAGAAGTCGTCGGCTATCTTTTCGAACCACTCCGAGAGATTCGTACGTCCTCCTCGGATCAATTTCTGGAGTAACTGTTCTTCTTTAGTCTTGTCCGGTTTTCTCATCCAAAAGCTGCTTTAGTAGATGGGGCACGGATTCGACAAACTTTTCGTGAGTCTCAGTGAAAAATCTGGCTTTTGCTTCTGCGAATGTCAATCTGTTCCTTCTTGCGTAATTTTGTAGATAGTTAGCAATTTTTCGCTCCCACCAGTCCTTGATCTCCTGCTCTGGTATCATATGTGAGCATATATTCCAGTTATGTACTACTGGCAACGGAACCAATGTTGTAATCTCACAGATCACATAAGGTTACCAATAATACATATAAAAATATACACAGATGCAAGAGACAAGAACAGATAGGATAAACAGATTATATTATTCTCAATAGATCATACAAAGCCAAGAACTGAACTGAGTTCTTGTGAGGCTCAACAGCCTAATATATACAGGTTACAAACAGTTACAATCATAACTACCTGTCAGTTCACTGAACCGACACGACTATTAGTTAACAGACTAACCACTGTGTTTACTCAGCCGACCGACGTAGTCGGTCTCTTGACTTAGTCGGCTGATCGACTAAGTAGGTCTTCGTTCAAGTCGACTTATGTCGACTTGCTCCTTCTACAGAGACCCAATTGGTCATATATTCCTATGCTTGAGGGGATACCTATCAATACTACTAGAGGATATGGTGGCCCATGTTTTGGGGGGGCACCTACTAGAGGTCCACCTAGTGGAAGGCCACCTATTAGGGACCCACCTATTGGAGTACCACCTTATGGAGGACCACCACCTGGAGGACCAATTTTTTGGGGAACACCTCCTGGAGGACCACCTTCCGGGGGGCCACCACTAAGAGGACCACCTCTTGGTAGACAACCTTCTAGTGGACGACCTTTTGGAGGCCCACCTGGAAGAGGAACACCTGGTGGAGGCCCACATGGTAGAGGACCACCACCACCACCACCTGGAGGAAACCCTCTTCCCAGGGCAACACCTCCATCTAATGGATCTTCGGTAGGATCGTCTACAAATCCAAAATCCCAACAACAAGTGTATCAATTGGCCTATGGTCCTATTGGTATAAAAATTACTTATCAATACTACCAGTATGCGCAACCTAACGAGCAAATTACTTTTTTGGAAACTTTGGACTTGCATGATCTATCCAAGTTGATCAATGACCCCATCCATCATAACCCTTTGTGGCCAACAATTCTAGTAAAGTTACCATCAGATATTCCAAACTTTGATGGGAAGCAGGGAGAAGATCCAAAAATATAGGTTATGACCTACAATCTATGGTTTTATTTTAACTCCTTGATGGATGATTCAGTGTGTTTAAATATATTTCAGTGAACTTTGACTGGTATGGCTGTGAAGCGGTACATTGAACTTCCACAACATTCATTTATGGACTTTAGCTCATTGGAAACAAATTTTATTACTCATTTCCAACTGCCCATCCATTATGAAATTGGTACGGATATTTTAACCTCACTTCGTTAAAATAATTCCACACACATATCTAACCATATTCATGAATGGAGGAGACGATGAAGACTTATTAAAGATCCTATTCCAGATCAATTATTGGCTGATTGGTTCACAAAATCCTTATTGCCTCCCATTTCTCTAGATGTGGCTATGGATGGTGTCGTTACAGAAGAGAAGGTTATCAGTTGCGCTCAGTATTTGGACTTGGTTTATTCCCAATCTGAAATATTGTATGACATAATCCATCAATCTCCTCATCCCAGCATGGACCCCACTAAGCCATTTTTGTTCAGGAAAACACACCCCGATGGAGGAGGATGCACATGGTTGTTGCAGATATTCCTGAGTAGGACCTGATGGAGGAGTATGTGCAAGACTCACCACCTTGAGACGCTGACTCCTCCAGGGAAGAGGAAAAGTTTCCCCAGTATGTTAGACCAAGGAGAGTCGATGCACAAAGGGTAATGCTCCAAAAGAAATCGCACACCATCCTAGTGACACACATGATCCCTAATAGCATGCCTCTCTTGATGAACATAGTGCCAAATATCGTTAAGCTTCATTTTGAGGAATACAACACCCCCAAGCAGGTGGGCCTGGAAAGGAGAAACTATATGGCTATGGTTCTAGCCAAGCCTCTTGCACCCCAGCTCTTAGTGGTGATGGAGTGGGCTAGTGGTGTTGTTAATGTAGGCTTACTGAGTCTGTTGATCATGCTACACTTTGGGAACATCACCTGTTGTAATCTCACAGATCACATAAGGTTACCAATAATATATACTAAAATATACATATAAAATAGAGACACGAGATAAGAACAAATAGGTGAATTAAAATATTATATTACATGAATAAGTCCATACAACATAGAGAATTGAACTGAGTTGTCATCTGGCTCAACAGCTTATTATATATGATTACAAAATAGTTACAAAATAACTACCTATCGGTTTGGTGAACCGACACGACCTTAGGTGGCCGACCTAATCTCTAGTTTAGTCAGTCGGTCGACTTAGTCAGCTGATCGACTAAGTCGACTCATCGACTTTGTTAGTTGATAGACTAAGTCGGCTATCATTCAAGTTGACTTATCGAATTTCTCCTTCTACATCTCCCCCATGAACAAAATGTTTCTTCATCCCAAATAAACAGGGAGGTACAAAAAATTCTCCTAGTCTTAATAGTTACTGTGATTTGTCTGGTCTTCATGGGCTGTGAAGTATGATGGTTGGTCGCTTCTGTACACAGACTTCAACAATGGCTGGTGCTGTTACTGCGAGGTGGTGTTGGAAATCTATCCAACTTTGCAAAAAAAATTGGATGTCGATGGTGAGTGTGGTTAGGCCTGATAAGATCGATATCTTTTCTGTAATGGAGACTTCTACTATTCTCTCCATGTCGAGACCCATAAACTGGTCCTTCTCCTCTGTAGTCTCGATAAGTCGTTTCATCTGCAGGAAGATGATGTCAAATTTTTCCAAGTTTGGGAGAGCTTGTTGCACCCACTGATGTGCTTCCCTCTCTAGTCTCTGCAGCTTGGCTATTTCAAGCACTATTTGTTCTTCTATTGTCATTCTGAGTGCTTCCTTAGTGGTTTTATTGTTTTCTAATGCCTGAATCCCTTGTCGATTCTGCCAAATATGTTGATAGACTTTCCCGTAGTATGTAGGCTAGTCTCTCAGTATTTCTTCAGTTATGACATACTCCTCGATATGATCTTGCAGCACTTTATAAGCTTTAGTGAAGGCGGTGTGCTGTGCCATTAGGAGTCTGGCAGTTTCTTCTTTTTGTTCCTCCTTTGTTTCATGAATCTGTGTTTTGAGTGCCGACACCATGCTCTCAAATAGATGATATGCCCTTTCGAGCAATTTGTCTGTGTCAACCTCTATAGGGCCCAACATGACTGACTAGTACAGGTACCTACATTTGTTGAGGAACTCGACCTATTTTGCATTCTTGTTGTCGAGTTCCTTATTTATTTGCTCACTCCTCATGTTTGCTTTGCCTACTAGGGTCTTGAGGAGTTTTCCTAGCTCTGCATTGGTTAGCAAAGTTGCATCCTTCAGCTTGATATGGACCTTTGATGGCTGTCCATGATGCTCCTTTCTCTGTTTCTCCTTTCGCTTCTTGTGCTTGTCCTTCTCTGCTTGTGTCGGCACTGGTGTACCTGCAAAATTCGAGTCGGGGTATTTGGTTTGTGGGATAGTGGTTGATGGTTTCTCTGGTTGGGGAGGTGGGATCACTGCTACTTCTAGTGGTTGAGATGTAGGGGGTGCTGATGGTTGTGGTGGATCATGCTCTGAGTCAGGGGGTGGTGGTGGGGATGGAGTTGGTGAATGGTCGGGGGTGATTGGGTTAGGGGAAGTGTGGGTGAGTGGTGGGTTGTCGAGCCAGGGAGGTGAGTCTAAGTTGGAGAACATTTGGTTAATGTGTCAAGCTATGTCCTCCTCAGTTTCTTCTCCTCCATTTAGTGCAGTAGTTGGTAGGTTAGCTTGGGGTATGGTTGAAGTGATAGTCAAATTCTGACGTGCAACCACTTCAGCTTCCTTGTCAAGATTTCTCTCGAAAGTCGACATGATAGTGTTGAGGCTTGGAAATTATCAGGCGACAATAGTAAGGGATTCTCCCCAGTCAACGTTCCCAACTAGCCTGTTGACTGTTTGGTATAGGGAATTCGTCTGGCTTTCGGTCCGGCTACTGTAGGTCAAGTAACAAACAAGGTTTTACCGGTTACGGCCCGGTCCACCAAGTTTTTTTTTGTATTTTGACTTAATGTATGAGATGCATATGCCTAGGGTAATGAGGATGCAGGGAGCAGTCACAATGTGATGCGCAGGTTCTTACCTCTCGTCTTAAGGCTCACATGCATCTATATCACATATGCAGCAATGAAATGAACTAACTATCTATCTATCTACCTATCGTCGAGGAGCAAACTGTAAACTATTTGTGAGTAATGTGTATTGTACATGCAATATAAAGAGAAACTACAGTTAGCTGATATTTATTTCCACGATGCATGAATGATTAAAGATATTTCAACAACCAGATAGCCAATTGTTTTATGAACCACATACATTACTCATGGTGGTCATTCCACACAATAAACCAGAAATCATTTAAACAAGAACATAGGTTCACAGGGTTAGAATGATCTCATGGTTAATGGACAAAACTGGAAAACAAAATAGTTCATCTTTCAGCCATCCACAGCATAACATTTGGACATTCCACCGATCTTCCTACAATAGGAAAACCATATTTCTTTATTGCAAAGATAAATAGTTCTTCTTACAATATCGCTTTCTAGTCAAATTGGGAAAAAGTCCTCTCTTCCCTCTTAGTCTATTACATTTATACAAAAAGGTGAGATGGTTGGGTTGCCCAAAGTGACCGTTGGGCTTCCCAACCCCTTGTTTCCCAACGTTCTACTTTTCTTAAATGTTTTACAAAATAGTTACAAAATACAAAAGGTGACCAATCCCTCATGAGGAGGGTCCCACTTGACTGTAAAGAAACTTCTTCCAAGACGAAGCATCAGATGCAATGCCCTCAAACGTGCAGGGTTCCAAAAACTGAATGTTGATTTCAAATTTTTCAGCCTGGTTCTTAATGGCCTCTACTCTGGCTGTGCTCAACCGAATATGGTCTTCCAATAGCTACACACTAACGGCTAAATGACCCACTTCACTTCTCAGAATCTGATCATCAATGGCCTTAATGTGTTGCATTCTTGCTTCTTCATCCTGATGCCTTTTCTGCAACATCTCCACAAATGAATTGTGGTCTGGGAAATCATCCAGCCTCTGCTCCACCTCTACCTGGTACCGGTTGTATGTAATAAGGACTCTTCTGAAAAATTCCGTGCAGGCTCCCTTCATCTTCTTGACTGCTTTCTTGAAATCCTCTGCGGTGTTAATAACAAAATCTCTTAAGTCATAATCCCACTTGAGGGCTTGTTTATCTTTTGATGGTAGCTCTGCTGGAATTTCTTCGTTGCTTTCCAACCTCACCATCCTTGTAGTCATGACCTCTAGGATGTCCTAAGATCTGTCCACAAAGAAATATGCAGTTTCCAAGATCTCTTCCAATCGGCCATCGATCTGTAGCACTCTACATCTCTCTTCTTCAACAACAGTCCGTAGTTGCAGCATCTTGGCTTTTTTGGCCAAGACATGCTCTTTGAATGGCTAGAGGTTAACCTGTTGTTCTCTTGCTTCCTCCAGAGTAGTTGTTAGAGAGGAAATTTGTTCCTGATGTTCCTTTTTTAGTTCTTGGGTGTGCAGATCATTGGCCTCCAAGAGGATCTTTTGCTGCTCTTCTAGCTCCTCCACCTTTGCCAGTAGATGTTCCTTTTGAGTTCTTAACTCTTGATATTCTTTCTATACTTTCTCCAGAGACTCCTTTGTTGTTTCCATAACTTGTATTTCTCCTTGGAGGGCCTGTACTTCAGCTCTTGAGGACTTCATTTCCCTTTGCATATCTTCATATTTCCTCTTGAGCCTGTTGCTTTCTTCCCTGTCTTTCCTCAATGTATCTTTCAACTGAGTAGAGGATTTCTTGGACTGCTCTAAGTCAGTTATTACCTTGTCCATGTTATCTTCTGAGGCATGGAGGAGTGTAGTCCCGACTCTCAGGGTGAGCCTTGGATCTTGGTCTGTTCCTAACATAACAGCCGTATCCGTTATCATTTTACCAGGCATACTTCCTGCTTCTACTTTCCTTTCTGTTCTCTTCATTATTCTTTTTGTTGCCCTATCATAATAAACAGTGTTGAAATCATGGATTTCTTCTCCTTTTTTCTGCATGAAAGGAACCAGCTTGAGAGTGGGGACCATGGGTGAGCTAGCAGCAGGTACTTGTGGGTCCTGAACCTCGGGGTTCTCAACATCCTGGGTCTTCCTTGTAGTTGTACCAGTGGCTGACTATTCTGTCTCTGTTTGCGTCAGTTTCAGCCTTTCTGCTTCCTTTTTTTGTAGCTCCTCATCGAGATTTCTCTTCGCTTCCTCTGCTTCTTTTCTAGCTGCTTCCTCTGCTCCTTTGCTTTCTCAGCTGCTTCTTGGGCAGCTCTTTTTTTCTCTTCTTCTTCAGTATGCAGCCATTCTGCAGCTTCTTTTTCCAACCTCTGAGCTTCTTCATTTCTCCTTTTGGCTTCTTCCTCAGCCTTAGCCTGTTCATCCCCCTTTCCACCTTTGGTGGTGATATTCTTCGTGAATATCCTCTTCAGTGCTGTCATGTTCGGTGCATTTCGAAAGATCAATTCTTCCCTATCAAAATGGTGAGTATACTCAAAATGCACCTTGTTTTCTTTACAATGTTCAGAAACTTTACCGTGGGAGTCATTTTTGTGATAGGGCATCTCGCCAAAATGGAACCTCTCCAGCTCTTCCATGAATTCATCAGCTTGTTTCACCCTAGTGAACCTGTAGCTTCCTAGCTTGAAGGGCAAGGGAGGATAAGCAGTATTCTTATGCTCGAACATAAAACTGCCTATTCCATCCAGGAACACTTGTCTAACTGCCTCCTTGTGGATAACGTAATCAGTTGCGTATTTGGGCAGCAGGGAAGGTGCTCTCAAGCCTCCAAACATCTTGAAGTACATGCCATGTTCGGTTAAATAGTAGTCTGCATAATCTTGTATCACTTGCATGGCCTCCTCCGACATACAATCACACTCTTTCTGGAAAATGAGTGTGTATAGTGGCATAATGAAGTGCTCACAGACTTCTTTGTAATGGCTGTGGTACTGGTGTGCCCACAATGGTCTATAAGTAGCATAGACAGGAATTCTTTCCCTGTCCCAGATGCACCTGAGACCAGGGAAAGGCTGGTTGCATAGTATACAGTCTATGAGTATTGAACTCATATAAAATTCAGACCTTTTCTGGGACTCTCCTCCCAAGGCTGAGGCCAAGCAAGAAGAAAGACTGCTTGATACAAGGCTGGCCCAGTTGAAGATTGTCCCTTGGGTTGCCACATGAAAAATGATGGGTATCCACTCTAGCTTGAAGAATCTTCCATGAGCTCTCCCAAAGACCCTATTAAGCATCAGAGCTATAAATCTATAGGGAGCTCTCAAGCTCGCTGTATCATACTCACCTGTGGGTTTGTATCGGTAATGTTTTCCCTGCAACAGCATTCTCTTAAGAGTCTCTACCAGGTCCATTCTAATGCTATTCATCCAATCATCAGATAAAAATACTTGGACTTCTGGCAGGTGATAAGCCAATGCCACATATCTAGGGCTAAATACAGCATAGCCCTATCTTTCAACATTTTCCAGAATCATTGTGGTTACATCTGCCCGGGGCAGAATCCAGCCAATTACCTCAGAGCATGGGAACAGCTCTGGCCTAGTGGCAAACTTCATAAGGGAATATCTTTCAATGTTTGCATATATGGACTATTCTTCTAAGCCCATGTCAGGAACTTCTCTTCGGGTAATCAGTCTATAGATTTCCCCCCACTGGTATTCAGGTTCCACGCCAGAAATGCATTTAGTGTCTTCATATACGTATTCTGTCTTGGTGACCACTTCTACTTCTGGCTCTTCTTCGACCACAGGGGCCTTCTTCTTTTGTCTCTTTGACATTGTGAGCTCGAATTCTTCCTGCCATATATAACATTGTAACATTAAGCAATTCCAGTTGCAGATAGTTATATGACAATGTCCAGCGTTTTACTTCTTTTATGTGTATCATGACAGCAATTAGTTAACGAAGCTAACATATGTGTATGACCTTACTAACAGAGCTATTGAAACATGATGCGCATTGTTCAGTGAATTAGTCTATGTGCAATCTATCATTTCTGTAGGATATTAAACAATTCTATCAATCAATTGAAGATGGCAATAAATCTACATTAATGAGCAACAAATCTTGGCTCTCTGCGCACACCATGGTCACTTCGTTGTGCGGGAAAGACAGTGGAAGGCCACAAAATTCCAACGGCGTTCTAACAAAACCAACCCATGCAATTTTATGACTAACAGGCTAACAGCCGCGACATATCCATTTCCCTCTGGCCAGGTATCAAAAACGACTGCACGCGAAACGGCGCGGCAGAAAACCACTGGTTTCTAATGGGTAAGAACATGCAAAAGGAGGGAAATACCCTACAAATCATCGGTAGAGCATGAAAACCCTTCCCCAACTAACATATCACCACACAGGGTAGTTTGGTGCAGATGGCGTAACGACCGTCTGCACCAAACCCCATCCGCTATGCACAGGATCGAAACAAAGGTTGCGGGTAAATTTCACTCAATGAGTCAAAATGCCCCCTCCCAAGACAGTTAATATAAAAACCCCCAACTAAATAGGCATAGAAATTAATGGGACGAAGGAAATGGCCGCACTTAACACCCTAACCGAAGCAAACCATCAATCAAATACCTAAGTGGAAACGGGAAAAGGCCAACGAGCCTACCTGGCAATGCAATGTGATCAATCGGGCAGATGAGCAATCAAACGTCCACAGTCGAGCCACCTGGACATGGGTACCAGCAACGAGATCCTTTTGCAGCTCATGAGAACAACACGCACGACAATGACAGTGCTCAACGGTTAAAAAAAAACAATAGAAAATACCCCTCAAACCCCGTATATATATATGGTCGACACGTGCGGTGGGAAAAATCGGATGGCGGACCAAGTCTGAATCGGAAGTTGAAAACGTACCTTCTTCCGTAATGGCGAGTGGTCAAAGGGCTAAGCCATCTGCGGAGAAACGCGTGGTGGGTAAAAGTTTAAAAGATCGGATGTCGGAGAGTTTTCTAATCGGAGGTTGAAAGTATAACTCCTTCCGCAATGGCGATAGGCCAAAACGTAACATCATCCGCGACAGTGGGGATAACATGGCGAGGAAAACATTAGATGACGGAGATTTTTGTATCGAAAGTTGAAAGCTTACTTCTTTCTGCAACGGTGGGGATAACCGGAATTAAAGTATAAGTCGGAAGAAAACAATTAACACGTCGGCAAGATCGGTGCTTCCTTCATCCACAACGGCGGAACCATAAAGCATTCCAACGTCTGCAATGGGACTTAAACCAGAAGCAACAATACTTAAAGGATAGGAAATTTTAGAGCTTTGGCAGCCATAACGGCAGAAAATAAAAGACTTCGGGCAAGCGACTAAAGGATGACGCGTCGGCTGGTGGATCGCTTTATACATCGGGTGTTAAACCTCTTTGGGAGTTGTAACGGCGGAAGAGGAAAGGATAAACCACTCCATAATGCAAGGCTTAAATCGGAAGCAGCAAGACTAAAGGTTTGGAAAACTTAGGCCTTTGGCAGCCGCAACGATGGACAAATAAAGGGTGTGGCCCTCCGCGACGGCGGGAAACAGAGGACTTAAACAATGATCAGGAGAAGAAGTGGTTTCCGCCTGCAATGGCGGAGAAAAACATGACCAAAAACTTTCGACATAAACCCAAAAATCAGCCGATGTGAAATACCGATGGATCGGAAGACGAAAACGCATTTCCTTCCGCAACGACGGAAGACCAAAACAAAGACTCACCCACAACGGCGGAAGATCAAAACAAAATACCTTCTGATTCAAGCAGGCTTCAAATGCAATTAAAGGAAAATGATGAAGGTTTGATCAATCATTGAAATTCTTAATTATTTTAGAAAATTGAAAAACAGCTGTAGATCAATCCAAGCATAAGCAAGTCTTTCTGAAACGTTCTCAAACCAAATCCAAGAAGACAATCAAACTAATTCAAGCAAAAAGAGGGTCCTAAATTTTTTTGGAATTTTGGGAAATTTGTTGCAGCTGCAACAGATAGTTTCAAATGTTTTGGACTGGACGTCATGTCCTGGTTGGTATCCACCGACCTCGAAGAGAGGTGATTTTGTGGATATCTTATGGGCCGATGTAAATATCTCAGGAAACTTCTCAATGAATGCCTGCAATTCTCTATCTTTGTCAAACTTTTCCTTTACTGCTTCTGACATCACACTTTTGCACAAGTCGAGTTGGCTTACCGACTATTGTGTCGGTACTTGCTCCTTGGTTACTTTAATCGGTGATGGGGGTGGAGGCATAGACACAAGATCAATGACGTTCTCAGGTGTCGTCGTGTGGGTGGTATTAGCTTTTTTTGGTCGACCTGCTAGTGCTCCTGCATCGAAAAATCGCTGGAACTGGGTCTCGATCGACACCTTATTTGTTGTGGCATCCTTTATTATGTCGAGGGCCATAGCTACCAGTTCCTCCTCATATTCGGATGAGTCTACAAGGATAATATTGCGCTTACCTTTTCCTTGTTGTTGTTTTTGTGTCTTGAGCTTTTTCCTGGCCGCTTCTATCTCTTTAGACAATTTTTTAATAATGCCTTTTGTGATAGCATACTCTGGGTTTTTTGGCTCTGTCTCTCCCCTTGGCTCCTAGGTCGGGATGACACTTTCTATAGTCGGAGTGATTACCTACTGCTCTGGATGTGGTTTTGTTGTTTGGGGTTCCGCCCTCTATGCTGTCGGAGGCTTGATAATGATTTGAAGTCGGCCAGTGTGTTTGACCAGTGTCTCCTCTGACACGAAGGTGCTGATATAGAGGTTGAGCTCATAGTCTTCCTCTTTTTCTTGGTCGGTTAGTGGCTCCTCGATTGAGAAGTCACTCTTCTTTGCTGGTGCTGGTATTGGTAATATGGTTTTGGCTTATTGAGACAGCTCCCGAAAGGTCTGGTCGACTGATGGATAGTAGTTGAGGGATTTAGCATTTGAGTTGTCACCCTGGATGTACCACACTAAGGTATGGTCGAGTTCTAGCTAGATGTGGGAGTTTGTTGGTATAATTCTTCGGATGTTTTGAGGCACCCTCCATCTAGTCATGTGGACTTTGAGTTGTTGAAGCAAGTAATCCAACAGGACCTTCCCATTTTCAAGTTCCTGTAAGGTTCCTCTCTGGGAAAATGGTTAAAATCTCCACATGTGGAACCTCAACGGTTCCTAAAAGATTGGGTTCCCCTCTGGGAAGATGTGGTACATGATGATCCATAAGATGAGGGAGGGGAACATGATGATTCCCCCCATTTTTTGACATCTTTCACAGATGGTCTTGACCATGTCGGTGACATATTCATCCCATTTGTCTATCCTTCCGTCTGTCACAATGGTGTCAATAGATTCTAGCATGTCTAACTTGAGGTCCCTACCTCGACCTTCCATGGTGAGTGTGATTGCTATTAATTTGGCCACAATCTATGGTGTTCAAGTTGTGATTTGGCTAATCATTAACCCCTTCAAGTTTTTTCCCGAAGTCGACCCAGTTAGCTCTTTGACCACTCCTTCTTTAATACCGACTGGTATTGGGTTTCCTTCATTTGAGAGGCCAGTGAGCTTGGAGATGACTTCTCCAGAGATGTCGACTAGTTGGTCAAAGTATAACCGGCCATTGTGGTACCAACTTATAATAAATTTGACGACGGTTTCCTCAGTGCCACCGAAGCTTGCCATTAGCGGTGCATTGACATAGTTAAATATGGTGTTGTATTTGATTTTCTCCACTAGTAGAGTGTCTTTCTTGTTAACATAGGCCGATTCTTGCATCTCGGCCCAGAGTTTCTGCCCTGAGCCTTCCTGCACCTTGGCATTCTTAATGTTTTTCAACTTGCGGACTAAAGGGGTATCTGCAACCTGTAGTTCCTTGGTTTTGGTCGAGGCTCTAGTTTGTTTGGGTGCCATTGTGTCGGTTTAGTGGTCAATTTCACTAAAGGGTTCTCAGCTTTTAGTTGACTGAATGCTCTGATGCTCTCTCTGTATGAATTACGGTGAATGAACCTTCGACGGTCCAATATTTATAGGTGATGTTGTGGATGTGTTTGTCGATGAGTGTATTAATGGCGGATGTGATGTTCCAGCTGGAATACTTGAGTGTGCATTAACGGTGATTTGCTTTCGGTGCTCGATTTCATGAATGTGTGATGGGACTATCGATGTCATCAGGTGATGAAAATGGTCGATGGTGCTATGTGGATGGGCATGATGTCGGTTGTCAAAACAGTAATTTCCTGTCATAGTTTTCTGCATGTACGAGACTATTTTTATTTTTGGATTTTTAGGTTTTTATAGTTGTTTGGTTTAAAGTTATGGTCATTGTAGGATTTTTTTTTTAGTATATTTCTAGTTTCTGTAGCGTTTTAGTTGGGCTCCATTAACGAGCTTCCAAAATACTATGCCCTGTAATGTTCTTAGTTGGACTGATCTGTTGGTTTGGTTTTCTTTGACAACGTAGGGTCCCATCCATTTGGTATGGAACTTTTTAGGTTTACCTTTTACTCGACTATTGTATAGTAAAGAAAGGTCTCCTACCGACAAGTTTTTGTTCTTGATGTTTCATTCATGCTATGCTTTCTGTTGTTGTTTCTGGATTTCTTGATGTTGTATTGTCATGAGTTGGTGCTCTTCAACTTTTATTAGTTGCAATAGTGGGTCCTTTCTTCCTTGTTCTACATCGACATGTAGTATTTCTATGATGATAGGTGTCTATTTTTGGAAGTGTAGTGGAACTACTACTTTTTTTCCATAGACTAGTCAAAAAGGAGTTTGGTCGGTCGAACGTTTGTATGCTATTCTGTATGCCCATAATACCGCAGGTATTTTCTCATCCCAATCGTCTTTATCAGCATTACATATTTTGGTTAGTCCTCTTGTTAGTGTTTTGTTAAATGCTTCAATTGCTCCATTCGACTAAGGATGGTAGGCTGTACTCTGACGATGGTCGATTTGGAACTGGTCGGTTAGGGTTTTGATAGTTTTGTTGATGAAGTGTGTTGCTTGGTCGCTAATTAGAGTTAGTGGACATCCAAATCTAGTGATGATATTCTCATAGATAAACTTAGAAGCTGTCTCACTGGAACATGTGTTGACTGGTTCAGCCTATGCCCATTAGTTACATATTTGACTACAGTTATGATATACCTTGCACCTGTCCTTTTTGCTAGTATAGGAAATCGTCCTATGAATTTGATGGCCCAAATTTCAAATGTCAAACTTGGGTTCACTGATATCAAAGACATTTCTGTGCTAGGAAGGGGTCGACCTAGTCGTTGACATTCGTCACATTGACTGAAAAAAAAATTGCAATCCTTGTGGAGTGTCGGCCACCATAATCCTGACTATTGGATTTTTTTTGCAATTATGTCTACTTGGAAATGTCCTCCTATAGGTCCATAGTGTGCTTCGTGCATAATGTTGTCTCATTCGTGTTCTAGTACACACCTTTTGAGGATGTCATCTAATCCCATTTTGTATAAGTATTCATTTATAAGACTGTATGTTGTAGCCTTTATAGCTAGGATCTGCTTCTTCTTTGTACTCATTCCTTCTCATGCATGTCCATCTTCCAAGAACAGGGTTATTTCTTCTAATTCTATTGGGACTGCTTCTATCCGAAATAAATGTGCATGAGGTAAGTCATCTTTGACTCCTGTCGGCTCTTCTCCTGTGTCAATTCTGGATAAATGGTCGGGACTGACATTTAACTTACCTGGTCGAACAATGACTTCGAATTTGAATTCTTGGAATAATAGTAACCTTCGACAGATTTTTCCATGATGTAGTGGATTATTGATGAGATAATTAAGTGCCTGATGGTCTATATAGAATATAAATGGGTTAGCTAAGAGATAATGTCGATATTTTTGTAGTGCCAAGACCATTCCTAGTGCTTCTCTTTCTGTTGTCGAATAGTTTCTCTTAACCTTGTTTAATTTTCTGCTACTGTAAACTATAGGATAATCCATTCCATCATCTCCTAGTTGGGTTAAGATTTCTCTTATCACTAGGCCTGATGCATCGATATGAACATGGAATTTGATCGACCAATTTGGAAACCTTAGGATTGGTGCTTCGACTAGTTTTCTTTTTAGTTTTTTGAATGATATGTGGCACTCCTCTGTCCAGTTGAACTCTTGATCTTCCCTTAGTAGTTCTTCAAGTGGATAGGTCATATCTATATAATACCTTATGAATTTTCTGTAATAACCTACGTGCCCAAGTAGCACCCTAACTTGTTTTGGGTTTACTGGTGGTTTTAGGTCGAGGATAATTTTGATCTTTGCAAATTCAACCTTAATACCTTCCTTACAGACAATGTTCCCTAACAATATCCCTCTGGGGGTCACAAATATGCATTTCTTGATGTTTAGGGAGAGTTGAATTTGTCAACATCTCTCCAACATAAGTCTGAGCCATTTGCAATGATCCTTTAACATGGAGTATGTTGTCCAATCGTCAAAGTATACTGCCATGGTTTTGTAAATATATTCCTAAAATGTTTTGACAACAATCCTAGAAAATACTGTAGGTGGATTTTTTAATCCAAAGGCATAAATTTGTAAGCAAATGAACCAAATTCACACACAAAGTTTGTCTTCTTCTGGTCTTCTTTAGCTATTGGCACATGGTTATAACCTAAGAATCCATTTGTACATGAGTAGCATTCATGTCCTGCAACTTCATTTAAGATCTCATCTGCATAAGGGGTTGGAAATGGATCTGTCAGTGCCACCTTATTTAATTGCCTAAAGTCAACACAAATTCTTAGTTTGGTCGGGTCATGTTTCTTAGGCTGTACAACCATTGGAGTTGCCCATTCTGATTGGTCGATAGGATAGATGATGCCTGCTGCAAGCATGTTATCAATTTCCTTTTTGACTATCTCTTTGTATTTGTGAGCTAGTTTATATGGCCTTTTCTTCACAGGTCGAACATCAGGTTTAGTGTCAATCTTCATTTCTCCCATTTCATGGACTAAGACTTTGAGGTCTTGATAATCTCTAGAAAATACATATTGGAACTCTTTTAATAAGTTCACTATCTCTGTGGTCTGCTCTTCACTCCAGTAGTCACCAATATTTTCCATTTTTGGTCGATCATCATTTGAGATGTCGAATTCCCTAGTTTTGACTTTAGCATCTAGCCATTCTGGTGCTTTGGCTTCATTGATCAGTCGAATTCCTTCTTTAAACTGTGAGAATGTGGTAGGGAATTCGGCTGCAGTCATTCTGTTGGTGTCTTGTTTGTTGGTTGTTTCTACTTTAAGGATTGTGCAGACAGGTTTGGTCGTTTCGGCATGGTTTGATTTCCATCTAAAGCTTTTTCCTTCTGTATTTTCATTTTCTAACTGTAGTCTTGTTGACTGTGGTTTTGTCCTTCTCTATATATTGTTGCATTTCATTGTTTGTCGGTTGTCTTTTAAGGGTTTGTTTTCGGTCAACTGTATAAATTCTTTAATCCGTTTTGTTGTTTCGATCAAGTATTCATTTTGTGGTATAAAGTTGAAATATTTAATGAAATTTTCCCTGAGTTCATGCCATAAGAATGTTTATTCTCTAGATTCTTCCATTTTATACCATTTGTTTGGTAAGTCGGTGAGGGTTGATGGGAATAGGTGTGGCCATGCTCGTTCATCCTTGTATCCAAGTCTTCTCCACTCCGTTTCACAGGTTTTAATATGATCTTTTGGGTTCTATCCTTGAGTGAATATGGGTATCTGAGCCTGTTGGGTTAACTTCTTTCCTCCAAACCTTTCAAAAAATTAAGTCAAATCTATTGTCAAGGTTTGTAGTCTTGTTTGATGGGTATCCCACCATCTAGCAGCTTGTCCTGTAAAATTTTCTACTAGGCTTTGAAGTCGGCCATGTTCACCAATATTTTTGGAAACTTGTTCTACATGCATGACTGGTGATTCCCTTTCCTTGTATCTTGGTATTTGTGTAGTATTGACATTGGTAGGTTGTAAGGTAGGGTATTCCCTAATTTTCTTCTCAAAGATTTTTGGGACAATGGACACTATGAAGCACTGTTGGGTGGGTTTTTTCTGCAATTTTTGAATAGTCCAACACCCTCTTGCTTGTGTTTCGTATTTCTTGATCTCCCAATCATATAATTCTGCGTCTGAATTATAACCAACTGAGTCTTGGTTGCTTAAATGAAGTTCTCCATAGGTGTTAAGTTTTGTATAATCTGCATTGTTTTGAATCTGGTAGAGTTGTCGGATGTCGACTTCTTCATCGATAGGTTTAGTCCAAGGTTCTCCTTGAGATGGGTGAATAGGTACAATGACATTTTGTCCATTTCCTTTCAATTTGATCCTCTCTTTGTCCAGGGATATCGATGCTTTCATCTTTCTACCCCAAGGTCGACCTACTAACGCTGGGAAGGAATTGGATCCTTCCTTATGGTCAATGATTTCGAAGTCAACTTTGGTCGAGATTCCTTTTATAGTTGTGTCGATGTTTTTCTAGACTCCAATAGGTTCAATTAGGCCTTGGTTAGCTAGTTTCAGGTATATGCTTGACTCATGTAGTCGAGGTCTGCCCATTTTTTCCCAAGTGTCATGAGTCATGATGTTTACTTGTGATCCAAAGTCAAGCACTACTTGTCAGACATGGTATCCTTCTATTTCCAGGTCGACAAGTGGGTCAGCATCACCTTTGTATTTTTTATTTAAGCGACAGATGTTCTTTGTTTGTTTTTCAGAGTTGTTATGTTTTATTTCATATAGTAAGTCGATGAACTGAGAGACTGAATTGTCTTTTTGTACGAGCTGTATTAATTTGTTTATTGTGTTATGTCGAGTGTCGTGATCTTGTTCTTGTCGTGCAAATTGTCAGAATACATTGGTTGCTCCTTTGTATGTTTGTTTCTCTTTAAGTGGATCAGGATAGACATTTTTCTCTTTTATTTTGTTGATTCTTGGGTTATCACTTCCTGTTTTTGTTCCTTGTCGAGTTATAATATGCAAATTTTTTGTGTTTATTACCTCATTTTTTTGCACACAGGACAAGACATTAACATTTTTCTTTGTATTTATTTTTTCTAACATGGTAGGGCAATCCTCTAGTGAGTGATCACCTACTCCATAATGAGTACAAAATTTGAGGTCAGTTCTGTCTTTATATGGACAGTCTGCATACCGATCTCCCTCCTTATAACATGTAAAGCATTGGATGGGTCGATGTGGTCGATTGTAGCGATTCCCGGGGAATCGAGCTCGTCCTCCAAAGCCCCCACGTCAATTTTTGTACCGATGCTCATATCTATGGCCTTCATATCTCTGACCATTCTGATCATTGGATAAATTTTTTTGCTCATTATGTTGTGCAACTGCATTGGTTTGGTAGACCGCCTGATAATTCTATCGGTTCTTTAGGTTCAAATGACAGTCGGTCGTATTATGATTTTTAGTCTCGTAGATTACACACCAGGATGTATTGTCGTTATTCATGTTGAATGGGAAATATTTTATCGAGTGATCCTTGTGCTCCTGGAAAATGTTGCAAAAAGATTTGGTTTGTACGACTCGAACGTCCTGTCGGCTGTATTCCTATCGACAGTTGTCTTTGGAATGCCCGGCCATTGAGCACTTGGTGTTCCAGATCTCCTGATTCTTGAGGTTTAACTCCTTTAAAGACTTATGTACACTCTCAATCTTTTCTTCCAATATATGGTCAGTGGAATAAGCGGGTATGTCCTCATCCATCTCCACTTGGAGAGCCTTTGTGAGTGCATCTTCGTAAGATTTGAATGTTTCCAGACTGATGTGTCGACAGAATTTCTGAGATAATCCTGCAAGAAACCACTGGATTATTAATGGTTCATCTATAACATAGTCCAGCTGGCTCAAAAGGTCTTTCCAGTGCTTATCATAGTTGTGGACAGTTTCCCCTAGCTTCTGTGATGTAGTTTTTAGTTTTTTCCCTGCCAGGTGTTTGGAATCTGGAGTTTTGAAAAATGATAAAAAAATGTGCCTTGATCTCATCTTTGGTTTCTCTAGGTTGTCTTTTTGAAAAGGCCATATACCAAGTCAATGCCATTTTCCTCAAGGCACTGGCAAACTGAGCCATTTTCCTATCTTCGTCTATAACTTGGTTGGCCTCCCAAGTCGACTCACAGATGAACCAATGTCATCTGGGGTCCTCATCCCCCTCATATAGAGTAATGTGAGCTGATCCATGACCCATGTTAGAATCACTGTCACTGCTCTCAAGAGGTGGCGGAGGTGGAGGTGGGGGTGGGGGTGGTGGGGTTATTGGTTTATTCGTCTCTGCGGGACTATGGTCGATGAAACTTTCGTTCCCATCAGTTGTCAATTCTTCTTCGACCGACAGTTGGTTGATGTTGAATTCTGCTGTTGATGGCCCACTGCAACTATTTTTTCACAGTTCTGAATGTTTTGTGTCTTCCAAAGCTGTATTTGGTAGGGGGGGTTCTCCTTCATGTGTCGGTAAGAGTAAGTGGATACTTCAGTTGGAGGGTACCACTTGAAAGGTAAGCCAATTTCCTTCCTCTGGTCGATGGATAATGAGGTGTCATCCAGTGTATGTCTCATCATCTAGTTGACTCCATATACCAAAGTCACCAGCTTGTAGTCGAAGGTCCTCTTTGACAATAGTTTGTATGCGTGTACATGGATTTAACAGAGAGAGAGTTGTTCCTTCATGGGGAGCTCTTGATTGGAGAGCTTCTGGCTGCTCTATCCACAATTCTTCCTCCTTAGGGGATGCCTCCTCTTCCATGCCTTCTTCATGTTGGTCATGAACCGACTCTGGTGGATTCCCTTCTTGGTCGATCTCCCTAGGACTCCTTCCTCTATGCAGCACTAAGGATCTCTCTCTTCTTGAATCCCTCCTTTGTTGTCTCTCTTCCCTCTATATTTTATGAATCTCCGGCATAACGTTATGTGATGCTAGTCTCTTGATTTCCATTTTGGTCGACTTCTCATCACTGGTGAAATGGTATTTGCTTCTAGTTGACTAGAATCCACTCTACTTTATCTCAACATATGACCAGCTACCCCCCCATAGCCTACCCGATGCTTTTTAGAAAGCCTGGATAGTTCAGTCTATTTGCTCAGGAAGTATTCCCACTCCCTTTCTGCAATGAATTTTTCCCACTTATTTTTCTTTTCTACCCAGTGAGAGTTTGATGGCAGTTGGTGAAGTGATGGACGAGGTTCGACAATATGTCCTACTCCTTTCTCAATCAGAAATTTGAACAACAAAGTCTGTAAGGAACACATAAATTGTTCGGTGAGGTCTATGTAAAATTTCTCCTTAATGGTTTCCACCAAAGTTTGGTCTTCGATTGCTTGCTCCTCACAGAAGTCATCGGTGATTTTCTCGAACCACTCTGACAAGTTTGTTCTACCTCCTTGGATCAGTTTTTCCAACAACTGTTGTTCTTTAGTCCCTTCCGGATTTCTCATCCAGGAGTTTCTTCAGAAGTTGGGGCACTGATTCTACAAACTTCTCATGTGTTTCTTTGAAGAATATTTCTTTAGCTTATGCGATTGTTAATCTGTTCCTTCGTGCGTAATTCTGCAAATAGTTTGCAACTTTACAGTCCCACCAGTCCTTAATCTCCTGCTCTAGTATCATCTATTTGCATACATTTTAGACATGTACTACCAGCAACGGAACCAATGTTGTAATCTCATAGATCACATAAGGTTACCAATAATACATACTAAAACATACATATAAAACAGAGACAAGAGATAAGAACAAAATAGGTGAATTAACATATTATATTACATGAATGAGTCCGTACAACACAGAGAACTGAACTGAGTTCTCATCTGGCTCAATAGACTAATATATATGATTACAAAACAATTACAAAGTAACTACCTGTCGGTTCGGTGAACCGATATGAACTTAGGTGGCCGACCTAATCTCTATTTTAGTCAGCCGACCGACTTAGTCAGCTGATTGACTAAGTCAGCTCATCGACTTAGCCAGCTGATCAACTAAGTCGGCTATCATTCAAGTTCACTTATCGACTTGCTCCTTCTATAGCACCCAAGCGACCACATATGTGATGTAGATCCTTTTCTGCTTTCACAAAGGATGTTTATCGCTTGACCAACCCTACCCTGTCGATGTCAAGCTCATCTCATTGATAACGGGTCTGTTGAAGATAGAGCATGACCCTTCTCCATATTTGCGCTAGAGCAGAGACACTACCAAGATGAAGCAGAAGTATAACCTTCATCGTGCAGGTAGCGGATTCCTCATTGTCCCCATAGAGGACAATATGGTAAGGTTTACAGCTAGAATCTTATCTCGCAAAGTTTTGCGCAATATAGTACCTGCTAAGTGCACTGCAAGGGAGAGAGAAATAGAAAAACAATGTGCACAAGGAGTAATATTTAATGGGTCGCAGTTCTTGTTGAGCGAACCGATAGATGATGTAGAGCAAGAGTAGGAGTAGGAGGAACCTAAGGCCAAATTTCATTTCTCCTTGCTTCTCATCCTTATCTCTTTAATTCTGTGGTCCAACTCGCCAGAATACCAGCCAATGGATGTCCCAGTGCTTTTCCTTAGCGCAAAGTATTAGAACTTCTAAGAGGATAAAGTAGACAAAATCCACCAAATGGACAATAACATCGAGTTCTTTCTGCATGGTGAGGCCAGCGTGATGTTTTCAGGTGGTCCCATAGAGTAATGATTGTGACAGTGCATAGGTATGCAACATTCATAAAATTCCAAGCCATTGTACATAACACTATTCTGGAACTGAAGAAAGACCAATCCAAGAAAGCGCACCAGGCAGGGTTTATGATCACTGATATGGATGTAGACACAATTATCTGGGAGTGGCTTGAATAAAGGGGTGACCCAATAGCAGAGCCAATAGATGAAGGCAGAAACCAAGTAGATCTGCAAGCTAACCAAGGTGAAAACACCGATGTAGGAATTGATGCACAAAATAGTCAATGAAATGGCCAAGGGAATTATCACGACAATGACCAGTGGAATGGAGAAGGAAATGACGGTGGCGACCGGCAAGATGATAAGTCGATGAGCTCCAATGATGATGTCAGTGAGCAGAACAAATATGATGATGAATCTAAGGGCACACCTATCGATGAGGATGTGAAGAAGGCCCACGAAGAGTTGCACAATGCATAGCAACATCCACGTAAGAATCATAAAGAAGATAAATAGGCTAACATGGTCAACTTAGCCGTCGAGGACATAAAATTGTAGTCTGATTCCATTGAAGAGGTGGAAAAGTACAACTTGGAAGGAACAAGTAATAAATAGCTGCATCTTATCAACAAGATCATCAAACATACCAACTAGATGCAAGAGGCCATAAATGAAGTTAAAACCACTGTTGAGGCTGAAACTTATGGAGTGGATCCAAGTATCCCGTTAGTCACACCAGAGATGGTGTCACTGATCAAAGTAGAAATACAGGTGTGAGTAATGGAGATGGGGACACCTGAGTTTGATGATTTTTTCCATGGGTTTGAGACATTGAACATGGAATTCTCTAAACTCACATTGGCTGAAGTCTATGATGTCTAGCAGGCAGCTGCGACTGAGGTACACTTAAGAGAAAATGCGATGTCATATCAGGCGACCAAGAAGAAAATAAAGGTGACAACGTGCAAGACCCTCCTTAGAGAAAAGTATTAGGAAATTGAGGCCAGAGAGTAGAGCAGGCTTGCACGCATTGAACCAGAGAGTTCCCACCGAAAGCAGGTCAACAGGATGAAGACTCAGTCTCCATGGTTGGATGCCTCTCCAAGATCATGCTGGAACTCAAGAAGCAAGTAGAAGAGCTTTAGGAAAAGCAAGTACCAAGCACACCTCCTAAGGTTCTTGAAGAACAAATCAAAGTAGCATAAGAGGCTATGGCAAGGATAAGAAAAGGAGAAAACTCTACACTGAGCCAGTGGAATCTGTTTCGATGATGTGGGAAGCACTTGTGGAGGATGAGACTGGGAAAAAGGTCAAGGAAAACATGTGAGAAGCTGATGAAAAAATCCCCGTGGAAAAGGAAGAGATGAAGAAGCTATCACTTATGGAGAAGGTGACAAAAATGGCTGAGATCAAGCATCTCTAGTAGGACTTCCAAGCTCTCTGTGACCAATATTGGACTAGGAATGAAGAAGTATTTGCACACTATTCAGAAGAAACATGAGTTATAGGGATTATTCAGCATGTAGAACAAAAGCTTCATCATATCATGCAGTCTCTAGAAGTAGGATCGTCAGAACATATCAGTTCCGACCATGTGGAACAGTTGGCCAAGTAGGCGGAGGAAGTAACAGAGGAATTTTCCAAGGTGTAACAAATTTTGAATGAATTTTAGGACAAAGTTGGTCCTATCGTGCATCATGAGCCTGAGCCAGAGGCTTAAGTTTGAAAACACTCAAATTTTGAAGAGACATCCATTTTTTCTTAGTGGCTTGGGATGATCCACATGTGAGTGTTGTGGGCCTATTGGGCCAGGAAAAGTGCATAAGGAAGAATCTGTAATGCAAAAGGAAAAGAGGGCATGCAACGGAGAAAAGAAGGTAAAGGAAGAAGCATGAGCGTAGAGAAAAGGAAGCAGCAACGAGGACCGCTACGATGAGGAAAGGAATATCTGAGTCGGTGGAAGATGTAGGTATAAGAGTTAAATCTGAACAGGTGAAATTCAAGGAGTACTATTAAAGGAAAAACTGACATAAGACCAAGGATAGTTTTGCGGCTAGTTATGATCTATACAGACAGATTGAAATATGTTTATGTGGCTAGTTAATCCTATGGTTAATGTCATGTAGGACTTTTGCGGCCAATTGGACCTATCATTACAGATATTTTGTAGCCAATTGCGTCTGTAATAACTAAGTTGTACTCAGTAGAACCTACAGGGTCTTGTAAATACTATAAATAGGAGGAACCTGCTCTTTATGAGGGTTATCTTGGAGAGGTATCTTCAAGAAGTAGATTCAGTTAGAATCATTAAGAGTCTAGTAGAAGTCAAAGGTTTTCTAGTCGTGGATCTTGCAACTAAGTCTGTAGACCACTAGTAGTAGAAGGAATTTGCAACTGAGTGCGCATATAATCAAGTAGAAGAGTCGATCCAGGTTGTGTGTGGATCAGTAGGAGTAGATAGAAGAAATAAACCGGAGAGCATGAGAGCAAGAATATTGAGTTAGAAAGACATATCTTAAGAACATTCTGTAACTCAAATACTACAAGGTGCTATAAACATTTTTCATGCCAGATGAAGAGCACCTTGGTGGTTTTTCCTAGATGGGTTTCCATGTTATTTCTTGTGTTGAGTGATTGAATGCTTATGTGAATGTTGAGTGTTTGTTTGTTTTATATTGTTACAATTACTGTTGAATGTATGTCGCAATATTACCAATCAGTGAATGAATGAATCTTAAAGCATTGTCTACAGGTTATGTATAATTTCCTGGTTAAATATGCTAAGTTATAATATAAGTTGCACACTCTTCAGTATAAGTAAGGAATCATATGCGCCGCACAGGTGTGCTAGTTGGTAAGTGGATAAGTACAAGGTCATGTCGCATGTCGGTTGTGGCACACAGTTGCACCTCTGTCACATAGTAATAGAATCCATCCTTCCATATCCGTCGAGTGCCTTATTTGTAAACCAAGGGACTTTAATCCCTCACCAACTACGGAAACATGATTCTGGCAGTTACACATTAAGATATCTTAGGTGATATTGCACCTACCTCGCGGGCGTTACCAACTGAGCTTACTCTGTCGGGCTGATGTCTTTTGGTGTCTTGTTGGTATTGTGTTTTTTTTTAACCTTGGTTTGCAGAAGTATGTAGATAGAGGCGAACATTGCTGATGAGAAACTGTACTATGATGAGGAAGGAAATGAATCTTCCAACCTATCATAAGAGTGACTAGGAAATGGATACAAGAAGGTAGACACATGTAATACTTGAATAAAATAATGATGGGAATCAGGATAATATGTAGATGAAGGGATACATCCTTGAATAGTGAGCACGACACATAGATGACCCAAGGCAGATTTTAACTTGTACATAGGACAACTAGACTTATCTAACATGTAGGAGACATGATCAGATTCCCCATATATAAAGGAAAAGTGGAGGAGTAAAAAATAGAAGTAATAGGTGGGCTGGAAGTGTAAACTAAGGCATAAGTATTGAAAAGTTCATAGAGTGCTATGTTCAAGGAGGACATGCTGCCATTGTTTATAACTTAAAGAGAGTAAATCTTCCTTAGCTTTCATGTTAAATTTTAATGCGTCCAGGAAAGTCAACTCAGGTCTCTCTTCATTTTTGACAAGATTGAAAAGGGGAGCAAATAATTCTTGATAAGGTTACTTATTCGTGGATTTTATGAGCCCAAACTAGTACATGCTCGTTGGTGTTTTCATATGTTGAGAGTCTGAAAACTCCGAAGAAGACTCTAGGGGGATTCTTTTTTGTACAATTTAGTCTCCTGAGGCTGAAAAAGTATAAGAAAAACCACAGAAGAACTCTCTTAGCTCCCGAAGGACTAAGGTATACCTTTTTCGTACTTAGTCAACAACGTCTGAAAAAGGGGTAAACTATCACCAAAATGATGCACATTCAAGACCAGTAGAGAGCCTCAGTTTTACAAGTGTGAAGGAAGGCAAGATCACTCGAATAGGATCCATTTGACTATGAGAAATTGTTCTTACAACAGTAAACTTGATCCTTTTTTCTTTAGGTTTTCGTCGAGCATGACAAAGACATAAAGTACGCTTGAAATCATTTTCATGTTTGGGTCTGTTACCACCTAAGTTGTACTTAGTGGTTTTTTATCAAGTGAGCCTGGTGAACTGGACAAAGATTCTTTGTTTGGACTTTAGAAGACCTTTGGAAGTACTTCTGGGAAGTGCTTATTGTACTATATCACATGTTCATACCCCCATGGGGGAATTGTAAGAAATGTTCTAGAATGATAGTGTCTGTAAAAGACTTGATCTCTTAGACTTTATTTGTCAATCCAATCAGTCCAGAATGTTTTTTCCCTTGGTTATTATTGGTTGTTGAATAAACGACTGATAATTTCTGAGTTTTTCACTCCATGCCTCCAAAGTTGGGGTGGTCGGCTTGGCATTTAGGCCAATTGAGGTTATTATAGTCTATGTTTCAATGTATAAACATGATAGGCATCATGGTCGAGTCATATGAACATGCCTAAGTCCCCCTAGGTTTTTTCAATTTTTTAACTTTTTCAGTGTTTTTTTATTAAAATTTATTTTTTCCAAAACTTAGGCTATTTTTTAATAGTTTAATTGAAAAAATTGGTTTTGTAATAAAAGTGGCCCAAATAATCAGTTTCAGTCATGTAGGTGCTCATTTTCAAGCTAAGAGCACCATGTAAACCCATGGACCCACTTTTTTTAGGTTTTGAGTGATTTTCCATCACTCAGGTCACAAAACCCCCAAAAATCAATTATTGATTATTTTAATTAATAAATTGATGAATAATGGAGCAAATCCAAAATCCTAGATCAGTGGATTCTCAGCCGATTTGATTGAAATTAGTCAGATTTGAACAAGATTGACTGGATCTAACAAATCCTTAACTGAAGGAGGTGATCTGGACAGATCCAGAGTTGAACTTCAACATCCTTTATGGGGAATTGCACCCTCTCTCTCTGCTCCACACGTGTGGGCTCTCCTAGAAGCTCTATGGATTGATGTGTCAATTTGTGGGTTGATGTGTCAGCTCAATCAGGCCCCCAATTGACAAGTGGGCTCAGTGGAAGCTCAGTTCAGTTTCATATCGACATTGATGGACTCTCCTTCAGTTGAAGTGGTCTGTCTCTTTGGGATTTGTGCCCCCCCGGGCTGGATCTCCTTTTTTTGTATAAATAAAGCTCAAATCACCTCTTCCAAGGTATTTAGAACTTAGATTGAGGTGTTTCTACTCTTGTACTATGTTATTGTTTATTATTCTAGAATAAAGAAGCTTTGGAGGCATGATATATGGTGTAATGCTCTTCTTGTGTGGATGGCGATTGTCAAATGCTTATGAGGTATAATCTGTGTTATTTATCATTTCTTTTGCTGGTTAATTGTTGGAATTGAAGGAGAGAGCTCCCTCCTATTAGGTTAAGAGTTTATTCTAGTTTGATTTATGCTCTTACTATTTGTTTGTTTCAAATCTATTGGAGTTGCATGTATTTTAAGTTTAATTGCATGCTTTCCAATTATCTTTTCCAGCAGCACCTATATTTTAACCATCTGTTTGTGCAAGGATTTCTAAGTTGTAGGTGATATCCCTAGTAGAAGAAGTTGAGCTGGTTTACATATTCCTCATCTTCAATATCTTCTGAATGACATAGTCCCTCGGTGTTCCACCAAAATAGACTCCAAACCCTAACATTCCCAGGCTTCCAACATTCTTTCTCTCTCTTTCTCCTTCGAAAAATCAATTTTCTTACCTGGTTACTGTGTTCGAAAGCTTTGTCATCATTTGGATCTATTATATTACAGTAAAATTTACATAGGTATTCTATTTCAAATCTCATAGTCTAGATCTCATTTCTGAAAAGTATCATTAAGCATTCTAGATCTAGCATAAGGAAATCGTCCGTTTTGCATGGCAAGTTAAAGAAAATCAGTAGGTTGCATGCTCTAGATTTCCTTTTCTGTTTTAAAAAAAGATTAAATACAGAAATCAGTGCATATTTCATTGGCTGTACAAACAGAAACCCAAGATCACAAGGAAATCTTGCTTTCCTTGGTTCCTTTTTCACCTGTTTAGCTAGTTTTAACTTAGTCTTTTTTGTGTTAAGGTAGGCTGACCCAAAGGTACTCTTAAATTTATTTTGGGAATATTTTATTCTAACATGATTTCTGGTTTTGAGAAGGTGTAACAGAAAATAAAAGAATCTTCTGTTCGAAAGTGGCCTCGGGAGCGTTCAAATCCCCCTAGGGGTCTCCCCTTTCACTAAAATTTAAAAATTTTGGAAAATTGTAAGATCTTGGTTTCATCCCATATAAGGACCAATATGTTTATGATATTTAAGTTTTCTGATATTGTAACCAATAATAATGAAAGAAAATATTGTTTGAAGCCCACTCCCCATCCCCCCAGGGGGGATCTGCGTCCGTTTTAGTTTTTTGCATTCTTCCCTTTTATATACTATAGTTTAGTACTAACATGTAGGATTGTATACTTTGATATAATTTTTCATTATTCAATATTTTAATTTCAAAAGTAATCATACTACTTACCCCATTACTTCCCGATTGACCCGCAAGGGGAAAGAGATGTATGGTAGGACTAATTAGAAAACTGGTGTTGTGTATATTTGATTCTATTTTAATTAATTGTTTTTATAGTCATAATAAAATAAAACCATCCTTGATTCCCCAATTGAGGTCCACTTGGATCGAAATAGGTTCCTAGAGGGTTTTATTTTTTACAAGAACACCTGTTTTAAAATTTACTAAAAATAACAAAGACTCCAATGTGTATGCTCTATACTTGGCTACGGTTCATTTGATCAGTCAAGATGCATCAAAAGCACTTGAGTGAATAGAATAATTAGGATTCACTCTCCCCTAATTGACAAACCATTAGGCGAAAAACCAATGCCTCGATCAAACCATTACGGTGGAAAAATACCCAAAGGAAGTAGGAACTCCTGAAAAGTGACCTCGAGGCACCGATCTCTATTACACCTTCGAGTGCATTGTGAAAAACAGTCTTAGAGACTCCATTCAGACCACATATTCCTTGTGGGTATCCATGACCGTTTAGTTTTGGACAAACTTCAAGTACCCCCTGGGTATATCTGGAGTCCCCTCGCCTAAGTTAAATTACTCATCTTCTTACATTAATTTAAAATTAACCAAGATACAATAGCAAAAAATTATTTCTAGCACTTCCATGCACTCTTAATTTTTTTTTTGACTCCATTCTCAAGGAACTGGTCAACTGTTTATTTCTTTCAATCTATATGTGATTGGGTGTCATTTTCGTGCTTACTTGTGATTATCTCATCATGTTATTTGTTGTTTACAATTGTTAAATAAAAACTCCTAAAAAAATTACTCTTTAATACCATCATCATACAAAAAAAAATTTCCTTAGTAACTTAATAGGGTCTACCCCCTTGGCTTCGTTAGGAGTTGAGCCTAAACGGAGGAGTCAAGAACAAGGTGACATCCCTGACTCGAGACTTGCACCCAAGGATGCACTGAGTGGCTTGAATATTTATGCCACGTAACCCAGGTGTGTGAAAGGCAGAAACACTTTTTGGCGCTGTTGTCGGGGATAAATATTTTTATTCCCAAGTACGACTTTTGTTTTCTTCCTTTTTGTTTTTGCGTTGTTTTATGAATGCTTGGAGTAGATCTTTAATTTTCATCTAGCGACTCCACTGACCTTTTTTAGTTTTTTATGAAGAAAATCCAAAAAAAAAATTGTGAGAGTTCTTAAATGTATATTTGTGTTCTCACATGGTGATTCCATTGAAGGGATAAAACCCTTGTTTCTCACAAAACTTTTTGAGATTGATTGTGTGTAGGTGATCCCACATAACAGTGAAATTTAAGGCTCAACTCCATTTTTCAGTTCTAGACATTCTCCATGATCACTTATTCTTGATATGGATATTAAAAGAATAGAAGTTGTTGCTTGAGCTTCCTATGATTGTCCTCCCATTGATTTCTTTAGGATCCCTGGATTTCCTAATCGTCTCATTAGTGAAATGACATCTACTTCCCTTCAATGCTTTCGGGGGGATGATAATGATCACTCAGCCATAGTCCATGTTATGATTTTTCTGTCACATATGAGTCAAAACAACATTCAACATGAGGATCATATTGTAGTGAGAATTTCTCCTCACTACAGGGGCTAGAATGGCTCCCTTGTGCCTATAGGGCACAAGGGTAGGTTCCAACTCTTAGAAAATAGTAAAAAACGGAATGAAATATGGCATAAATAGAAATGCGAATTGAAACTAAGCTAATTTGAGCTAGAACATAAGCAAATGGATCTAAGAGCTAATGACAGAAAATAAAGAAGAGGAGATGAAGCACTGTTGAACCCCTCTGCACATAGTAGGTTAGGGTTCCGCCTCCAAAACCTGCAAAATAAACCTAAGCTACGATGGAGAAAACCTGCAAACCATGTTAATGGAAAACTTGCAAGTGAAAATATCAGTTAGAAAACAAAACAAGCAAGTAAACATGCATGAAAAGAAATTATACCTTACTTAGGTGGAAATGGGTCACCATGCCCTAGCTCATGGGAGCACCTCTCTCTTGGTTGGGAAGCAATGGCTTGATTAGATGGAGATGGAGGAGAGGGAGAGTGGGTGGTTTGAGAGCAAGAGGTCTCAAAGCATCCACGGGCAGCATAACAATAGGCAAGTGATGAGTGTTTTAAGCCTCCTTTTATAGTTTTTCCAATGGATATTAGGGTTTTAAGCCGTTGGTCAGGGCTTTAGCCCCTTTTTTATGCCTTTATCCCCTTTCACCCTAACTTTAGCCCCTTTTAGGGTTTTAGCCCCTTTTTTAGGGATTTAGCTCCTAGGGGGTTATTTTGGGCTCTTTTTTTGGGTTTTTAGCCCTTTTCTTCATCCTTGGGCTCTTTTGGAAATGTGGGGGTCAAATGGAAGGTCTTATGGAGTGAAATGAGTGTTGTGAGATGGTGTCCTTGGGTGGTGTAGGCCATTGAAAGCTGTGTGGGGGATATTTGGGTTAACAGATTGCCCCCTGATGTGTGAGGGCAGGAGCTCAACGTATGGCCAATGGACATCATAGGATTTGCTGTCGAGAGGTGGTGCTTCCGGGGCTGGGGCATGGTGGATTTTGGTTTTGTATTAATTTGGTTCCCATCAATGGGTGAGATACAATAATTTTGTGACATGTATATGGATGAGGCGGGCATTCCCATGCTTGTGACAATGTCAAAATAATCATTTGATCTATCCTCTACAATACAAGAGTCGATCATATACAACTGATGTTACAATGATGGTTGCCTCTATGTGAGACTGAATACAATACTGATATGGTTCATTGGACCCATGGCATTCTCATGGAATGTTATATATTCATGACTAACGGTCTGTTGGATATGGTACATAGCTGTGTGGACTTGCTGATTGAGAGTCAGAGTCTTTGCGGTGCAAGTATGTTGTATCAATCATAACGGTATATCAAAGCACTGCTAGGGCTTCTGAACACTATTTCCAACGCAACCCAAAAATCACAAGGGACATAACCTGTTTATGTCCCTCGAGTGGACTCACCAATGTGCTAGAGTCGGGTGACATCTGGGGTCTTCGACCAAGTACTATGTGGAAAAAACCCTGTACAAATCTCAACGGTGCGATGATGGAGTTGAAGTCGAGAACATGAGAAACAACCATCCCAAGAGGCACTAAGGACTCCTGTCAAGTGGTCCAAGGAACTCATCAATGATGTAAATGAAACCAAGGTATAGGGACCTTTGGGTCTATCCTCTGGAATATGTGTTTTGGCATCGACCGAGGGAGACCTGCCCCTAGTCAAGGAAATGATGTTTCCTTGTCTAGGAGCACGAGGGATAACCGAAAGGTGTGAAGCAATATATGGACTGACTCACTGAATTGGGGGGGAGGGGAGGGAAGGGAAAACTAAAAAGGGGCAAGGGGGGAGTGGGATACTCAAACTTCCATTGTTCAGAGTATGACGGCAGGGCGAACCAGGTAGCAAATGAATCTGACTCAAGGGAGCGGGATCATAGCTATAATACTGGGAATGTCGCCACATATGGGAAATAATTGGAGGAGGTGGGAACTTTTGATACTGATGGGATCCAAGGAAGACACATTGTAGAGTAATATGAACAAACATTACCCAATGTGGGGATGCTTCCAAACTATTTTTTGTGGGGTGGTATCTAGGGACACCATTGTGGTACGATCTCATGGATTTTTGGTGAGCCAAAGAAGGTAAGTGCTCGATGGTGCTTTCAATTTTAGAGAGTTTGAAAGCACGAAGAAGACTCCAGTGGGGGCTCTTTTTCGTTGGTAGTCTCCTGTGCCTGAAAAAGGATAAAAGTGTACATAGGAGAGCTCACCCATCTAGAGGGGATGAGAGACTTCTTTACCGTTGGTAGTAGAATCAGGCCGAAAAAGGTTAAACCTATACTGACTGGATGGTCATTCAAATACTTTTATGAGAATGAATGAAACCAAGTTTGCTCGGTGATTTTTTCTTGTTGAGACGGCTAGAAAAGAGCTTAACGACAACCGATGGTGAGATTTTTCGTAAAGTGCGGTCCCTCTGCACGAGAAAGTGTAAAAGTATGCAGAGGGGAATGGTCTTAGATTGAGTGTGCCAAGGAGGTCCTTTTCATGAAATGGTCTACAAGGTCCGCAAAAGGAGGTAAATGAGACAATGTAGATGCCCTTTCCTATACTTTAGCAAGTGAGAAAGGAAGCAGTTGCACTCGCTGATATTTTCATTGTTTTAAGGAGTCAGAAAAGAGCTTAAACAAAACTCCAATGTGGTCAATCGACTGCGATGGCACGAGTGATGCCCCATGTCGGGATGGTGGACAGAGTTCCAAAGGTCATCCATGTAGTATGGACAGAGTAGAAGGCTCTCAAACATACCAATACATGCATGGGATAGATCGCAGCAGAGGCCTAGGAGACGGTGCAAAAGAGGCACGCAAACCGAGGTGGCTCTTGGACAGAGGTCAGGAGAGTGTGTGTGTGTGTTGCAATGGATGAACTTGACTACATGCGATGTAAGTACAAGACCAAAGGCATTTATATGACAAATACGTGCAAGAAAATAAATCATTTTGTGGACAGTGGTCCAGTGGTCTGCATAAGGTGCGCTAAAAAGAAAAGACAATAAAATAAAATAAAAGCTTAAATTACAGTCCTTAACGGGCAGCGACCCGAGGATGCTTCTATGCCAAATACATGGAAGAAAAATAAAGGGTTTTGTGGATGATGGTCCAAGGGTCCATGTAAGGTGCAGTAAAAAAGACAATTATAAATACAAAAATAAAGGTATAGTACAATCCTTAATGAGCGGCGGCCCGATCACTCGCATGAGTTGTGATTGGGTAGTGTGATATGAGTATCGGTCCATAGACACTCGCATCATTATGTCATGGCTTGTGAATCCGGGTGACTTGTGAGAAATGGTCCCGAAATTGACTTATTAAACATGAAATTATGGTCTCATAAAGAGATAGAGGGTGGAAATCTGAAACCAGTGGCGTGAATGACATCTCAAACGGAGTCCGTATGGTCCTGTTATGTCGATCGAAAGAAATTAGATCAAATGGGGCCTATAAAAGTGGAGGGTCCACATAATGAAGTGTCATTGTCACTGTTCATTGTGGAGTTGGAGAGGTGGGCCCTACTTCTTCATTTGCTGATTTTTATTGATCTGATCGACAGTTTCGCGAGCCGCGACTTGCAGGTAAAATCTCTCACTGAACCTCTTCATTTTGATGGATTTTTTGCTAAATTTGACCACCTGGAGGCCCCCCATGAGCTATTTGGGGTTTCTTGTGTGCCAGGTCACTCATTTTGAAGGGAAAGGTGCACCCTGGGTGCTCTTTTTGCTCAAATAAGTATGCCCTGGCCTCCTGTGGGTGGTTTTTTGATCATTAGGATGTCTGACATCAGTGTTTTTGCCTTGTGTAGGATGGTGGAGATCAAATGGAGGGAGAGAGACTGCAAACCAATCAAACATGTATCATTGCATGACGGGGGTGTTATAGATACACTAGCCCGCTGTGGGTTGCTGAAGTTTATGAGTATTCTACTTATGTAGAGCTTGGGTTTGCTGATGCAAACTCTGATCGGTTTCTGGGATGTTACTAAGGAGGTGTTTCTCTTCCAGGGAAATCGTATTGAGATTACATTGGAAGATGTGTACTTCATTACTGGGCTCCCAATATTGGGAGTAGTTAGTGACTTGGCACCTATACTGTCTCGAGGGGAGACATTAGAGGATCTATGTGATCGGCACTGTTATGCTACGGTGTATGTGTGTGGTTCTTACATTCTGATGTGTGACATTGAGGAGTTGTCCACATGGGCAGTGGGGACTTTACTGCAGTGCATCTTGGGTTCCATGGGGAGCCACAAGATTTCTCATGGTTAGTTGCAGTTAGTATAGCATGCCATTGGTGGCATATATTATGCATGGGGCCAGATGTACTTGCAGGCTGTTCAGCGTCAGCTGAACAAGTCAAAGACTAGTGGTGCTGATTTTTGCTTTGGCTCCTTTCTATGTGCTTTGTTCTTTGAGAAAGTACCTACACTTCGTCCTCATCGGGCTGTGGAGGACAATGGTCCACAGGAGCCGAGGATGTATAGGTGGTTCCAAATGATGATTCGCGAGGGTGGCGGTAGAGTGGGTCACTTCTTCACAGGGGAGTTGTTGGAGCAGTTGCTCCAGCTGCCTATGGTGATCGAGGAGTACCCATATACGGGTATGGATTTCCAGGGAGATCCTGAGATGCCCCGACCTCCTGGTCAGGCTTGGGGACCAGCTAGTATGTATGTTTGATATTTTTATGTTTATCTTTGTACATAGTATAGTTGATCTAGTTAGTGATTTTTATATGGATGGATGTGGACTGATGGTGTCCTTGTTTGTGTGTGCAGATATTGGTCCTCATCCACCACCTGGGCATCAGAGGTGGGTTGTTACTGTACCTCCTGCGGCAGCTTCTGCGGCGACCCCTTTGGGGAGCTCCCACAAGAGGCAGCAGGATATGGATGAACTGGTACCATACATGGAGGAGATAGCTACTGGAGTATCATATGTTGGCTGGCAGCAATTGAGTACTAAATTTATTGCTTCTATTCACAATCTTCCTCCCGAGCTGATGGGTGTGATGAGGAAGATGGCAGTGGCTTGCGAGCACTTTCGTCGGACGGCGAGAGGTGGTATTCTTGCAGAGGATGTGTCCTCTTCGGAAGATGATGAGTCCAAGTTAGATGACGGGTCTAAATTATATTAGTATCCTTGTGGGGCTATTCCTAGTGCATTGGTGCACTTAGGGGTTTTTGTGTCACTTATGTATATCCTATTGAGAAAGCACATGTGGCTTCTCATTTTGTATTGGACATGTTGTGGACATGCGACTTATGGATTTATATCTATACATATTTTTGACACATGTGGATGCACTTTTATGGTTTTATTATGTGATTTGTTTTATTATGTTGTGGAATGCAAATGCCTATGTGATGTATTATTACACTGTGTGTATTTTTAGACATGATTATGCATTATGTTATGATTGTATGTTTCCTATATGTTGTTATGGATGTGCCAATTTAGAACATCGTTAGCCATTTGATCTGCAACACTATTGAGGTTCCTAGGAACATGTGTGAATGTGATGGATTCAAATGTTTTGACCATGTGTTTAGTGCACAGGTACTTTCTAAAGAGGAAGGGATCGCGAACTCGGTAGTGGTTGTTCAGTTGAGAAACAAGCAGCTGGGAGTCTAAGAAGACATTGAGATGATGAATTCCTAATTGTAGAGTGGCATCCAAGAGGCCATTGACACCATCATACTCTTCCTGGTTGTTGGTCGTGGTGCCCACACATATTCCGTCAATGTGGATCAACTCGTGCAATGGGGAGTATATTACCCATGCAGACGAGGTGAGGTTCGGGTACCATATTCTTGCTCCATCTATGAATCCCATATACCGATCTAAGGTGTGCTCCATCTGAAGCAATGAGAGGAAACAATACATAAGACTCAATTGAGAAAAATGTGTAAAACAAAAAATGGAAAGACTATAATACAATTTAGAACGTTGTCACTCAAAGGGGTGACGTTAGGAGGAAAGTCATTTGGACTTTCCCAGGATCAATGCTCATTCCTTTGTGTGACACGATGAATCCTTGGAGATGGCCCCTGGGGACAAAGAAAACACACTTGGATGGGTTCAAGCGGATTCTGCACTTGCGACATCGCATGAGGACTTGTCACAAGTCGTCTATGTGTTGTGTGTGGTTTCGCGACCGGGTGATGAGGTTGTCGAAACAAACCAACATGATATGAACGAGATCGTGGAAGAAGTGCATCATGGCAGGCTGGAAGGTGGCTCCATCATTTTTGAGGCCAAAGGCCATGACTGTTGGAGCAGGGTCTCGCAGCTACAGAAGAAGTTACCAATTTAGTGGACAGACAGTTTTGGCGGAGAGGAGATAAGATGGAGCTACGACGCCGTATCATGTTTCTAGCTACAGAGTAGAGCTGGAAACCGTGACTTTTAGGGTAGAGAAGTCAAGGGAGACAACGGTACCTGGGCGGCCGAGAAGAGAAAGCTCACCCACTGCATTGAAGGTAGCGGTGAAGATAGGAGGGCTCAACTACCCTCATAAAGGAAAAGGAGCAATGAGGACGAGGTATTGAAGACGAAGGACAGAAATAGGGAAGCGGTGCACAGTACCCATGGTCAGCACTGGGAAGCATGGAAGACTGCAAAGAGCTGTGGTGTGACGGAAAGCGGCTACCTCAAGTACAGATATGCCGACTGTCACTAGTTAGGGTTTTGGGTTACTGTTGGGATAGGCCCACAGTGTTGTAATGGCGAGACCTTCGGGCCGCCTATAAAGGGATATATTTTGTATTGTAAAAGGGTTGGTCATTTTGTGGGCTAGACAGTTAGACAATAGTTGGACAATTGTATAGAAGCCAAGATCGGGTTCTGTTATTAGCTGTAGTTATCTTACTGTAACCAGTAGCTAGCTCATAGAGCATGCATGTAACGATCCACAGGGATCGACGTAGAGGGAAGAGTATATTGTAAGAGGTGCAATATAGAGTAGAGAAGAGATCTAAGAGAGAAGGGCTCCAGGTTGTGTGCAGAGTTACCCAGAAGATCTCGAGTTGCATATGCGGTGCAACAGAACTGTGTTTACCTTCCCCCGAGCTATAATAGAAACACAGTTCTGTGGATGTAACGTCCATCCTAGAGGTGAACCACGTTAAAATTGTGTGTTATGTGATTGATTTATGTGTTGTGTTTATTTGTTGCATCTATCAGTTATCACATGGGCCTTGTTTACAGTTTAATGTATGTATGCGTTATTCAGTTTACAGCACTATAGAAGATGAATGCATGTTGAAACCCTTAAGTATTTTGTATAAGAGTTTATCTAGATTTCAGCTCTTAGAGTTAAGAGTCGCAAAGTTAAGCAACCTTGTATATTGAGTCCCGTAAGTCGGAATGAGTAGCACTGAGTACGCTGAGCCGCAGTGGTAGGATATCGCAAGGAAGTGGTATCGCACTAGCAAAGGAGCTGTGGTGCGCTGTGGTTGAGAATCAGTGTAGGAAGGATTTACGCGTTACCTGAGGTGCGGCGATGCGATAAGGACTAGATTTGTCGCAAGTAAGAGGAGGTTGTGCATCACAGAGAGAGAGAGATCTCGGAGGCTAGAAGAGCTGCGAGACACCCAGGCTGCCTCAGAACCTGGTCAAAGACACTTGAGTCTCTTGGCCAACCCATTAGAATCACTTTGGGTGAGACTTCAGGCCGCTCTGCGGTCTGTCACTGAAAGGGCCAGTGAGCTAGGGGTGTTGTTGGTTAACTACAGTAAACCCGGGTCTGCCCAAGCAAGCCAACAAATGGTTCTGTTGCCAGTTTTGAACAAACTGAGCATTGATGTTCTGGTGGTGGCCTACTAGATATGAACTTAATGAGTGGGTTTGGTCTAACCAGAAAGAGTTTGCCGAACAAGAGAACAGGAATCCAAACTAAGTACAGAGGCCTGGTTACAAAAACATATCATTACAGACCTGCATGCGATATTTTTTGCGACCTTTGGGAATGAGCTTTACGACTGGTTATCAAAGTTGACTGATACAAGCATATTCAAGAAGAAAAGAGACATTATCTGGACACCAAAGCTGATTCAGACCATGAAGAACCTTGATAATCCCCTCACAAGGACAGTAGACTTATGGCTTGCGAGTGTGCTAGAAGGCTTCGTCACAGAGTTTGCAGTCGACCAGAGAAAAAGCTTCAGCGAGGCTGAGCACTACTTCTTCAAAGAATATCACGGTAAGTACCTAAAATCTTTAAACTTATCCATTAAGATGTTATTACATGAAAAAGGTACAATGGATCTAGTTTCAGATGAATAAGTAAAAATAGTAATGTCACAAGAGTTTGAAAGTGATTTTGATGACATTGGATGCACACATAGTGGAAAGAAGTATAAAGTAGATTTCAGATCTCCCATATTTGAAGATAGTCCAGATAATACTAGACAACAGACTCATAGTACTACAGAAGGAACATAAGGGGGTTATCCCTTACCACCCTTACACCCCACAGAAACAGACCGGGACTTAGAACAATCCCATAGGAACTCCATCCAGTAGCTCGCAGACGGTACCTATCACTGCTACATCACCTTCAACTACACCGCCGAGTGGTAGTAGCACAGCAAATCAACATCCACCACGTAGAAATAGAATGGGGGATGATATGAAGCTACCTATTTTTAAGGGCACAGGGGCAAAGGACCCAGAGCAGGATTGGTATCTATGTGAAGCCATGTGGACCATTAAAACCATCAATGACGATACCATTAAACTTGTATAGTTGGTCACCATGCTAAGAGATCGAGCCTTAACATGGTATATGAAGTATACCACAGTACCCAGAACACTTGTACAGATCAAGACAGCCATGATTAAAGAGTTTAAGAAACCTAAGTCTGAGTCACAGTGCATTACAGAGCTCAAAGATATCAAATAGCTACCTACAGAGTCAGTGTGGGACTTTGATCAGAAGTTCAAAGCCCTTATAGACCAAGTCAGCTTTGAGTTTGCGCTGGAGCAGCATAAAGAATGGTTTATTGCAGCGCTGCTCCCTCACATCAGACTTCCATTAATGCAGCAGAAACTCTAGACATAGGATGACGCGTTGGAGATGGAAATGAAACTAGAGGCTTCACCTCTAGGAGAAACCATCACAGGCATGACAAATCTACAAAACCAGTTGGCTAATCTCACATTACAGTTGCACGAGCTTAAGAAATGGAAAGAGGTTGCTCAAGACATATGGTGCGTAAGATGTAAAGCATAAGGCCATACTAAAGACAACTTTCCATTCTTTGTAGAATATATAGCGACAGGGGCTCCAAACCCCTTACCACAGACCCACGGGCCGTGGTGTGAAATATGCAAAACACGAGGACATCTACCTCAACAGTGCCCTCTACTTTAGAAGTACGTGCAGACACCTAAGAACTTATACTGCGTCTTCTGCAAGTATGTAGGCCATGATGAACATGATTTTTGAGCCTATGATCTCATGGTCGGAGCAAAGCAAGACATGTACAGAGTCCAATCAGAACTAGAGGGTCCAGCAGCAGGACCACAACATGATCTGGCTTATGGTGGCCATGGAGGAGGATTCAGAGGACGAGGATGTGGAGGAGGCTTTGGCCATGGAGAAGGCTTTGTCCATGGAGAAGGCTTTGGTCGTGTTCGCGGACCAGTTACTTGCTACAACTGTGGAGTTGTAGGACATTATACTAGAGACTGTTAGTGTCCCACCACCACTTGTAATTATTGTAAATCTTATGATCATACTATAGAGGAGTGTCCTACCTTGATAGCTAAGACCAGAGAGCCTAAGCCAGCAGCACACCAGAACATCCAGCTTATTGCTGCTGAGCAGGAAGAGCCAGAACCAAGATTCAACATTGTGACTCGCAGTGGTGTTTCCACCAGTGGGACATCGCCGGATAATGAAAATAACACAGGTCGGGAATGGGTGCGTAGAGCTCCTAACAAAGCAACACCACTTGACCTACAGAAGAATAAACAGACATTTCAGGAAGCTAAGAATTTATTTGATGACCCTATACAATCAGCATCGCCGGTACCACCATCTAGGGGCATACCGCAGCAAGCACCTTGTAGCGTTAGCCCTGTATAGATATCGCAAGCTACCACATCGGGTACATGTGATGAGGATGAGATGACAGGAAGTGTACAATCCTTCCTGCGGAGCTGTTTAAAACTCGTGAGAAATAAGCAAGCTATCAGAGAACTTCAGCGCATCATAGATCAGTGTCAGCCATCTTCTTCCATGAGCAGTACACAGCGTGCTGTTCATAATATTATAGGACATACAAGAACAAGAAGAGAGATGCGACTCACATCCCAGGTTGGAGAATTCGAAATGGATGAGGTGATCCTAGATCTAGGATCAGACGTAAATGTTCTCACTAAGTAGACATGGGAACAGATGGGTAGCCCTAAGTTATTCAGATCACCTATTCATCTGAGATTAGCTAATCAGTAGCGAGTATCACCCCTGGGTCGATTACCGCAAGTGCCAGTTGACATCAACGAAGTTCGCAGCTTCGCGGACTTTGAAGTTATATAAATAATTGGTGACAGTAGACCATATCCAGCACTACTAGGAATTGATTGGGAAATCGGTAACATGGCCGTTATCGACCTAAAGAGAAGACAAATGACCTTTGAGGACGCGCAGATCTGAGTCATTGCACCGTTGGATCCTTTTCAGGGTCCTAGATATATTGAACCTATCTGAGCAGAGGAAGAGGCGCATAACATGGATATCCTCTATCAAATGACTGCGAACCAGAGCGACTACATCAATCTGACCATAGAAGGGAACATTAGTTGGTGATGCGATAGCTCATGCGCATCAGATTCAGATGTTGGTCTAGAGAATTGGCAGAACAGACTTCACGAAGTCTCAGCGTGCAGATGTGCATACTTGACTAAGTCATTGCGATGGATTGGTGCATAGATCAATGAGATTCCATCGTTTCATGGTCTAACGGATATCCAATACTTTCTCAAGCAGTTTGAACAACAAATTCCTCACGAGCAGAGGATCGCAGCTATAGACCTTGCAGTACGAGCCACACCTGCAAGATGGTGGTGTGGACATAAAGAGAATATCTCATCATGGGATGATATTAAGAGATTGATGGCGATCATATTTTCTATCGACAGAGAGTATGTCCAGCAGAAGTACACAGGAGAAAGTGACCCCAGATCACATATTCAGGCATGCGAACGAAATTGGTGGGACATTCCAGAGGATGAATGGGTTAATCGATTCATTCACACTTTGGACACAGTTCCAAGGAACTGGTACACAGAGACTGAAATGCGCAAGGGAACAACTACATGGCCACTTATGATAGATAGCTTTCTACTCACCTTCACTTTTGAATTTGAATATCCAAGTGTTGACCAGGCCCTAGATATAATAAAGAGTAAGATATTTGAGGATTGTATCCTACTAGTATAGACTCAGCCTAAGTGGGCCATCCAGTTAAAATATGCGCTTGAGTGCTATAACTTTGGAGCAGAACCAGAGGATGAGGATGAGGATCCTCGCAACACCAACATTCCAGAATCAGAAGGGACTTGCGATGTTGAAGGACCACAGTTAGAAATTCCAACAATCACAGAGCCCATCAAGATTAAAAAGATCAATATTGGCACAGACACAGAACCAAAGTTTGCCTCTATTGGAGACTATTGGAACGATGAAATAGTCGGAAAGATTGCAGACTTGCTACATGACTATCAGGACCTATTTCCCACCAAGTTCACAGAGATGAAGGGAATAGTTGGAGACTTGGGAGTAATGAGGATACCATTGAAGGAGGATGCTCGACCAATCAAGCAGCGTCCATATAGATTAAATCGACGCTACAAAAAAAAAATTTAAGGATGAGATCGATAAGATGATAGCAGCAGGCATCATTGAGCCCGTAGAAGAGAGCGAATGGGTTAGTCCCATGGTTGTACAAGAAAAAAAAACTAAGGGAGACATCAGGATCTATTTCGATCTACGTAAACTCAATGATGCATCACTTCATGATCCATTTCTGACACCGTTCACTGACGAGGTGCTAGACAATGTGGGAGGACAGGAGGTCTACTCCTTCACTGATGGATTTTCAGGCTATCACCAGATCAGAATCCATCCAGAAGATCGATCGAAGACCACTTTTGCAACAAAATGGGGCTCATTCCAGTATACGGTAATGCCCTTTGGTCTTAAGAATTCACCAGCTATCTTTTATAGAGTAGTAGTTGATGTATTTAAAGAATACATCCATAAATTCCTAGAAGTTTATTTTGATGATTGGACTATATTTGGACTAATTGATAAGCACATAGGAGATTTAAGACTGATGTTAGAGAAATGTAGGCAGTACCAGATTTCTCTGAACTTGAAGAAATGTATATTTTGTGCACCATTTGGTATTCTGTTGGGTCACATTGTTTGTAGACAAGGCTTTATGGTATATCCCGCAAAGATCGCCATCATTGTAAATCTTCTAGCACCCAACTTAGTCAAACAATTGAGAACAATACTTGGTCATACCGGGTACTACAGAAAATTCATCAAGGGCTACGAAAAGATTACAGCACCGATGGAGAAATTGTTAAAGTGTAGAAATAATAGATCAATGCTATGTGCAATGATGCTAAAAAGAAGCACAGGAAATAGATCTTGCTACTAAGAATTCTCACAAGCATACACAGGAAA
>LPNX010121492.1:151755-181910 GCA_001517045.1 Pseudotsuga menziesii
AAAGAAAGATGTAAAATTCCTATGGAATGAGGAATGCCAGTAGAGCCTAGACACCCTTAAAGAGAAGATGGTTACAGCACTCATCTTAGTATTTCCATACTGGACTAAGCCGTTCCATGTACATGTGGATGCATCTGGCATCGCACTAGGGGTTGTTTTAACGCAACCAGGAGAAGGGGATATTGATCATCCTATCGCATATTCCAGCAGGAAGCTATCGATAGCAGAAAAGAACTACACCACGACAGAAAGAGAAGGCTTAGCTATGGTGTACGTGCTCCAGAAGTTTAGGAACTACTTATTGGGTGCCTCATTCAAGACGTTTACTAACCATTCTGCATTAAAGTATCTGGTCAATAAGCCAGTGTTAGGGGGGAGAATCTACATATGGTTACTCCTCTTTTAGGAGTATGATTTTGAAATCATTGTGAAACTAGGAATATTGAACATTGGACCTGATCACCTATCGCGAATAGACTCAGGAGAAAAGCCGGGTAACCTAGAGGACAATTTTCCAGATGTGCAGTTGTTTTCTATCCAGATCACAGACGACTACTATGCTGATATCATTCACTTTCTCACTACAGGATTAGCACCTGACGAGTTTACTAAGCAACAAAAGAAGCAGTTGGCTGTTAAAGCAGCAGACTTCACCCTGCTCGCAGGACATTTATACAAGTTAGGTCCAGATGAAGTCCTGCGTAGATGTGTGATGCCACATGAAAAAGATGCTACCATCAGAGACCGCACAGACAGACCCATCAAACAAGGGAAAAGACAAAGTGGAGACCAAGACGCAAGGAACAATAGAAGTACCACCACCAGGACAGAAGAGGAAAGACCTACAGCAAGTGCCATCAGAGGCACAGACGACAAAGGATGGAGAAGAAGAGATACCAGAGGCACATAAGAAGAAAAAGCACAAAGTCACAAAACCACCTGTAAAAACCGCATTGACAGACGATGATTATGAACTCATTGCAACAAGAACGCATGACACGTTGAAGGACTCATTTGAGGCGATGCAGTCATCGCAAGCAAAGATACAGAGTGTGGTAGAAAAGCAGCTTATGGACTTAAAAACAATTACTTAGAAGGCTGCTCTGATACAGGTTCCACCGATAAAGGCGACCGCAGGAGAAAGTTCAACACAGTCGATTTCCCGCGAGGAAATCTTGGCAACGGATCGCATAAACACAGTTTTGATACCACCAGGGAGCATCCGATTCCCTGCGTTAGCGATGGATGCCCCAATATAGATCAGGAAACCTGTCGAGGTTAACCTCGCAGAGTTTCACATTGATCAATTGCAGATGATCCAACAACAGCTAAGTGCAGAGCTCAGGAGTAGAGAGCTCACGACTTATAAACAGAACACGCAGCTGAAGCAACAGAATGTGGCACTCGCCACCACCTATCAGAAAAAGGCAGATGAGTTGAAAACATATCAAGAAAGAGATCAGGAACAATCTCAAGTCTTACAGAGCATTGCATTGGAGTTTCCCCAATGTAATATTGAGTTCGCCTTGCCTATCCCGCAAAAGCTAAGAAGAGTTGCAGACAGAGCAAAAGCTCTGGAGGAAACAGTGGCCAAGATGGACGAAACAATGACCAAGATGGAGGAATACCATAAAGCATAGATCGCTAAGCTCGAGGCTAGACCACCAAGAACCCCCCAAGTAGACAAGGAAGCCAGAGTAGAGGCCTTCCGACTCACTTCCGCATAGATACAATATCGCATAGACGATGCACTGTTAGTGCTAGCCGATGCGACGAGCACATGGTCGGAGTTAGAAGAGCCTCCTGAGAAATTAGAAATACAACAAAGTATTCATTAGATAGAGAAGACCACAACAACTATGAAGGAATAAATAAAGAGCTTAGCAGCTCTTCAGAAGATGAGAAAGACGAAGGAGATGAACCGCTTGCAGCAGGAAGTGCAGCGGTTGAGAGCACATGAGATACACATCAATGACCTACTTCAACCATATCAAGAGCAAATCATAGAGATAGTCAATATGGTTGAGCAGAAATTTAGGGAGTTCACGGCCACCAGAAATGAGATTGATGTAATAGAATATTCTAGTATTAGTCAAGCTATGCTTGACTCAGCACAAGAGCGTGTCGAAGCTATGGAGAACGAAGTCGCAGGACTTCGGGATAAGTTTCAACAGATTTCACAGGAAGCCAAGGAGAAGCTATAGCAGGAGAAGCCCGCTGGTAGTGGCTCGAGGCTGAGCCACAAGTAAGTGTTAGGGGACTATTGGATCAGGGTCCCGCAACTATAGAAGAAGCTTCTAGTTTAGCGGACAGACAGTTTTGGTGGAGAGGAGATAAGATGGAGCTACGATGCCGTAGCATGTTTCTAGGTACAGAGCAAAGCTGGAAACCGTGACTTTTAGGGTAGAGAAGTCAAGGGAGATGATGGTACCTGGGCGGATGAGAAGAGAAAGCTCACCCACTGCATTGAAGGCAGTGGCAAATATAGGAGGGCTCAGATACCCTCATAAAGGAAAAGGAGCAACAAGGCCGAGGTATTCAAGACGAAGGACAGAAATAGGGAAGCGGTGCACAGTACCCATGGTCAGCACCAGGAAGCATGGAAGACTGCAGAGAGCTGTGGTGTGACGAAAAGCGGCTACGTCAAGTACAGATATGCCGACTATCACTAGTTAGGGTTTGGGGTTACTGTTGGGACAGGCCCACAGTGTTGTAATGGTGAGACCTTCGGGCCGCCTATAAAGGGATATATTTTGTATTGTAAAAGGGTTGGTCATTTTGTGGGCTAGACAGTTAGACAATAGTTGGACAATTGTATAGAAGCCAAGCTCTGGTTCTATTATTAGCTGTAGAGTTATATTACTGTAACCAGTAGCTGGCTCATAGAGCATGCATGTAACGATCCGTAGGGATCGACAGAGAGGGAAGAGTATATTGTAAGAGGTGCAATATAGAGTAGAGAAGAGATCTAAGAGAGAAGCGCTCCAGGTTGTGTGTAGAGTTACCCAGAAGATCTCGAGCTGCATATACGGTGCAGCAGAACTGTGTTTACCTTCCCCTGAGCTATAATAGAAACACAGTTCTGTGGACGTAATTTCCATCCTGGAGGTGAACCACGTTAAAATTATGTGTTATGTGATTGATTTATGTGTTGTGTTTATTTGTTGCATCTATCAGTTATCACATGGGCCTTGTTTACAGTTTAATGTATGTATGAGTTATTCAGTTTACAACACTATAGAAGATGAATGCAAGTTGAAACCCTTAAGTATTTTGTATAATAATTTATCTAGGTTTCAGCTTTTAGAGTTAAGCAACCTTGTATATTGAGTCCCGTAAGTCGAAACGAGTAGCACTGAGTACATTGAGCCGTAGCGGTAGGATATCGCAAGGAGGCGGTATTGCACGAGCAGAGCAGCTGTGGTGCACTGCGGTTGAGAATCAGCATAGGAAGGAGTTACGCGTTGCTTGAGCTGCAGCGATGTGATAAGGACTAGAGTCGTCGCAAGTAAGAGGAGGTTGCACGTCACAGAGAGAGAGAGATCTCCCAGGCTAAAAGAGCTGCGAGACACCCAGGCTGCCTCAAAACCTGGTCAAAGACACTTGAGTCTCTTGGCCAATCATTAGAATCACTTCGGGTGAGACTTCAGGCCGCTCTGCAGTCTGTCGCCGAAAGGGCCAGTGAGCTAGGGGTGTTGTTGGTTAACTACAATAAACCCGGGTCTGCCCAAGCAAGCCAACAATGACTCGATAGGCAAATGTGCCCCATGGGGTTATGAATGTCATTTTGTAATGGTCTTCTTTTCTTATTTGGATTTGGTTGTAGCCAGAAAATACATCCATGAAGGAGAAGGCATCATGTCTAGCTTATGCATCGATGATTTGGTCAATGAACGGTGTGGGGAAGTTGTCTTTGGGACATGCCCCATTAAGATCATGGAAGTCTGTGAAAACGCAAATGGTACCCTATTTTTTGTTCATGGGAACATGATTAGAAACCCAAGTGTTGTATGCAATGGGATAAATGAAGCCGGCTATGCACAGCTTCTCTATCTCGGCTTTCACCATAGCCACTTTGGATGGATGGATGGGCCATTGCTTTTGGTGGACGGGTTCCACATCAGGCCATGTGTCGATGTGGTGTTCCACGATGGATGGATCTAAGCCAGGAATTTCAGTGTATGACCAGGTGAAGATGTCGTGGAATTGTTGGAAGAGAGCAGTGTAGGCATCGACCTCTTCCTGGGAGCAAGATGCCCCTAGTATGATTTCTTCAACGATCTTAGAGTTGGTTGAGATGTCGATTTTAATTATTGGTGAAATGTTCACCATGTTCCCTCTTCGAAGGCATCAGGTGCTGGGATTGGGTTCTTGAACCAGTCAACCTTCCCATGGATGAAATATTTTGTCTCCATTGAAAACTGGTCGGACTACGACACAAGCTCTTCCAGGAGGAAGAACGAGCGATGGTGCATGTCGTCCCATGGGTATTCTGGGGTGGTCAGAGCTTCAAGTATCTCCTTGTCGTTGTTGAAGCAACGAAGTGACAGGTCTGATGGACCATCGTTGGATATGGGGATGGGATGGTTGGGGGAACTGGACATCATGTAAATGGACATGGTGTCTGACGAAGGAGGTGGTGGGTGAACTCCTTCGATCAAGGTGATCTCAGAATCAAGGGAATGGTGACGGAGGTCAGCGAGAGCCATTCAAAATTTGGGTAGGTCTTGGCAATGGTGGGAGTAATGCCCATACAAGCCACAAAGGGCACAAGCATGGTTTGTCCTTAATGCCTTGTTATTTACTACTGGCGTGGTTGGGAGTTCAACCACAGGGATGTTTTCGTTCATATCCATGGCATCCAGATGCACACGGATCACTAGGATTTCAAGGAAATCCTGATTTGGATGGCCCTGTTGTTTGCAGATGGCACAAGGTGGAACTTGTCATGGTTCTGCGGTGGCTTTGGTGTTCTTTCCCCTAGCCCTTTTGGGTTGGGGCGGTGCAAGTGCAGGTGTAACGGTTGGCCTATGCGGACTAGGTGGCAGGTGGGACTCAACCAGAATAGGTTGCACCAGAGTTAACACCACTTGGGGCATTGTTGGTTGAGCTGGTGGATCTAGATACCACACCGGGATTTCCAACGTAAAATTGGGTAGGCTTAAGGTGGCCATGACCGGCTTGCTCATGACACCAGGTGGGGGAAAGAGGAAGGGAATTGTATGGATTGGAGATGAGCCCATATAACTCTCAGCTGGTTTTATGTGGGGGTGAGGTTGTGGTTGCGGCTGCGCGTAATGCTGCTGCTGTAGGTGATGTTATGGCTGCTGTTGGCATTGAGGCTGGGGACGATGTTGTGGTTGTGGTTGGGGCTACGACTGTGGTTGCTGTTTAGGTGTAGTGGTGCTTGATGAGACCATGCACAAGTCCACAGTTTAATTTTGTGTCGATGGTGGTGACACCAATGGGAAAGGAGCAGTCATGGTGGGATTGATAAACAACCTAGGGCCCACATTCAATGATGGGGAGGCTGGTGTGTTTTCAACCACAGTGTTGGTTATAGGGATGACGTTAGCATGTGCAGTCACCCCTTATGGCTCAATGGTGGTGATGTTAGGGATAACGTTGGCAGCCACTGTTAACCCTTGCGGATCATGGTAGGTGAGTTGGTCAACCATCACAATATTCCCTTTGTGGGGGAACATCATGAGGTAGAAGACAGTTGACACGACGGGTCACATGGCATACATGTAACTCCTCCCAAGGAGGAGGTTGTAGTCTAGTTGAGCATTGACGACCTCGATGTCAATCAGGACAATCTTCCCAGGTAACGTGATGGGGACATGGAGGAGGATTCCTTGGGATTTAGTGGGATGTCCATCATAAGCTCGCAGAGTCATGGAGGACGGTTGCAGAATTGGTGATCCAAGCTTCTACCAAACCAAGGTAGACATGACACACGTGGATGCCCCCTCATCCACTATGCATCGGTGCACAACCAAGTTTCGGATGGATACCAATATTTGGAAGGAGATAGTGGAGGGCATGTGTGGCTCTTTGTTCTCTGTGTCAAATGTGATTAGCTTAGAATCGGAGGGGTCTACTACCCCTAGAGTGGCTAGTAAGGATTTCTATTGCATTGGGCATGTTTTAAGTACCTCAAGAGCAGACATGGCGATTGGCGTTTGGGCCAAATCATCCACAATGATGTAGCTGACTGTATCTCTAGTTGTGGTGTTATTGGCAATTCTACGTATGGGGGGATGCGAGAACGAGGGTAACTGGAGAGGTAAGTTGGTTGTCTTAGACGTGGATGCTATTGATGAGTCAGCAGGTTCGGTGGTGGTACTGTACTGATTTCATCTAGTCTGTAAGTTGACCTCTTTAGTGGTCATGGTCATCAGGTGGTGAACACCTGTTTCGGCCATGGGTGGTGCCCCCAGAGCATTGGGATTATCCTGGGGAGGGGGAGCAGTTGCCACCAATCCTTGGACTGGTAGTGGCTTTTGAAGCACCATGGGAGGAGGTCCTTGTGGTGCCTGGTTGGGTTGGGCTTGAGTGGGGGCATTGGTGGTGTGTTGGGCCTCATTTTGAATGGCCTGCTTAGTGTGAGCCATGAGGGGACACTCAAATGTGTAATGCCCATAAACATCAAAAAGTGTACAAGGTTGGTTTGTGCACAACGGAGTGTTGCGTCTTGGTGCATTCTGGCGTGGCGGATTTTGGGCTGGCCAGTTAGCCGTGGCATTACTGGGACAGTTCGGTTGCTGACCGCCTCCCTACGGTTGGTTATTGCCTTGGTTTTGGGGACAGTTGTTTCAAGCTTTCCCTTGTTGATTGTTGGGGGTAGGCTAGTTGGGATGGTTTTCTTGTGCAAACACTTGTCCCAACGGAGCAGGGGCAAGGGCTTGAACTTGTTCCACCGATGGTGCATAATATATTTGTGGGGGTGGTGGTGCCACAAATGTGGGAATTTTTCCCACATACTATTGTGTTTTCCAAGCCATGGCCTGATCCTACTGCGATGGTGCAGGTTGTGCATAAGAGGTTGTTGTTCTGGACTGGGACATAATTCTAGCATAGTCTGAAGCTTGTTTTGATAAGCAACATTAGAAGTGTTGCTTGGTTGGGGTGTAACGATGGGTGGTGTTGATCAAGGCTGTGGTTGTTGGGAGACTGACCCTATGATGTCGTCCACTGCATGGGATGGCCCCAGTGCATCACGGTAGGAGGTACTCAAATGGGGAGCATCTGGAATGATAGTATACAAGTATCCTGACTAAGCATAGATGAGGTCAAATTGTTGGGCCTTCAGTATGGCCTCTTCTTCAGATTGGGGATGTTCAGATGCGACGTCCTTTGCGATGGGCGGGAGAAAAGTCTTGAGGAACCAATCCAAGAATATACTATCATCAAGTTGGATCTTACACAAGCTACAGTGCCATCGCCACCCATGGATATGATCAGTGATGTGAGTGGCGATGTTTTGACGACAGGATAATAGGATCTCCAGCCCCTCATCATATCTGACGGGGAGTTGGAAATACTGTAGGAACATGAAGGCTAGGGAGTTGAAGTAGAGGTACTTGGCTTGTTGCATATCAATGTACCATTTGGTCACGGCACCTGTAAGGGTGTGTTGGAACAAACTCAACCTAATGGAGTCGTCTACGATGCTGTTGGATGAGCACCATAGATGGAATGTCATTATATGATTTTAGGGACATTCCCTAGCTTTTCCTTCAAACTTTGGTATGTCTGATGGCAGCTTAGTTGGCATGGGTGGCCAAAAATCTTGGTGGCAAATGGGGTCATTTTTTAATCTATCCAAGTCAGGCAAGTTTAGACGAGCCATGAAGGGCAGATTTGACCTCAAATTGATGTGGGATGGGGCTGTAATGGGGGTGGGGTTTGCAGGTGCATAATGCACTTGCATGGCTAGGGGTGCTTGTGGTGGCACCATGGTGGATGGGCCAATGCGCCCAAGTGTTGTGGGTGGGATGGTATAGGTAGCGGGGGAATTGTCCCCATGTATGGCAGTCAGGGCAATGTGGGTGGTCGGTGCACTGCCCCCCTGTGTGGCAGGGGGGACAATGTGTGTGGAGGGGCCACTGCCCCCATGTGTGACCACTGGGCTAGCCTGGATGGTTACTATTGGTGGTGGAAATTGGCTAATGACAGTCTGCATGACTATGCTTGGACCGCTTTCCAAGTTATGGGTGACGGGTTGTGATGTGGACATGGGTCCACTTCCTAAGGTTGGGCCAGAAAATGGATCTAGGTTTGCACTAGCCACGGGGCTTGATGGTGTAGTGTGGAGGTCTGGTTCAGACTGATATGGGTCTGAATCATAATCAGAGGCTATGTGGCCCTCTGATGGTGTGGGAGATCACTGAGAATGGCTACGATGGTGCCGACCGAGTATTCCAAATGGTGGTGGTTTGCCTCTTAGGCGTGAGGAAGATCATGGAGGATCAATTGTGTTCACTTTTGTGTATGAAACTGGTGGGTATGAGATTTGGAACCCGGTTTCAATGGCTTCCTATTGGTTGAAGGTGGTCTCTCAGCCACCAAGACTACCAGAAGACAGTGCTTGGCTTGTTCCTCACAGGTGCTTCTACTCAATCGAAAGGGGTCGTTGCCCATTTCATCTCAACAGCCAGCTACTTTGGGGTTCCTGTGGTACTCCTCACAATGAGTTTCTAGGCAGATCCTAAGTGCTTCCCACAGTTGAAGCAGTTAGGGACTTATGTCCTCAAATACTACAGAATTGATTGAACTTAGTGTAAATTTGGTAAATTTTAAGGCTTACTTAGTGTCATGAACTGAGTCGGGTTAATTATTTGGTATGGTGTGTTGGTTTGCTTGTTTGTTCTGGTATTTGGTTTGCAATATGGTTTATGAATTCATGGTAGAGATCATATCATGGTTTTGTATGAAAACATAAACATAAATTTGTAAGCAAATATGGTGATTAACCCTGAATTGTTGGCCTAACTAAATGTCTACCTCTTAGTGATATTTTTCTTCAACCAAGAGAAGGTGCTGAGCTCTCAACACAACGGGACTAAGCCCATCCATAGATCCTCAGGTCACCTCCCAAGTGCTAGGTTGGTCAACAAGGAGGACACTTAATGTTGTGAGAATCCCTCCTTCTCTACCCCCTCTACCTTCCAGGTCACCTGGTTTTAGTGGTTTGGGAAAAATACCATGTAGTGCCTAGATCTATACGAGCTGTCCCTTCGTCGTATCCCAGAATACCCCGAAGGGTGATGACTGGGTAGAGGAGGAAGGGGGCAGCAAGATGGTTAATTTTAAGTTACTTTTAGTCAGGCTAGTTCATTTTATTAAACCTTAATGATTGAATTAGCATATACACATTGTTCATGGATTGATTTGCAAAAAGTAAAAACTGGAATTGAAGGAGACCTGCAATGGTGGACAGAGGCAGATGGGCCACACTAATAGTCCTCTAAAATGGAAAATTACTGTTAATTAAACTGAGATACAACTTCTGTGTGACAGGCCACACATTTCTGACCAAATCTCGCTAGGGGGCCGTGAGATTTTTCCAGAAATGAGCGAGGGGGTCGCACAAAATGCGAAAACAGCTAGAACTTGAGGTCCTGGGATGAAGTCACACCTGTCTGAGGATTAAGTGCACCCTGGGTGCACCTATATACCAATTAAGTGCGCCCTAGTCTCACCTTTTCCCCCGATAAGAGAGCCCTGCTTCGAAAAGGGGTTTTTTGGTGATGCAGGGTCAGATCTGGCTGACAGTAACTGGTACTGGCGTCAGTCTGACTCGGCTCGGCCTAGAAAAGGGATTTAAATAGATCTAACACAATTTTTTTGAAAACTTGGGTAAAACTGAAAAACTTTTAAAACTTGAAATGTTTTTCCCAGGGATCCTGTGGGATCGACCCAAGGGAGTCGCCAAAGCTTTAGTGAGAATTTCTCCTCACTAAAGGGGATGGAATGGATCCCTTGTGCCTATAAGGCACAAGGGTACGTTCCAACTCTTAGAAAACAGTAAAAAAATGGAATGAAATATGGCATAAATGGAACTAGGAATTGAAACTAAGCTAATCTAAGCTAGAACATAAGCAAATGGATCTAAGAGCTAAGGACAAAAAATAAAGAAGAGGAGATGAACCACTCTTGAACCCCTCTGCACACAGTAGGTTAGGGTTCTGCCTCCAAAACCTACAAAATAAACCTAAGCTACAATGGAGAAAACCTGCAAACCATGTTGATGGAAAACCTGCAAGTGAAAATATCAGTTAGAAAACAAAACAAGCAAATAAACATGCATGAAAATAAATTATACCTTACTTAGGTGGAAATGGGCCACCATGCCCTAGCTCATGGGAGAACCTCTCTCTTGGTTGGGAAGCAATGGCTTGATGAGATGGAGATGGAGGAGAGGGAGAGTGGGTGGTTTGAGAGCAAGAGGTCTCAAAGCATCCACAGGCAGCATAACAATAGGCAAGTGAGGAGTGTTTTGAGAGTGACCCCCCACCCTCCTTTTATAGTTTTTCCAAGGGATTTTAGGATTTTAAGCCCTTGGTCAGGGCTTTAGCCCCTTCCACCCGAAATTTAGCCCCTTTTAGGTTTTTAGCCCTTTTTTGAGGGCTTTAGCTCCTAGGGGGCTATTTTGGGCTCTTTTTTGGGGTTTTTAGCCCTTTTCTTCATCCTTGGGCTCTTTTGGAGGTGCGGGGGTCAAATGGAAGGTCTTATGGAGTGAAATGAGTGTTGTGAGATGGTGTCCTTGGGTGGTGTAGTCCATTGAGAGCTGTGTGGGGGATTTTTGGGTTAACATATATGATGCAATGTTTGCTCATTCTCTACAAGGGGATGCTTCATGTTGGTTTCATGAGTGTTTTCCTAAGAAATCTATTCCTTCCCTTGCAAAGTTCTTCGAAATATTTTTGAAGCAGTGGCATTATGATGGAAATGATATTGAATCATTCAATGCTAAATCATTCATTAATACCAATTTTAGGTACTTCTTTCCTTGGAAAGAGTTTCATATAGAGTATTCTAATATATCTAGTATCAACATGGTGTACAACAATCAACATTCAGAAATCCATTATGATCCCATCAAATCTATGCATGCAGAGCCATTTTTTGAAAAAATTGTTGAAGACCCTCCTCATGTAACATCAACAGAGAGTAGTGATGATTAGGAATGCTTTCATTTTTATTTTAGTGATGATGATCACATTTGTACTCCAGATATACCTAAGGATGAAGTCATTGCATAATATTATAGTGAAACTTATGATGAAAACCGTAATGTGCATGATGGGAATCCTACCTATTCTCCATATAATGATGATAGTCTGGAAGATTTACTACCTTGTTCCCATTTTTTTGAAGAAGATGAGTATGAAAATGAGGACAAGTATAACTTCGATCATGATACAAGTGATGAAGACTCCCATATGTCTGACAAAGATGTTGAAGAGGAGTCTTGGACATTCATGGAAAATCAAATCTATGAGGAAAATAATGAACCAGAAACTTTGGATGGTTTTGTTGATTCTCCTGTCTATGGCATATCTAAAGGAGAGAACATGGACATTGTGTCCTTGGCAAATTTTGATATGGAAAAGGAGCATGCAGTATATCAATATGATCAGTATGAGCCATATATCAGTATCAGTAATGAAGACAAAGAGAACTTGATATCAAAATGTAATATCAACAATGGAGAATCCATCACATTTGACATAGATGGCGGTGATGACTATTGAAATTTTTGTGAATATATTATTAAGAATCCCATCTATTGTATATCCAACAAGGGGAGTGTCTATTTAGAAATTTGTGGAAGTCCAATTTACTATACTTCCACAGAGGGAAGAATGGATCTGGAGACCTGGGAAAATCCTAGTATGGAAGAGGAGCATTCAAAACTCTTATATGATCATTCAGAGCTGTACAAAGGTATCAATAATGAAGACATTGAGAAGAACTATTGTGAAAAGATAGATGTGATGCAGTCAATGGAATATCGGTCTCAACTATCATCTTGACATATGGAGCTTCCTTATGATTTGGAGTGGCTTGGGGCTTATACAATGAGTTATCTTCTGATAAGCCTTGATGACCAGTATGATGGTGTAGTCAATCTGCTTCATCACTCTAATTTGTATATCAACCCTATCCAATCATGGATAGAAGCAGCTTGTGCAAGCACATACCAGTTTGGGAAGCAATTTGATGAATTATTATATTCTTATGATCTCCCATCCATCCCGCCCATTCTGGATCATCACGCAGCTTTGCATTTTCTGAATAAGCTATCCTTACTTTGGCTGGTAACCAAAGACAAGGAATTTTTTTTTTATGTAATAAAATACTTAGGTGGTTACATTGGATTTCTAATTACACTTAACCCTTTTTATATCATGCTAAGAGTAGGAAAATAAGCTCCTTGAAAGAGAAAAATTTACTTTCTGCATTTCTATTTTGTGCTTAGCCATAATAAAACTTTTTTTTTCATTAGTTAGTTACATTTATTTTAAATAAACCAACTTAATGGTTCATTTGGTTTTTTGTGCTATTGAGGTTTTCTTGTCAAGTTGAGATGTTTTTACAGGGTGTATAAACCAGAGATTCTGGTGTTCTTGTATCCTCTCCTTGTCTTATGACTAGATCAAGCACATGTCCCACAGTTGGAGCCAAATATTACCACATAAGTTGTACTTAGTGGTTTTTTATCAAGTGAGCCTGGTGAACCGGACAAAGATTCTTTGTTTAGACTTCAAAATACCTTCAGAAGTACTTCTGGGAAGTGCTTGTTGTACTATATCACATGTTCATACCTGCATGGGGGAATTGTAATAAATGTTCTAGCATGATAGTGTCTATAAAAGAATCAGTCTCTTAGACTTTATTTGTCAATCCGATCAGCCCAAGGTGTTTTTTCCCTTGGTTATTATTGGTTTTTGAATAAACGACTGATAATTTCTGAGTTTTTCACTCCATACCTCCAAAGTTGCGGTGGTCGGCTTGGCATTGAGGAATATTGAGGTTATTAGAGTCTATGTGTCAATGTTTAAACATGCTAGGCATCATGGTTGAGTCATATGAACATGTCTAAGTCCCCATAGGTTTTTTCAATTTTTCAATATTTTAATTTTTTCAGTGTTTTTTATTAAAATTTAATTTTTCCAAAACTTAGGCTATTTTTTAATAGTTTAATTGGGAAAATTAGTTTTGTAATAAAAGTGGGCCAAATAATCAGTTTCATTCATGTATGTGCTCATTTTCAAAGTAAGAGCACCATGTAAACCCATGGACCCACTTTTTTCATGTTTTGAGTGATTTTCCATCACTCAGGTCAGAAACCCCAAAAAATCAATTATTGATTATTTTAATTAATAAATTGATGAATAATGGAGAAAATCCAAAATCCTAGATTGGTGGATTCTCAGCCAATTTGATTGAAATTAGTCAGATTTGAACCAGATTGACTGGATCTGAAAAATCCTTGACTGAAGGAGGTGACTTGGATAGATCCAGAGTTGAACTTTAGCATCCTTTATGGGGAATTGTGACCTCTCTCTCTCCTCCACATATGTGGGCTCTCTTGGAAGCTATGTGGATTGATGTGTCAGTCTGTGGGTTGATGTGTCAGCTCAATCAGCCCCCCGATTGACAAGTAGGCTCAGTGGAAGCTCTGTTCAGCTTCAGATCAGCATCGATGGACTCTCCTTTAGCTGCAGTGGTGTGTTTCCTTGGGATTTGCACCCCCTGGGTTGGATCCCCCTTTTTTTTATAAATAAACCTCATATCACCTCTTCCAAGATAGTTAGAACTGGGACTAAGGTGCTGTTGCTCTTGTACTATGTTATTGTTTATTATTCTGGAATAAATAAGCTTTGGAGGCAAGATCTATGGTGTAATGCTCTTCATGTGTAGATGGTGATTATCAAATGCTTATGAGGTATAATCTATGTTATTTATCATTTCTTTTGCTGGTTAATTATTGGCCTTGAAGGAGATATCTCCCTCCTGTTAGGGTAATATTTTATTCTAGTTTGATTTATGCTCTTACTGTTTTCTTGTTTCAGATCTATTGGATTTGCATGTATTTTAAGTTTAATTGCATGCTTTCCAATTATCTTTTCCAGCAGCACCTATGTTTTAACCATCTTTTTGTTCAAGGATTTCTAAGTTGTAGGTGATCTCGCTTGTAGAAGAGGTTGAGCTAGTTTGCATCTTCCTAATCTTCAAGATATTCTGAATGACATAGTACCTTGGTGTTCCACCAAAGAAGACTCCAAAGCCCAACATTCCCAGGCTTCCAACACTCTTTCTCTCTCTCTTTCTCCTTCAAAAAATCAATTTTCTTACCTGGTTACTGAGTTCGAAAGCTTTGTTATCATTTGGATCTGTTATATCAAAGTAAAATTTACATATATCTTATATTTCAAAGCTCATAGTCTAGATCTCATTTCTGAAAAGTAACATTAAGCATTCTAGATCTAGCATAAGGAAATCGTCCATTTTGCATGGCAAGTTAAAGAAAATCAGTAGGTTGCATGCTATAGATTTCCTTTTATGTTTTAAAAAAAAGATTAAATCCAGAAATCAGTGCATATTTCATTGGCTGCACAAACAAAAAGCCAAGATCCCAAGGAAATCTTGCTTTCCTTGGTTCCTTTTTCACCCGTTTAGCTAATTTTAACTTAGTGTTTTTTGAGTTAAGTTAGGCTGACCCAAAGGTACTCTTAAAGTTCTTTTGGGAATATTTTATTCTAACATGATTGATGGTTTTTATTAGGTGTAACACAAAATAAAATAAGATTCTTTTCAAAAGTTGCCTCGGGAGCGTTAAAATCCCCGTAGGGGTCTCCCCTTTCACTAAAATTTAAAAATTTTGGAAAATTGTAAGATCTTGGTTTCATCCTGTAAAAGGACCAAGAGGTTTTTGATATTTGATTTTTCTGATATTGTAACCAATAATAATAAAAGAAAATCTTTTTTGAGTAGGCTCTTTCGAGCCTGCTCCCCAACCCCCTAGGGGGGGATCTGCGTCCGTTTCAGTTTTATTCATTCTTCCCTTTTTTCTGCTCTAGTTTAGTACTGACATGCAAGATTGTATAATTTGATATAATTTTTCATTATTCCATATTTTAATTTCAAAATTAATCATACTACTTACCCCATGACTTCCCCATTGACCCGCAAGGGGAAAGAGATGCGTGGTAGGACTAATTACAAAACCGGTGTTGTGTATCTTTGAATCCATTTTCATGAATTGTTTCATTAGTCATAATAAAATCAACCCATCCTTGATTCCCCAATTGAGGTCCACTTGGATCGAAAGAGGTTCCTAGAGGGTTTTCTTTTTTACAAGAACAGTTGTTTTAAAATTTACTAAAAATAGCAAAGACTCCAGTGTGTATTCTCTATACTTGGCTACGGTTTGTCTGATCATTCAAGATGCATCAAAAGCACTTGAGTGACTAGAATAATTAGGATTCACTCTCCCCAAATTGAAAAAGCATCAGGCAAAAATCCAATGCCTCGATCAAACCATTACGGTGGAAAAATATGCAAAGGAAGCAGGAACTTCTGAAAAGTGACCTTGGGGCACCGATCTCTATTACACCTTTAGGTGCATTATGAAAAATAGTCTCAGAGACTCCATTCAGCCCACATATTCCTTGCGGGTAGCCGTGAAGGTTTAGTTTTGGACATACTTCAAGTACCCCCTGGGTATATTTGGAGTCCCCTCACCTAAGTTAAATTACTCATCTTATTACATTAATTTAAAATTAACCAAGATACAATTGCACAACATTTATTCCAGCACTTGCAATCACTGTTAATTGTTTTTTGAGTCCATTTTCAAGGAAATGGTCAACTGTTTATTTCTTTCAATCTATATGTGATTAGGTGTCATTTTCGTGCTCACTTGTGTTTATCTCATCATGTTATTTGTTGTTTACAATTGTTCAATCGAAACTCCTAAAAAACTTACTCTTTAATACCATCATCATACTAAATAATTTTTCCTTAGTAACTTAATCGGCTCTACCCCCCTTGGCTTCGTGAGGAGTTGAGCCTAAATGGAGGAGTCAAGAAAAAGGTGATAGCCTTGACTTGAGACTTGCCCCCCAAGGACGCACTGAGTGGCTTGAATATTTCTGCCACGTAACCCAGGTGTGTGAAAGGTGGCAACAGGGTCCAAAGCATGAAAAAGAGAAAACTAAGCTCATACTGGGTGTTCGTTTTCTATAAGTTTAGTCCCTCAGGTCCAAAAAAGTGATAAACCTATGCCCTAGAGTACTCTTCTCAATTCTAAAGAAAAGAGAGTGCTCCTTTTTGTAACTATTCCACATGGTCCAAAAAAGCGATAAACTACCACTAATGTGGATGCCCTTTCATTTATTCTTAACAAGTCCGAACAAACAAGTTTATTTGGTAGTCAAGTCTTTTTGAGGAGTTAGACCTGAGCCTAAAGAAACTCCATAAGGGTTGGGAGATTTATAAATAGGGATAGATCACAAAAATATGCAAAATGAAGGTTCATTTTGTCATGAAAAATTACTAAGAAGGCTCCCAAAAACCTATCACAATTGTGACAGGGGTACAAAAAGACAATAAAGTGTTCTAAACTAGAGTCCCATGAAAAGGAGGACCTACTCACAAAACAACAATGATGTAGACAAGGTAAAAATGGTTAAACACCATAGTATGTGGTCAAAGAGGTAATCTTAGGGTTAAAAATGGATAAGGTATCAATGCATAAGTACATATGGAGTATCAAATCCTACCCTATAGGAGTGGAGAATGACATTTTTAAAGACTTCAAACCTATTGCATTGAGGAAAAAGAAATGTATTAGTTCATTTATAAAAATTAATTTTTAAACTATAGACTATAGGTTCAAAATTTTGAAATTTTTCTATATATAGTTCAAAAACCAAAATAAAACATAACATTTGATATTTTTACCCAATTTATCAAGTTTTCACCTCTGACTTAGATTTCTTGGCGTGGACAAACCAGTGGACCAATTCTAAATACGCAAGTGTCAGGTTGGTTGGCTCTTCCCTCTCTTTCATTCTATCCGCTTTAATTTTCATTTTTGTGCAAAATTTTAAGGTTTTGTGCTGACCCTAAGAAGTCTATGCAATACACGTGGGTATGTGACTAAGACACTCATGTACACGCATTTCACATATGACTTAATTAAGAGAAACCCTCTTGTGACACACAACATGTCTAAAGAACAATTACGTGTTTTGCGTGACATATTTAAATTTATAACATGGCCAAAATTGAGAGAATTTGATGGATTCTAATGATCAATAGTGATCAATTTGGGAATAAGAGCATGAAGAGATGGATTGAGATGCTCTATGAGATGCCCCAATTTTTCAAGCTTTACGAAAAAAGTGGTTTATTGAAGTTCTTCTATACTTCCAACATGCGGGCCAATGTCCATTTACTTGATCATTTGATTAGTTACTAGGATCATGAATTCAATGATTTTTATATTCAAGGGGAGATCATGGAGGTAATAGTAGAAGACATTTACTTCATCACAGTTTTGTCTCGTAGGGGTATGCCTGTGAACCTCAAGGGTACTGGTAGGAGTGGTGACCCTCTGAGTGTCCAAGACTACGTTGACACCTACTAAACACCAGGTACTCAGAAGAAGGGACCATGCATCCATATTGTTCACATAACCAGCTTCGCATTACAGGCAGTGTAAGCATAGTGGTGAGGGTTGTAGGATCATCTTCATTGCATATAGCTACTTGGACATAGATGAGAGTTGCAGTGGAGTGTGTGTAGGGTAATGTATTTGACTAGTGTTCGAGTATGATCCCGATCATGAGAAAGAAGCTCCCTAATTGCAAAAGAGGACACCAAAAAAATTTAGATGTTCTAGAATATTGGTAGGATTCTTGTTTGAGAGAGTGCCTGCCATTACTCCTGCGATAGCACTACCAGGATTTTCTCATCACTAGCCTAGACTGACTAGGTGGGGAGAGGTCTTCCTCTGTTAAGGTGGCAAAGGATTGTTTTAGAGTGTTTATGATGATGACTTTTATGTATAGTGGGAGCAGCAATTTCTATCTCTCAAGCAGTTTTCATACTCTAGATTGGATTTCTGAGGAGACAACAATCTCGCCCTTTCTCCAGAGGGAGCATGGGGAGAGCCAGGCATTTTTCTTTTTTTATGTTTTTTTATTTTTATGAATTTTAGTAATAAAAATATATACATATGTATAAGAGTATTAATCCATATTAAATGTTTTGGAAATGAATATATTTGACTTGTACGCCCGGATGGGCACCCTAGGATGTTTGTGCGGCCTGTACAGGGTGGGGACCAATGTATACTCAGAGTTCTTGAGGGAAATATGGCTAGGATGACCTAGGGAGTTCCCACCATACATATTGAATGGATTCCTCTTGTCATGCAGGAATTTGTAGTAGGGATTCTTCCCACCTGGGTATGCCTACCGAGGAGGGTATCCATGGCCATTCTTTCTTATATGGAGGTCGAAGAGGCTACTACAGTTGATGATGCTGAGGATCAGGCCTAGATATATAGGGATTTTTATTGATTTTTATCCTATGTTTTGTATATTTATACATTTTTGACTGGATCTTTGGATCAAAACTTGACCTATATATGGACACATTTCTACATATATATATCTTTTGCCTAGTTATTTACATGTATTCCAAATGTATCTGTTATGTAAATTTTACAAAATATGTGTTATGTGCCAATCTAGAATGTAGTTCGCATATGCATCAGTTATTGTATTTTCATTTCATGAAATGTGATTAAAGGAAATATAATTGAAATTTATTTCAAGTAATCTAACCTAAAAAAACTAACGTAACAAGGTAGGGTTTCACATTTGATAAGCTCCATTGAGTTGGGAAACCACGAGTTGAGAGTCAAGTCTGACCTCTAATCGGGTGATACCACATGGCAAGACATCTCATAACAACTCAATAACAGCCCTGTATTCCGCCACATTATTAGTAGCAGGACCTAAGCAAGCGCCTCCAAAGGAAACTAGCTATCCTAAGGGTGAATAGATGACCCACGTGGATGAAGCTAGGGTACAAGTATGAAGACTAGAGCCATCCGTAAAACCTACAAACCACTCAACTGACATCTGTAACAACCAATAGATGGTATAAGAAACACTAAACAACTAACTATTGTACATAAAAATACATACAATAAAAATACAAGAACAAGCACCTAGCCTAGGCATAGTACTTCTTCAGATAGATCCCATTTCTAGGCTTAGGTAGCTTATTTCCATCAAAATTAGTAAACTCATATGCCCCTTTTTTCAACACTTTTAACACAATGTAGGGACCTAACCACATGGTTTTGAATTTTACTGCCCCAAGTGGTTCTTTGTCTTGATCCTAGAGCAAGAAAAGCTCCCGTTCAGAGAAAATTCCAGGATTAACAAATTTATCATATTGGTTTTTAACCCTATTCTTATGAGATTTGTTTGTTGTTAACACATCTCTATGTCATTCATCTAGATTTTCCAAATGTAGAAAATGTTCTTCTAACTCAGTGATGTCAGGGAGTACATGAATGACTATTTTAAGTGATGGAATTTCACATTCAACCGGAGTGACTACTTCCACCCCGTGAATTAGTTAGAAAGGTAAAAAAACCGTGGCCATCTTGACATTATTCTGGTATGCCAAAAGTGTGGGATATAGCATAATGTGCCAATTTGACCGGCTTGCATTGATGGTACACTTGAGGATGGTCTTCAAGGTCTTATTGACTGCCTCTACTTGACCATTCAATTGCAGGTAGAATGAAGATGAGTGATATTGCTTGAACCCTAGAATAGTAGTCAATTATGTCATCATGCTATTTTGAAAGTGACTGCCATGGTGAGTGACAATCTCATTAGGAATACCAAAATGAGTAATGATCTGGTTAAACACAAAGAAAGCTATTGTTTCTCTATCATCTTTGAAAGTAGGAATTGCCTCTTCCCACTTAGTGAAGATATCGATCTCGACAATGATATATTTGTGCCCCCCAATAGAAACTGGGTTGCACATCATGTAATCCAACCCCAATTTAGTGAAGGGGCCCACTTTTATGATGGGAAACAACTGAGTAGGATGTGACCCCATTTTCCTGGTGTAGAGCCGACAAGGATGACAGCACTTCACAACCTCCACACAATCTCTAAAGTTCATGGGCCAGAAATAATTGGCACGTTAAATATGTTGGGCCGTTGCTAACCTAGATAAATGACCCCCACACTCTTCTCTATGGGAATAATTCAAAACATGCTCAACCTCCTCATGGGTGAGGCACCGACGCAAAACATAATCTACCTGTTGGGCTCCAAAATTGTCTTTTACAATGATGTTATTTACATTAACTTCACATCCTATCTACCATAATTTAATACATCTATGTTCAATAAGGTTATCTTTTACTTTGTTTAATTAATTAAATCTTGTAAATGTAAAGTGATCATAATATGTTATTTTTAATGTATTAAATGTAATAATTGTGTAAGCCATAAGAATTTTGGTACTCCGTCCAGCCTTTCTTCTGATCATGAGTTACGCATTGGGTTTGATTGCATTGGTTCACTAAGTTTTGATTTCCTTTGTCTTTTGGCTCTTGTTGATCCTGTAATATCTTCGCTTTCCACTTGTCATTAGTCTTGTCAAACCTACATGTGAAAATCAAAACCAGGAATTCATGATAAGTTTATAACAATATAAATAAAAATAGATGAAATATTAAAAAAAGGATTGTTATTAAGAGACTAATCTTTTTAAAAAATAATTTGTTTAAATCCAAAATAAAACAAATTAGTATAAAACAAAATTGAAAACATCCATAAAATAAAATATTTTAAATGTTTTAAGTGGAAATGTATTAAGCATGGAAATTACATAAATATTTAAAAACATTGGTTCCATTAGCCATAAAAGGGAGGTGCACATTTCATTGACTTTTCATAACCTACATTTGATTAAATAAACAAAATCATTAAACCAATATAATATGTATGGCACTTGCTTTCACTTTATCATATAAATAAAACTTTATTTCACTTTATAATATGAATGACACTTATAAATTATTTTGTTCAAATTTCACAAAACTTTGACTAATATATAATTTATTTATTTTTACGCAGGAGATCATGTGAAAAGGAAGGAGTGCACGTATCATGAGGATGGGAAGGAAAGAGATTGGAAAAATCCAACATAAAACCAATCAAACTCAGCCACAATGTGAAGCTAGCACCCAACATTCAATTTGGAAAACAAGCCGGCAGAAAATCCACTCAGAATCTGGATTTATAAACAAATTTCAGTTACAAGTCATTCAAACGCTCATCTAGATGCCCATTCTGACCATGTGTTTTTAATAGACAACAGATTTTTAGGCTATATTTTCAGTCAAATATAGGTGAAATCGAAAATTCTGGAACATGGGTTTTGTGCAGAATAGTCCTATTTAGGTCTCCGCGACGCATTTTGCAAAAAATGAAATTCATTTGGGAGAAAATCATGGTTCTATGAAACCAACTTTTCCAGAAAACGTGGTTGCCACTTTCTAAATTTAGAACTAGTTGTAACAACTTAGGGAATTGGGGGATTCGAATCTATCCTTCCCCTCTTGGTTGTTCAAGTATAAACTAGACCCTTGAGTTCTAGATATGGGTTTCTTTTTTATAATATTGAATTGCTGCTCCTGGTTTAAATTCATTTTTATGCATTGGGGTGACTGATTAGTTCATGAATGTGAACACAATGTCACCTGAGAGGGATCCTCAGCGACAAGCGTTCACTTATGTGTGTGAAATATCGATCTAATTCAACTGTATTTGTGTTTGTTAGCTAAGTAATTTTGTTTTTGTATTTTAATTTGATTAATTCTAGTTTATGATTTGTCCTTTACATTTTGCCATTACGTTTTTGCCCATTCACTGTCTTTCCTTTGCATTTCTGTCCATCGTATTTACACTCTGTTGTTTCCCTTTTGCAATGCTACTCATTTACCCTTTTTTTTTTTCATTTCACATTCCTCTTCAAGTATATTACATTTTCTCATTTTCCATCTTCTTTAATTCATGAATCTCAATCACATTCCCGTCATCAGTTGATGAGGTAAATTTCGGGAGCCTAGTGTGAACAAACCATTAGCAATATTAGGAAACGGTTCGAAACCCACTTCCAAAATGGACACATTTAATCCTAACCATGGGAAGTTTCCAAAAATTATTAATAGATAGGGATAAAAACGTTGTTGAACAGACCTCTACATTTTTCCCATTTGCATTTGATTTCATTCTTGTGTATTTTTTTGTCATCTCTTTCCTAGCAGTTAGTATAGTTTCTTTTATAATTTGTTTATGTGACTTAGTTTCTTGTCATCGTTCATTTCATTATTTCCTGTAGCATATGTCATATTATGATGTTGTGTTGTTAATGTAGTTTGGTTTCCAGTCTTTAAATCAAATAACCGGTTGGGTGCATAGCTTATTTCTAGTTTCCTTCTGAGTTTTATAGTTTGTTTCCTAGTTTTATATTGATAATCAGAAAGAGTAGTTTTCTTTAATATCTCAGATACCTTTTACAACAGGTTCAGTTCTGATCATTCTCATTTTGTTATAAATTCACTTGGTTTATATCTTAGCTTGTTTAATAATGCAATAGAGAATAATTTCTTTATGATCATGAATTAGCTTAAGTCATTTTACTGCCATTTCAATTACCGAATAAGTCTACTCACTATTCTTTTTGCATTCTGTTATCATGTGCACAAAATCAATTGATCCTTAGATCATTTAGGTTAATTTTCATTTTTTTCTCTATACAGATTGTCATTCAAATAGCTTGTCCAGCCCATCATTCAAACCTATATTCCAGTCCATTATCCAACCCTTCATTCGACCTTCAGTGTTCTTAATTTGTTTTAGCCTATTTTAAAGCTCTGTTTCTTTAGCTTTTGAATTATGTTTTGACTGTGGTAATTAAATATTGGTTATTCTTATCATTAGGACCATAGGTTAGGTTGTTTAAAGTATTTATTAAGTTTTGTTCCTATCTTCACCTTAATATTTTTTGAGTCATGACGTGTTCTGTTTCTCTTGTTTATGATTTCCTTCTTCAATACTGTTGTAATGCTAACTGTAGTTTTAAATGCAAGTTTAATTTATAATAGTTTAATTATAAGTAATAATTCATTTCAAGATTGAATTGAACAGTGAAATTTATGCTGATTAAAACTCATGCTAATGAAATCTATTAATTTGATAAAAGCATTGAAATATTAAATGAGAAATCAATTGCCAATTTCACTTTCTATCACATATTCTATTTTCTATGTCATTATATAGTTTTCTGTTTACTTAATTTAGTTTCTGAGTCATATTAGAATGAGTGGTTTTGTTTAAAGGAAGGATTGTATTGAAGTCAGTTTGAACATTATTATATTTTTGCAATTATGTTAAAACTTGAAATTTGAATGCTTTGTATATTTTAGATTTGATTGTATTTAGTTAGCATTAGGATCTTAAATATGAATTGAATTAATGACCACTAGATTAAGAATCTTAATATTAAACATTTCAAGTTCATAGATCAGTTGTTTATTAGATTAGATTTGTTAAACTAGTTTGCTTACATTAGTTTATGGTTCATCGCAAAGTATTTGTTTACACTTTGTCCTTTGATTAGTGTTTCAATCAGCTTGATACAATTGCGTAGAGTTTGATAACTAGAGTAGGATAGTTGATTAGTTTTGTCTTTCAAAAATATATAGTAGTTGCGTTCATAGAGTAGATAGATTAATTGCTCTTTTCACTTGTAGCATAATTTCCTGTTTTACAGTAATTAGTTTTATATTTTCTTTCGTAATTAATTTGAGTATTTGATTTTGTAGTTATTTGTATGGTTAACTAGATTCACAACCGGGAATAAGCATATAGTTCATGCATTCATGAAATAGTTTAGTTGATTTGTTGCCTGTTTTGAATAGTTAAATTTACTTTCATTAGATTAGATTGCTTTCGGACCAAGGGACCGCTTTTCTAGATTAGTTGTTGCAATTTTGTTTCATAGAAAAGATTAGCATAGCAGTAGACTAGATTTGAATTCTAGTTGTTAAATAGTTTTCATGCTTTCATAAGAATAGATTGGATTCCTACATTTAACTCATGATAGTCATGCATGTAGTTTAACATCATGTAGTTGCATGTTTAAGGCATTTGCATATCTAGCTAGCTTATATTAGAATAAGATTTAATCCTACACATACAATGTTTGCATCTCATAAGCTATCTTCCCGGGTTGACAGATTAAGTGTTGAATTAGATAGCATATATTTTACCCAACATTTTTGTGTCATTGCTAGGGAGGTGCTAAAGGGATTAATTCTAGGTAGATAGGTTTCTTTTACATTACACAACAAGGGGGAGGGGAGAATGGTAAGACAAGAGGTAAGAACCTGCGCATCCACTATAATGGGGTGTCCCGAATCTTTGTTGTTCATTTTCTGCATTCACTTTCCACAAGTTAATTTTAGATAGGTGTTTTAGTGTGATGTGATTTTGTAAATTTTCTTTTGTAGTAGATAGTTTTTCAACAAAAAAAAACACATAATATTTTTGGCTGCTGTAAGAACCCTAGAGACTAATCCTTTTGTGAAGTAGGACCTATAAACCAACCAAATGGATTCAAACGTGGTTATTAGTATGAGATAGCAGTTGACAGCTTATCAACCACTCCTAAAATGACAAACGAACCAAAATCCCAAGAACTACACAAGATGTTCTTTACGAGACTACAAAAGAAGCTGATACATTGGGGATTGCATCCGAATGAGAGAAACCAGAAATTAAAGAGTTCTCCACATGCAAGCTAATAGATCCATCATGTGCTCGTACAAATTCTCAATTAGAAGAAGAGGATCTATATGACATAGTGAAGGAAGGTGAGTACCAAGAATACATCGAAAGATGGTTCCACGAGGTAACCCAACCACAATACCATTCATTCATTCGACACCTGTTGATGCAAAGAAAAGTAAGTTGGTTGAAATTTCACATCCAGGTAATCATTCCAAACATATTTTCATAAGTGGATAAATGTACAATTCTCATTTTGCTTCGCACTTGGTTTCATTGGAAAACATCATATACTTTAATAAACATGTTTTCTTTCGTGTTACGTAGGGAAATATGTATATAAATAAAATGTTGCATTCGTAGTTTAGGGAATAGTGCAACTTCATTTTTTCTATTTTCTTTCTCAAATAAAAGAACTAAAAAAAAGATAATGTCAATGACTAAACTGAAACAGTTTTCTATCTTTATTTCTTCTTATACATGCATGTTTCTAACTATACTAGTTAAGCAAGAACAACTTTAAACATCATGGGGATTTGTCATAATTTTAAAGTCTATCTAAAAACTAGAGGTCACTCGTACGTCCTACCTTCATTATCAGAGTCTACTATTTAAGCATCTTTACTACACGGTAGCATAAGGGTGAATGAAATTCCTAGTTTGTGAGGGAACACTACCATAACTCTATATGAAAAGATGAATTTTGAGACTAGAGACACATTTCATTCATTATCTTATTGCTTCATCCACTTTACACTAAATCCATCAACTGTGTGTATCCTTGGTTCAGTAGATTCCTCTTGCAACCTTTATTTTGGTTCCATGATAAAAATAAAAAAGAGACTAGGTGTCCTCCAACCCATATACCATCCCATCCTATAAGTGGGACCCATGAACATAGGAGTCTAATGAACTTGAAATGCAAACTGTGTCCATAATTACTTGAATGATGATAATTCTTTTTGAAGTAGCAGGGATGACTAGTTCCCTATACACTTTATTGACTATCTATACCCTCGTGTTTTCATTTCAGAGACACGAGGAAAATCCCCTATCATAGCTTATATGTGGTCTTCGTGAGCATAATCTCATGAATTTGCATGTATTGAATAATATGCCTTAGTATGATATTACCTGCTGAGTTTTGTTGATCAAGAGTGTTAACATAGGAGAACACAACCCAGTCTTAATCCATTCATGGAATGAGGATGTGTCATAGCTTTGGTCTAGGGGAGAGAGAGTCCTAGTTTATATGGTCTTCATAAGCACAAATTATTACTACTTAGTGAAATTGTATGTATTAAGAAATCTTAAATAATATGAAGTTGTTTTGGTCATCTCATAACATAAATTTTTTTCTTTCTAAGTTCTAGTTTTCATGTAGTAATAAAGTTGTCTTAGTTTTAATAAAGATTTCCTATAAAATATTGATGATTGTTACCACCTAATTTGTACTTAGTGGTTTTTATCAAGTGATCCCAGTGAACCGGATAGGGTTAACTTGTTTGGACTTCAAAAAGACCTTTGGAAGTACTTCTAGGAAGTGCTTGTTGTATCATATCACATGTTCATACCCCATGGGGGAATTGTAATAAATGTTCTAGCATGATGGTGTCTATAAAAGACTCGGTCTCTTAGACTTTATTTGTCAATCCGATCAGCCCAGGGTGTTTTTTTCCCTTGGTTATTATTGGTTGTTGAACAAACGACTGATAATTTCTAAGTTTTTCACTCCATACCTCCAAAGTTAGGGTGGCCAGCTTGGCATTTAGGCCTATTGAGGTTGTTAGAGTCTATGTGTCAATGTATAAACATACTAGACATCATTTTTGAGTCATATGAACATGTCTAAGTCCCCCTAGGTGTTTTTCAATTTTTCAATTTTTTAGTTTTTTCAGTGTTTTTTATTAAATTTTAATTTTTCCAAAACTTAGGCTATTTTTTAATAGTTTAATTGGAAATATTGATTTTGTAATAAAAGTGGGCCAAATAATCGGTTTCAGTCATGTAGGTGCTCATTTTCAAGCTAAGAGCACCATGTAAACCCATGGACCCACTATTTCCTAGTTTTGAGTGATTTTCCATCACTCAGGTCAGAAAGCCCAAAAAATAAATTATTGATTATTTTAATTAATAAATTGATGAATAATGGAGCAAATCCAAAATCAATAAATCAGTGGATTCTCAACCGATTTGATTGAAATCAGTCAGATCTGAAGCAGATTGACTGGATCTGACAAATCCTTGACTGAAGGAGGTGATCAAATCAGATCCAGAGTTGATCTTGAGCATCCTCTATGGGGAATTTCACCCTCCCTCTCTCCTCAACACGTTTTGGCTCATCTGGATGAGTTTTGGGCTGATGTGTCAGTGTATGGGTTAATGTGTCAGCCAGATCAGGCCCCCAGTTGACAAGTAGGCTCAGTTCAGCCTTAGTTCTGCATTGATGAACTCTCCATCAGTTGATTTCACTTGATTCCATGAGGAATTGTGCCCCCCCTGGGCTGGATGGCCTGCAAATTGTATAAATCCTGCTTGAGGCTCCCTCTTCCAAGATAGTTAGAGATGGACTGAAGGGCTTGCCATTGTAAACTGTGTATTGATCTTCATTTGTTGAAATAAAGAGAAGCTTTGGAGGCTCAATTGTGGAGTACCTTTCATGTGTGGATTGTCATTGTCATGCTGCATTCGAGGTGAAACTGCTATTTTTCCAATTTCTTGCACTTAATTATTGTCTACATGAATGGTTTCTGAAATCATAGGGATAGATCATTGTAAGTAAGCTTACTTACTTTCTATTTGATGCATATGTTTGAATGAGTTAATACCTGTATGTTAAATAAGGTTATTTGCATACTGTATCATCCCTTTCTTAAATGTATCTTCAGATCTGATAGTTCTGTTTGCAGGAGTTGTGTTGTAGCTTACAGGCTTGCCGTGGCTGGAAGATCTATGGTTTAGTTTTGATTCCATTGATTTCCAGCAGATATTGCTAAGATTGTGCCCCTCATTGCTTCACTACCAAGTTTCCTCTGCAGATCCGCTTCAACAACAAGCACCTTTCTTCCCCTTTCTCTCCTTTAAAAATTATTAAACTTTCCTCAAACTGGTTACTTTAAAGGTTTCTTATTACTCTGATCTATCTCTTTAAGAAAAATACACATAGATCTAATCAGTAAGATCCCTCCCAAATTCTATATCTTAGTTTTGTTTTTCACCTAAAGTTCAATTTCAAGAGATCTAGCTAAAAGTACCTTATTTTCGCAAGCAATTTAGTGAAAATTCATAGCTTGCTGTTAAGGTAGTTTCATTTGCTGAAGGATAAAATTCAATATTCTGCAATATCATTGCATTCAATTGGCTGCACAAATATCAAGCCAAGATCCCAAGGAGATCTTTCTTTCCTTGGTTCCTTTTTTCGCCAATTTAGCTAGTTCAATTTCATTACTTTTTGAGATAAAGTAGGCTGACCCAAAGGTACTCTTAAAGTGATTTTGGGAATTTATTATTCTAACATGCTCACTTTCCTTTAGCAGTTATGACAGAGAAGAATGGAAGCGTCTGTCCAAAGTGGCTTTTGGAGCGCTCAAATCCCCCCAGGGGTCTCCCTTTTGTCACAAAATTCTTAAAATTTTTGTATAACTGTAAGATCTTGGTTTCAGCTTGTATAAGGACCAATAAGAACTGATATATCAGTCCTCTTATATTGTAACCAATAATAAATAAAATTTCCTTTGGAATAGGCTCTTTCGAGCCCATTCCCCATCCCCCCTGGGGGATTCGCGTCGGTGCCATTTTCGTCACTTTCTGCTTATTTATTTTTTACTAGAATTGATCTGATTTGCAGGGTAGTATACTTGATCTTGTTATTAATTCCATACTCCATATCTTACTTTTCAAAGTAATCATAATACTTACACCACGATTTCCCGAGTGACCCGAAAGGGGAAAGAGATTCGTGGTAGGATTAATCAGAAAACCAGATTTGTGTAGTTGTTTTATTTTTCATATTTTGTTTATCAGCAACTTTAAAATTAACCCCTCCTCGATTCCCCGATTGAGATCCACTTGGATCGAAAGAGGTTCTTGGAGGCTTTTCTTTTAAACAAGAACACATCTTTTAAAAACTTATTAAAATTTACAAGACTCCAGTGTGTATGCTCTGCACTTGGCTGTGGTTCGTCTGATCAGTCAAGTTGTATCAAAAGCACTTGGGTGACTAGTATAATTACGATTCACTCTCCCCAACTGACAAACCATCAGGTGAAAATCCAACACCTCGATCAAACCTTTACGGTGGCAAAATACCCAAAGGAAGCGGGAACTTCTGAGAAGTGACCTCGGGGCGCCGATCTCTGTCACACCCTAATGGGTGCATTACGAATAATAGCCCCAGAGACTCCATTTCAGCCCACATATTCCTTGTGGGTAGCCGTAAAGGTTTATTTTTGGACATACTCCAAGTACTCTCGGGTATATCTGGAGTCCCCCTTTTGCCTAATTTAATCAACTCATACTTCAATTTTAACTTAAAACATACCAAGATGCAATCGTAAGAATTTCACTCCAAGCACATGCAAGCATATTGATTATATTTTTGACTCCATTTTAAGGCACTGGTCATTTTTGCTTCATATATATACTGTGTATCAGCTTTGTGCTTTCATGTGTTTATTTTCATATCTTGTCATCTTTAATTGTCTTTAGTTAAAATATTCAAACTCCTAAGTAACTGATTCAGTTTAACATCACCACACTAAGAAATCATCCTTAGTAACTTAATAGGGTCTACCCCCCTTGGCTTCGTTAGGAGTTGAGCCTAAACGGAGGAGTCAAGAACAAGGTGACAGCCTTGACTCGAGACTTGCCCCCAAGGACACACCGAGTGGCTTGAATATTTCTACCACGTGACCCAGGTGTGTGAAAAGGAGGCAACACTTTTTGGCGCAACACCTAGATCAAACCTCTACGGTGGCAAAATACCCAAAGGAAGCGGGAACTTCTAAAAAGTGACCTCGGGGCGCCGATCTCTGTCACACCCTAACAGGTGCATTATGAAAAATAGCCCTAGAGACTCCATTTCAGCCCACATATTCCTTGCAGGTAGCCGTAAAGGTTTATTTTTGGACATACTCTAAGTACTCTTGGGTATATCTGGAGTCCCCCTTTTCCTAATTTAATCAACTCATACTTCACATTTAACTTAAAACATACCAAGATGCAATCGCAAAACATTCA